>CAWUFW010006895.1:600000-1084140 GCA_963921515.1 Calotriton arnoldi
CAGTAATTGAGCTCTGTAGAGCAGCCCCACCAGGAGCAGCCTGCTAGCTGCTCAGCCCTTCCACCAACTGTCACCACTCATACCCAGTCACTCAAACATTCCACTCATGGCCCACACACCAACATTCCACACAGAACACTCACACTGGCTGAGCAGCTAGGAACAAGATAACATAGTACATAATAACACAACATGAAGATACTACATTATCTCCTTCCTATAAAATAGAAGAATAAAGAAACTAAACTTTAAAACTATAAACAACAGTATACACAAAAGTAAATGGTCCATAACCCAGGGATGAAAAGTAGAAACCACATCACGAGAGGGAACAGAACCACATCAGGAGGAAAGATAGATAAGAATTACCCATCCTCCTCCTTTAATAAAGAAACGAAAACGAAAGAATAATATGTATAACCCCATGTACGGAGAACAAACATGAATAAATGTGGAAGAAGGGACTAAAACCCAAATTCCTGCCCCAAATAAGGGACCCAAGGGACCAAAACCCTGTTGAAAGGTAGTGAAAAACATCCACGACAACAAAAGCTAACATGCAGCACAAGGTGGCTTACGCACACAAGGAACAAAACCCTGCAATGAATGGCACTAAAAATCCATTCACTGTGTAAAAAAACAAAACCCTGTAACATAACCCTCGTAAGGGTGCAGTGACGTAATGTATGGACATGGGACAAAAACCCATTCCTAGAGTGAAAGGGAACAGACCCCTTGAGCCAACCCTCATGTAAGGGTACCATGGCTTACAGCAAAGAAATAGGACTATAACCCATCCTTGCGTGAACTGGAAACAAATGTGAAAGGGAAACAAAACCCTTAACCCAACCCTCATGTAAGGGTACAGTGTTTTAAAGTGAGGATATGGAACTGAAACCCATTCCCATCCCAAAGTAAGGGATACTTAAATTGTAAAAGGCAAGCCAAAACACATCAAACCAGCCACCCTCATGTAAGGCTTGTAACACCCATACACATAAAAATGGGCTTAATAAAAATACATTTGGGAAAGATCAATTTTAAAACGTAACCATTTTTTTTTTAAACAAAACTGCTCCAAACACAGTAGCTTTCCCAACATTAAACCTCATAACTGGTTAACCACTAATTTAAGGTGCTACCAAAAGATGGCAGAAGCACCTCTCACTCTGTGTAATAAAAATGCAGCACGAGTACTGAACAGTACAAGACACTTTGGTCTAAATGTCTCCACACGTAAATAGGCGGTTGCATAAGCCCACACGATACCTGAAACTTTCAGAGACAACAATGGAAGTTAAATCAAAAGTGCTGCGAGGTCTCTTGCACTAAATGTCTTAAAAAACACAGCTTCAGTAAAATTAAAGAAGAAGCACAGATACCCAGTCCATCAAACGACGTCCCCAGTCACATCTTGAAGAGAAGACTCCAAACTTTATTGAAATGAATGATCTTGGTTGGCAAAACAAACGTCAATGCATACTACCTGAGAACACATCGACCTTCAGTGGTACCAAGCACAAGATGGCGGCACGTTCGTGACGCTGAGCCGGGTGGCTCACAGCGCGTCAATGCTGCCAAGCGTCCAACAGCAGCTATCCGGGATCCATAGTGACAAAGACTTCATGCAAATACTCCACACGTCAACAAGATGACGGTAAGTGTGCGCGCGCTACACGCGACTCGCGCCAGCATTTTCAAACCAATCCAGAAACAGTTTAACTGGCAATGATGAAAAAGGTCCTCAAGGGAAAACTAAAATAAAAGAGAAAAGATGTCTCACCAGCAATGCCCCGTTCGGTGCACTGAAAACACACCATGTTAGCAAGCCCTGCCTGTCAGCTTCGCAGCAGCCTGTTTCCTTGTGGCCATAGCAAAGGGCAAAGATTAATAATAAGGGCAAAGATGAATAATAAAGTTACCATTCCACTCACGTTGAGCCAAAGACGGCCTCGACCACACAAACGATTGCAATCCACCCAAATCCAAATGGGCTGGCAAACGGTGAGTCACGGGCAAAGCAGTCACAGCAAGGACAACCACCAACTGTCGTGCCGTGGCGTTTTGGTTCATTTTTGCCACAGATAACAAACAGGACTCACAGTTTTACGTAACGTCCGGATCCATGTAAACTCCTGTTTTTAACAAGCCACAGAAAGGTTGATAACTTGAGCATTACGATGTGTACAGGTATCTCCCTTCTGGCGCATTCATGTAGATAACAAAGAAGGCTGACAGTTTACTGTGAAGTAGACATGCTTGCAGACAGTGCACTCCGTTTACCTGACATCAAACGCTGCCAAGTCCAAATCAAATCAATTGCTGCCAATACTTGTTGTAGGCATGTCCTTAACATCTCAAACTGCGCAGCATTCATATTAGAGAAGACTTGTATAAAATCTATATTGATAATGCTTACTTCCCTTGAAGTCGCAGTTCTTGTCAATATGTGCCAGATGAACAGAGTACAGCATGCTAGGGCTGGGGCTGTCCGATGTAATGGACACTGGTGGGGCTGGAAGGCGTGCTGATCCATTTTCCTTCGTTTTCTCCGTGGCTTCTTTTGTTACTGTGTTGCCTCCTGTGACCGAGACTTAGTTTGAATATTTCCTTGTGTTGTCTGGCGCTTCTTTCACTGTAGAGCGTGAGCAAGTCTCCAACTTGTCGCCAAAATAAATGTAGTAAGGTAGTCCACGCTGGTAGATGTAGTTTAAGTAGGTTTATTCAAGTTACACAAAGCAGTAGTTGAGCTCTGTAGAGCAGCCCCACCAGGAGCAGCCTGCTAGCTGCTCAGCCCTTCCACCAACTGTCACCACTCATACCCAGTCACTCAAACATTCCACTCATGGCCCACACCCCAACATTCCACACAGAACACTCACACTGGCTGAGCAGCTAGGAAGAAGATAACATAGTACATAATAACACAACATGAAGATACTACACAAAACTATATTGGAGCCAAATGAAGCAACACAGAAATACTGAAGAACAACTACTTCTGAGAATTGTGGCCAAGTGAATAAACATCTCCCAAATACTTGGGGGACGAACCTGGACAGCCATCAATCCCAGAGGCAAAGGCCCCAAGCTATCATCCCATGCTTTTAACAAAGCAAAGGTTTCTGATGGATAGTTTCTCTGAAAAGAGAAACTAACATTCTGTACTAACCCTCGGAAAATTATTCATTCAGTAGAACTATATAAACGCAATTTTTAAAACCAAAGATTGGATAATAATAATTCTGATAAATATTCAATAATCTCAATACATGCCAAATGTCTCATCGGGGATTACTATACCCTAACCGTGTCAGTTCGATCCCTGTGCACACAAACATGAGGAATAGTCAAACTGAAAAATATGTGCTGGTGTAATTGTCCTTGAAACCAAAGTGCACAAAACGTCAAGGAAACTACTTTATTTTTCTATGTTTTTACTTAATTTTATATTTCATAATTCATATGACATCATTTTGTTTTCACTTATATGTCGTAAGTAAAGTTCCTTTGTGCATATTAAGATAATGCTGATGTCTTCATCGGGGGAATAAGGCGATTCAATCCTAGTTAGGCAAGCAAACATACAACAACATATTAATAAGGAAGTCAATTATAATAAGTGCTTTGCAAACCATGTCTTTGTTATTTTCAATGCCTACCTTCACCCCTTTGAAATGAAATGATGTGTCCGTTTTTGCAGCCACCATGGTTCAGTCCTTTGTTTTCATAAACAAATGGAAATCATGTGGTTATGCACCTTTCATCATATTTTATCAGTACCAGAGTCTTTCTTCCTAAAGTTCACAAGTCATTGATAGAAAACATACATTGGAAACTAACAAATCTTCAGTTGCCTCAGAGCCGTTGATCAGTGGATGACATGGAGCCATCTCAAATTGAATGCTTCCAAAACGGAAATGCTCACATGTGGCGATTGGAAAAATTATCCCTTACTTTGCGCTTGGCCTGACAATCTGGAACCACCTCCTAAAATATCTAAGGAAGTAAAAAACCTTGGAATTACCATGGACTCCAAGCTATCAATGAATATCCAAGTGGACAAATTAGCAAGATCAAGTTTCATTACTATGAAAACTCTGTGACACATCTTCCTCCACCTGGGATTTCCACACAAGGTTCAAGCCACTATCTCTCTTGTACTGTCTAAACTTGATTAAACCAATGGCCTCTACCACGGATCATCTTTATCAACTATGAAAAGACTACAATGGATTCAAAACTCTGCTGCCAGACTGCTCCTACATGTAAAGCCACAAGCCCACATCTCCCCTGCCTTGAGGGCCCTACATTGGTTACCAGTTACCAGAAGATCCACATTCAAGCTGCTTTGTATCACTCACAAAGCAATACATGAAACAGGACCGCTTTTTATCAGGAATACAATCACCCACTACATTCAACAAAGGAACCTTGGCTCCAGATTGGCACCTCAAAATCCCACCACACAAGAAAAAAAACATGTGTCACATTTTCCACTGTTCAAGCAGCCAAACTTTGGAATTCATTACCCCCAAACATAAGATTCACAGATAACTATCTTATCTTTCAAGACTACTCAAGAGTAGGCCCTTTCCTACATAACCACCATACTCAAACACAAATGTACAGCATATATAAACATTTCATTTGATTATATGTATGTATCTAGATATGTGTATTTTTTTATATAAATATGTATAATGATATGTATTTATGTATCGATATATATTTATTACTTTATTCCTACCGTAAAAAAGATCTTTTACTGTCTCCAATGCACTACCCTATATTTCACCCTTTACCTCTCTCAATATATCCTCTACCTCCACCCTCTGACTCATCCCAAACCTCATTTTACTACTATGATCTCCAAAATAACCCTTTCTAGACTTTTCCCTCCTCTATCCCACCTTGGATCACCCCAAACCTCATTTTACTACAATGATCTCCCAATAAACACTTTTTAAACTCTTCCTTCTTCTATCCCCCCCATTATCCTTTTCAATCCAACTGACAGACTCACATGTCCACCGCTCAAATTAATTCAAATTTCACTACATTAATCCACCACTAATCCTTTTTGGGTTCCGGAGTAACGTGCTACTCGCCGAAAGGCGCTTCAACACTTCTTCAGGGGTAGTAAGCGCTATATAAATACAATATTAATATGAAATCTTGAGATCTATTCAAAGCTTTTGAATCTAAAGATTGAAGGTGATCTATTCATCGACAATTATGTTGTAATAAGATTTTCACTAAGGGGCCTATTTATTTATCAGTCGTAGGCCCATTTCTCCGCCAGGACAATGGAGTAAATTACTCCAACGCACTGATGGAGATGCCTCCCACCGAATTTAGAAGAGACCGTCAAGCTAGCGCTTATTTCTAAAGCAATGACAGGAACCGCCGTCATGGCAGTTCCTGTCAATGCTTTTTGTAGTTTGGTGTAGGGCTCCGTCAACATGATGGGCCCTTGCATCAAACTGTTTCTATTTTATTTTCAAGAAGGAAATCCCAACGCTGGACTTTCTTTTTGAAGATAAATAAGATAATGGAGCCCTCACCATGGGAGTCACCTCCCATGGTGAGGGGGGCATTTTGTGTTTTTTACTGTCCTTTACCACCAGGGTTTGCCCAGCAGTGATGGACAGTAAAATAATTACTACATGTCCACCCATCCTAACTGGGCAGACAGACTTATAGCCAAGTCTCCGACTGCCCGACGGAGTAATGGCTGTCGAAGGAGTTTGGCTACAGTGGTGACAAAGTAGTCACCTCCATAGCCAAACCCTTGGTCTGCCCGCGTTTAAATCGGGTGGGCAGACCACTGTGTTGGGAGGGAGAAAACTTCGTCACCGTTACGATGGAGTTTCATCTCCACCAACCTATAAATCAGCCCCTAAGTTTCCATCACTTAGTCTGACAATTTTGCAAACTTGAAAACCCAATTGTAATATTGTGTTATTATATAATGTGAAGTGATTAGCGACAGTGGAACATTGATCAGAACTGAGTATCATTGGCATATTGTTTGTTGGTTTGTCTCAATTTAATGAGTCATTTGTCCAATGAACGATTTACCACAAGGACATTTAATAGCATAGATTCCCTTCTTGGCTCCACTTAATTTCAATACCAGTTTGAGGGCACAATAGGACGTGTCCCTTAATAGCATTTTTGAAGTTCACATATGGCTGTCAGGGATAATTTCCTTTCTTAATGTTTCTATTTCCACTTCTTGTATGTTCTAAACATTTGTAGACCAACATTTCTCAAATTCATTTTCCTCGAGTAGACTGGCTTTATTGACATACTTCGCTGAGATTTATATAACGCTTAAGTGCTTATTTATTACAATTGCTTTTGATTGCACTTCATATGGTATTATCAACTTTAATTGATTAATGCATTGGAATGGCTCCAGTAGTGAGTTTTTACTGATTCCTTTTCTTTCTCTTAGGAGTGTCTCATTTGTGCAACCTCTGTATAGAAACGTATGTTTAGTCGCCCCTCCTCTGATTTAATATTAAGTTTAATCTGAGTCAATTTGCTAATTTTGAAGGAGGTGACTGAGCGGCAAATTTTCAATTAGAGTTTTTAGATGGAAGCTTAAAGACAGTAAAATATTGTTGTAAAATATTGTTGTGATCTATTGGTTTTATGAATGAATCTGTGGAAACGTTTTAGAACATTCAATTCTATTTTAGAATTGAAACAGAGGAATAACCGTTCAAACCAGATGGCGCTATAGAACCACCTTTACTAATTCCACATTAGAAATATTTAAATCATCAGTGATATAAAATTTGAATAACATTCAATTCAATGCGACATGCAAATATGGAAATAGTTCTCAGTCAAAAGTAATGACAGTGGGGAAATGTGTAACCTGAAAAATCTTTGGTAGTGAAAATTGGGGATAAGGGGTGGATATATTGTCAGAGATGACTTTGAATAGCATCCACCTGTCAGGTTCGAAGAAGCCTCCATTGACACTCACATGGAAAACATATCAATTGCAATCGTTCTTTTTGTATGAGTTAATTTGTATTTTTAGTGATTTAAATGTTTTCTTCAGTGCAAATGATCATATAACTCCTCTTCAACATTCCCACCAGTGAGTCTACTGTTACCAATCTGGTAATATATATTGATTCCAAATAACGTTATTGTCTGCTGCTGTCTTTACCTATTTAATTGTTTTATATGGTATCAATAGCAAATGATTTAAAAGTTTTCAAGTCACTTTAATGTTTCATTCCATTGTGCTTTGCAATTGTATAACTGTCATCCTACTTTTTAATTGCTCTTACATGTTCAGATATACAGTTTTAAAATGGGTGTGTCTGTTCAATTCAGTTTCTATTTAGCAATTTCTTTTACTTTGAAGGAGCTTCCATAAAGGAAGCTCCTTTTCAGATTTTCTTAGCAATGGTTTGTGGCAGACAGATCATAGTTTGTGGCTGTTTTCTTTCAGTGTGAGGTTGTTTGTAAAGAGGATCATACAAAGACATCTGATTTGAATACTGAAGACTTAGTGGAAATGAAATCAACAGTAAAATTCAGGAAGTCCAAGTCACTAAAAGACCTCCTAGGAAGGCCATGTGCTTCCCAGAAAGAACAGCAAAGAACAATGCTCATTAACATAAGCAAAGGGTTCAAAACATGTAATCCATACAAAACTTGCAAAGATGGGGTGAACACAAACTTCTTCCAATGGAAAAATGGTAAAAACAAGAGACGAAAGACTTCATACACTGCAACAGTTGATTTTCAATTTATATACTTGAATGTCTGTCCAACCTACAAAAATGAGAAGCACAGCATGGTTAAAGGTAGAAGTATTTTAATATAAAAGGGTGGGATGTTTATTTGGATATGTTTGCTCAGTTACAATGAAATTAGATTATAAACAATAATCTCAACCTGAAAAGTTTTTTAAAAATGTTCTTGTCATGCAAAATGCTGTTACTTATTGTACGGTGTCATACAATGCAATCCTAAACGTTTCCCAAAAAGCTGCTTTAGTCTAATTATGTGAATTGTCGCTCATTGCAGCTCAGGCGGATCCAAGACCTGTGACTTTAAAAAGACCTGAAATAAAAACACATTTTTCTGAGTAAACAAGAGTAAAACTGGAGGAATTGTAGGGCTGTGTATGTCAAGAGTGAAGATTATCTGGGTATGAAATTTTTATCTGCTGTCACAATCTAAGAGTGTTATTCACAGAGCTTTTTATCCATTAGCATGTTTGACTTATTCATGGAAACTCAGGCATAAGTTACACGAAATGTGGGCGTAAGTCATAACTCTCCGTAAAACATTTTGGGAATCAAACCCTACATTTCTATTTTTAGATCACAACCTAACACAAGAGAGGGCTACAAAGAGAAACCCATTGTAGAAATGTGCTATACAAGGCCTGATAACATAGCAAACACTGCAAGATTTGACATCATCATATTTTCCACTCTCACCAGCCTACGACCCTGTATTTCTGTATTTGATCCTGCATTAACTGCAATTGCTTGAGTGTGAATTACCAATTTTCATAAACATTAAAAAAAATGTTCAACAAGGCTGTATTTTCAATGGCAGTAGCTCGTTCCACATTTAAGGCACCAGGAAGGGTCTCTTTGTTTTTAATGTTGTTTTCAATTTGCCCACCCTAAGCCAGTTGGACAAATTAAATTGTAAGTGTGTAATTGCAGAGTGTATCTGCACATTGTGCGCGACTGCGAGGATTGAGAGAGAGGATTAAAGACTTGAAATCAATTTCTATCTGACTTTAATACCCGGGGCCTGCTGGCTTAGGCTCGCGGCCTGCCTGGCGGGGTCCATTTGGCCAGCCCACGGCTCCTTGTGCAGTAATTGCAATGTTTGCGTTTTGATCAGCTACCGTAATGTCAGGATTAAGGTCACAGGCAGACCTCCCTTGCTCTATGTTTTGTTGCCAAAGCGCGCCCAGCCTCAGAACTCTAAAAAATAAATACTCCCCCGCTGACTTCCCTCCCAATTGAGGGGGTCAAAATGGCAGCGTTATGGCACAGAAGAAGAAATAGCAATTTCCTGATGAATCCAACCCACAATTCTATCAACCTGTTTTTGCATACAGAGATTAATATATAATTTCTGTAGTTCTGCAGTCTGCAAACATATTTGGTTCTACCGGTTGCGTTCCCACATCAGTAAAACTTGTAATTGGGAGGGGACGGACCCCCCAGGGAGATACTGTACTGCTCCCCCTGACTCGAAATGAGGACCTGAGTCTCTTTAAAAAGTGGCATTGAAATCCATAGTTTCATCAAATTCTTCATCTCTGCAAAGTCAATAGAGCATCAATTTACCTTTAACAAGCTGCCAAAAATGTGTACTGCCCTCGGGCAAGGTGTTTTTGGCTGTGCAGGATGGCACAAGCTCGCTTGATTTATTGTTACTAATTGTATGCCACGTGCATGGCGCATTAACTGAGGGGCAGATCTACAAGAAAGTGCCGCAGCGCGGCACCGCAAGCCCTTTGGCTGCGCCACGCTGCAGCACTTTCAAAGCACCGGAATGCGACATATTTACAATAATATGTCGCATTCCTGTGCTCTCCCCTGCACTGGCGCACAAACAGCTGCCATGCGCCGGCGCAGGCACCCTTGCACCATGGTGCAAGGATGCCTGCGTCATGGGGAGATTGTTTTTGTGCAGGAAGGGGCACCTTCCTGCACAAAAACAATCACTACAGGCATTTTCCTCTTTCAATGTGTGCTGTAGAATGCAGCACGCATTGAAAGAGAAACAAACGAGGAGAAATGAAAACATTTCTCCTCGTTGGGCCTCGCTACGCCACCCCTTGGGTGGCGTAGCATTCGAACGCATTTCCAGGTTTACGATTCCTCGTAAATCTGGGAATGTGTCAGGTTCCATGGGTGTTGCGTGGGAACACCCACAGCAACATCCATGGAACGCCCCTTTCACGCAAAGTGTTGCGTGCAAAGGGGCCGTATTTACAAGGACAGGAAAAGTCACACAGGGGGGCTTTTACTGTCCTTGTAAATATGGGGCAGTGAAATGCGCCGCCGTTGCGTCATGAAAAGTGACGCACTGGTAGCGCAAGGGGCTTGTAAATCTGCCCCTGAATGTTTTGTAGTAAAAATACATTTCAGAGGTTAAGCTGGCCATTGCTATTGCAATTTTAACATAATAGCACAGGTGCACCACATAACAATTTAGACAAAGAGTTATATAAAATCCATGTCCACAGATATTCTTCCAAGTTTCTTCCTTTATTTTCAATGAAGTCTTTAAAACACAATCAAGGTGATTGAGACACAGCCGACGCGTTTCGTCCTTATCAAAAGGACTTCCTCAGGGCAAATTGTTCTTTAATACTGTTTTTGTTTAAAGAATTTAAGCCACCTAGTAGGTCGGGTATGGAACACAGAAATACTTCCGTCCTTCAATGTATTATGTAACAGAGTGGTAACTGGTGCCTTAATCTAAAGGAATAAAGCGAGTGGGTGTATGATGACTCCCAGTTTAATTAGTTCTCAGTCCCAGGTCAGGGAATTTAGAAGATATACAGGAATGATGACACCATTTACGTTAACCGGCCAGAATCAGTCGGGGCAGTCCTCACCCAGTTGGGGACCAAAGGACGGAAGCATTTCTGTGTTCCATACCCGACCTACTAGGTGGCTTAAATTCTTTAAACAAAAACAGTATTAAAGAACAATTTGGAGTGCTTAACATAAAAGAAAAAAGTAGTGTTTGAAAAGCAATCAGTGGAAGTAAAGATATCGGCCAATCAAAGAGAAGAGGCAATGCTCCTTGGCATGGGCAAACACAAGATTAACAATCTGGGACACAAATAAGAAGCAGCAGCGGCCCGTCCATAAGGGTGAAGGGGCCACGCCCCACATCTTTTGGACATAAAGAGTGTCTGTCAGGCTGGGCAAAGGTCAGCCTAATAGGCCCTTTATTTTCAGGTCAGGCAGCCAGGATCTAGACATGCAATAAATGCACAGGCTTCTGGCTGATTGAGCGGAACTTTGCTGGGCTGAGGATGTCACAGCTCATGTGGGCATGACCTCCTCATCTCAGCAAAGGTCCTCAAGGCCCTACCCCACATGACGAGGGGAAGCATCAGTTATAGCCTCATACCTAGGCGCTTCAGTTTTAAGCCCTGAGAATCCCAGGGCTGAGTGTCTATCACTGACACCTCATCACAGTGTGGGGTAGGGTCAGCAGTCTCACTGACCCCATCCTACTCTGTGATGACGTAGGGACTGCTGCCTCCCCCAATGAGGGGAGGCAGCAGTCCCAAACCTCCTGGCACCTCCGAGACTTCCCTCCCCAAGAGCTATAGCAGGAAATGTTGTGCTTTAATTGACTGTTTTGTGCGTGTGTGTATGTATGAATGTATGTGTATTTGTGAGTGAGAGTTGTGAAAGGGTATGTCTGCGTGTGAATGCATGGGTGTAAGTGAGTGTCCATGTGTGTGTGGGCCCCCCCCAAGCTGTACTTACCAGCCACCACTGATAAGAAGCAGGCAAATAGGTGTGCCAAGAAAGCCAGCCAATGATAAATGGGAGGGCTTCAAGCCCCTCTATGTTCTTGGTAAGCCATAATATGCCTCACAAAAGACAGTGTATACACAGTCTAGGAGGTGCGACCTAAAAAGTATCTCTGCATGTGCACTGCAAGTAGTTGCTGCTGCAGTGTTGGTCTTGGCTGGAAAACAAAAGCAAACAAAAGTGCCCCCCTGCCCGCTTATTAACTGTATACTGATTCGGCATTAGCAGGCCATTCACATCCTCTGCCCGCCCTCAGCATGCCACCAGGGGAAATACAGAATCACATGTTGGCAAAGACATGACCCCCTCTCTCCCTCAGACTAGTCTCTCCAGCCTTCGATTTCCTCTTTTTGTAGTCCTCCTAGGTTGTTTAAAATGTCAAGGAAATATTTGCATGCACTTAGGAAGAAAGCTGATACAGCATTTAACAAGCATTGGCAAAGCCAATAGGTCTTGCATATGCAAGAGCTATTGGCAAAGCCAATGTCTTTTAGCCATGCGCAGCATTGCTAAAAGTTCTTTTAAAAGAAGTGCTACAACTCTACCACCGAGCAACCAAGCACACAGTGCAATCCTCAGGTTACTGCACCAATGAGCACACAGCCACAGCACCATCATCAGCCATCAAGCAATTGCACCCCCTGCGCATTCTACTCTAAATTGAACGCTTTTTGCAGACACAGTGGTATTATGTAATCAGATTAAAAGATGCCATACTCGTAGTTTACCATAGTTCTATCGAAACAGTACACGTTATAGGCAAAAGATGACTGGATCTGAATTCAGTAAAGCTCCTACATAGGGGATACATGACGAAGCCAAGAAAGAGTGAACGGTCTACTGTCTAACTATGGCATGGCTCCTTTATACTTGCACACTTTCACGCTATGGCACTCAGAAGCCACAACAAGGGCAAAAGGACCCCAAGAAACAGTGCTATAACACATCATAGCGCTTTGTAGGTCTTGGCTAGACAGAGCATGGCTGTCTCGAAGAGACATGTTGTGTTTAATCTGTGGGCTTCAGCCTGCCCACAGGCTTCCCATTTGCTCGCTCCATTGTCTGTCTCATATTCTTTGTCTCTGCATGCATGGTCATGCCTCTTCTTGTGCTTAACCCTCCCCCAGAGCATGGACCAAGTACTTGTAAACATCCACTGCTCACGGTTTTATGACCATTTTAGGATCTACTTTTTTCTTTCTTCACTCTACACAGTGCTCGTTCTTTTACCACCTGAGTCCACAGATCACCCCATCTACTCCCTGTCACTGCTTTTCCCTTAATTGCAACTTTTCATTTACCCCACTTCCTCCCTCCCGTCTCTGCTTGCTCCTTCGCACCTCCCGGTGCTTGCCCTGTCCACAAATCACCCCCTCCCACAACCCCATCACTGCTTTAAACTTGTATTCTGTTTCGTTCTAGTAAGTGATGGTGTTCTGCCCTTTAATGTCCTATTAGTGTGTAGCTGACGTGCTGATCGGAGCATGTATGCACGGCTGTTATTATTTGACACACGTGTAGTCTCTGTTTATCTTCTGCCCGTGTGGGAACTAGGTGTGTGTGCATGTTTACACCATATGCGGTCCTTCGGCAATGATGCTTATAGATGGAAAATCAGACCTCAAGTGAATCAGGTATGCATTATCACAGGGCGCTGTCAGAGCTTCTAAAGTACCTGTGTCTTCTGCTGTAATTGCATAGCCACGTTTCTCCTGTGTGAAATTATTGAACTGTTCGTGTCTCACCTTGTTGCTTCTCATTTCATAGGGTCAGACCTATATCTTCAAATTTCTCCCGTCGGGACACTTTCTTACTTTTTCCGCATTCACCGGTGAAGTGTTTCTGTGCGCCATTGTTGCTTAACTTAAATTCTCTTCAAAGGAGCCAGGCTGAGTCTTGATGTCATCAAGGTCTGCCTGCTCCTCAGTTTCCATGGCAAAAGTAGTCCTTTTAATGTGGTTGCCGATGCAATGTATTTCCTCATGTTCGCTAATGTAAACCAGCCTAACATTGTGATTCTTTCTGGTTTTTTTAGTAGTTTTATATAGCGCCAACACCACCCGAAGATATTGGAGCTCTTTACATGAACACCAGTTCCTTTAAATGAGGACACTGTACACTTAGGTAAATCACTTAACCTCCCACCTGTCGCTGCTTGCCCACGCTTAATTCCCATTGCACAGATCTCCTCTTCTCCCAGATCCCCTCCTCCCCAGACTCTCCTTTTCACATTTGTTTTTTTGTGAAGTTTTATGTACCGCCAACACCACCCGAAGGTATTGGAGTGCTTTACTTAAGCACCAGTTATTTTTTTTGTGGGCGGTTTTATATAGCGTCAACACCACCCGAAGGTATTGGAGCTCTTTACATTAGCACCAGTGATTTTACACAAAGACACATTCATTTTTGTAGGCACGGGGAGAGTACGTGATTTGTCCAAAATGAAAGATCTTAAGCTGATGCTGAACCTCGAACCTGGTTTACCAGCACCATAGTCAGCAGCTCTGGCCCTTACACAACATCCTCTCCCGAAAGGACGCCATATCCTCCCTAGCCTCTGCCTCAGTTCCACATTTTGTGATTACAGATAAATCACTTCATCTACCCGTGTCTAAACAAGCACTGGCAAAGCCAGCAGGTTTCGCCTGTGTGAAATCTATTGTCTTTAGGTCTCAGCTAGGCAGCGCATTCACTGTCTTGAAGAGACATGTTGTGTTCTATCTGTGGCCTTACATGCCGTCCATCTCCTGCCACTGGTAAACTTCATTGTTGCCCTCATTTTCTTTGATGTCATTTGTCATAGCCTGCAGACATCATGCCCTCTTCTTGTGTTTGGGCCTCCCTTAGCGCATGGACCAAGTATATGTCTATTTACACTGCTCCCAGTTTGTGCAGCTATTTTTTCTTTGGTTTCAAACACTCCATAGGAGTACTTGTATTTTCAGGCCATCTCCCTTGCAGACATACACACATACCGCTAAAATGCAAGCACATTGTGGCATTCTTATTTAGTATTTTATCTATATTCTTTCCTGTTGTTGTTAAGCTTTAGGAGATGCCATTGGCTATCTTTGTGTTCTATTTTGGAATGCATTTTGTGTTCCTTTGAAGTTCTGTGTAAAACGTTAGATGCCCTGGGCCCTTTGTGCTGGCAGCATATTGACGTGAGATATCCTCAATAAAGCTTTATTCCAAAACCTACACTGTGGATTGTCCCCTGCTTCACACCACACACATGAACAAAAATTAATGCATTTCTTAAAAAGTTGTTAAAACATGAACAGCACTTTATTTTTATTTTTTTGCATGATCCAATGGTATTGGAGCGCTCTTGCCATAGCGCGAATACTAGCCAATGGTATTGGACCACTTTAAGTGCTCACCAGCTACACTCCACAATGACACATTAATTTTTGTCGCTCATCCGGCTTCAATTAAGGTATTTTTTTACCCCTTCATTGTTGCTTCCCCCTGGCATGCTGCACAGTAGATGTGCTGCTAGACTACATGGCTAAAAGACATTCACATTGACAAGGCCAATAGCTCGGGTATTGGCGAGACCTATTGGTTTTGCAAATGCTTGTTTTTCTTATGGCTTGTGGGGGCTGGACAATGCGGATAATGGGAGGGTGGGGGTTGGAGGGTTAAGAAGCCACATGATAAACTTTAGATTTCATCAGCTCTCAAGGTTTGCACTACACAAGATTACCTAACCTCTTGCCCTTTCCAGATCCATCTGGTGGCAAAATATGCAGGAGCAGAGCTAAATTTCTCTAACATATCCTCCACTCTGAGCAAGCAGACTTCAACAATCAATAGCAAACGGGACCTGCCAGAAAGGAGAAGGCTACTTAAGGCACTTAACCTGCAATAAATCAATGTGTTGCAATAGGAAAGACCTGCTTCTGCTATAGTAAAAGGATCTTGAGCAGACAAAAACTAAAGTTAGGAAAACCAGAAGCCCATAAATAGGAGGTTTGAGGCTGTCAGGAGTGAAGACCTGCAGAAAAAATGCACTTGCAAACCCACTGTGTTACCACACACTTTCCTTCCGACCAGAGGTGTGTGAAAATGCACAAGAAATCCATCCTCTGTGTAGCCTCAAAATGTCAGAGGAAATAAAGAATCGGCATGCTTATAAAGTGCCCCTCCAGCACTGCAATCACACCACTGTACAGGAGACAATGGGAAGATCATACGGGCAGAGGATGGGCAACAAAAAGCAATGCATGGGAAGAGAAGTACAGGAGGGAGGCCGCTCTCAAACACATGGGGGCATATTTTCAAGGACATATCGCCGATTTATCGGCACTTTAGCGCCGCAAAAGTGGCAATAGATTTTTCGCCCTATTCTCAAGCTGGTGCAAACTGCTGATATCGCCAGCTTTCCTGCGATAGCTGCCGCAAAAAACATCGCCACGGATGAGAGTGACAACTAACGCTAATGATATGCAGAGTAGGCGTTCCCGTGCAAAAACACACGAAAACACCACTTCACGATATTCTCAACGACCAGCCAGATCGGCGAAGCGATCCAAAAACAGGCGATAAGGCGCGTTAGCAGCAGGGATTTAACACCTACCTATTACTGGTGCGAAGCAGGATGACAACCTGCAGTAGAAAGGGAGTCCAGCCCAGAGCCACATCTGAAGACCAACAGATGCCATGGAGCCAATGATCATGCAGCTTGGAGACCCAAGTGGGCCACAAAACCCACCGCCACCACCCCCAGGACCCCCCCACCGGACCACCCCCCCAGACTACCACCTAGGCAGCGCAGAAGAAGACAGCGGACGTTCCTAAAATGCACCAGCCTCAGACACTCAACGACAGAGGATACCATTGCCCACTACAGGCCCAAAAGGACAACCATTCTCCGCATCCTGACCCACATTGCCCACAGGCTGACAGTACAAACACAGCAGAGAACCAACATCCCTCCGCAGACAAAGCTGCTGGCTGTGCTGCACCTGTTGGCCTCTGGTACCTTCCAACCAACAACTGCCAGAGTCAGAGGAGTCTCACAGCCAGCCCTATCAAACTTCCTCACACCTATCTTGGATGCATGTCCACAAAAGTAACGGCGGGCCCCTGTATCCGCACCACACGCTAGTTCCAATTCGTAGTGTTCCTGCGCAAACAACCCCAACGCCAGCCGTTGCTTGACGCCTCTGTGCTCCAGATCCAAGATTGTAGTTACTGAAATGGGGGTGCGCCAGGTCATGAAGTCCAGTAGTCAACAGTAGTGTAAAAACAGTTCTTTATTACAAATACATAAATCAACAATACGAAAAGCTCAGCCAACGCGTTCCATTCCCAACGGGGAACTTCATCAGGGCAACGTGTGGATTCAATTAACTGCATATGCTGCGGGAACTCCCCAGTACAATTTCTTATTCCGAAAGTCTGTATTCAGAAACCTGTTGGATAAATGGTGACAATGGTCAAGCGTCCGTATAGTCACAAATGTAATCTGGCACAGTGTATTGCACTTGGACAAACCGGAATGCTAACAGGTATGATAAATCCTGCACAAAAATACCATAACAGAAGTTTGTGTGGTCGTAACCCTCATAGGAAAGAAAAGGAAGGTTACGACCACACGAACTTCTGTTACGGTCTTATTATGCAGGATTTATCATACCTGTAAGCATCACTGTTTGTATCAGCTTGATATCCCTGCACCTTCACTTCCCCCACACTGCGCAGGAACAGCTGGAGACCAAGCAAGGGAACTACGCCATAGCTGGCTTCCTGCACGTGTTGGGGGCAATTGACTGCACACATGTACTACTTATGCCCCCGCCGACACTGCACACAATAACCGCAACAGAAACCACACGGATTCCATCAATGTGTAGGCAAAAGTGGACCACCGGGGCCTGTTCACGAATGTCGTTGCAAACTTCCCAGGCAGTGTGGAAGACCTTGGACATGTAGCTTTGTCGTCCCCCCTGTAAGCGTGAGCGGAGTGGCCTTGGCCGGCGTATGTCATGAATAAATAGCCCGGGGCTCTGGGCGTGGTTCAGTTCCGGGATCGCCACCAAAGTAACTACAGCGTGTGTCTCTGTGTCCGCCATATCCTGTCCATAGGCCTACACACACGTGGCCGACCACCTTCAATGGCCAGATTTACACTGGAGATGAGGTGGCTACGTCCCAAGCCAACCCGCGCACATCTCGTCATCACATGCAGGGTCGTGTCTCCCAGTGCGGCGCCCCCCACCCAGCCACGAGGCAGCTGCCATGACCGGTGGTGCCTGTGCGATCCTGTGTGCCTGCTGCACCCCAGCCCTGGTCCCCAACCCGGTCCGCCGCCCAGCGATGACTGGCCACCCCTGCGCACCCAGGCCTCAATGCTCACCTGCCGCCACCGGCGTGTCTCCAAGAGGGCCCACCACTTGCCGGTGCAACCTCCTCACCCGATCGCTGGATTCCGCGCCACAGGCCCCCAGCGCACCCTGCGGCACCGCACCGCGGAGTCATGTGTGTGCTGACTGCTGCCTTCAGCGTACACTGCGGTCCAGCAGGGCTCTCAATTCGAATCGAATCTTGATTTGCAGGACGGAGTATCGAGGTCTAAGCATCATCGCAGGCTGCACACCCCCTCAGCTCTTCAGGTGCCCCTACCTCAGTGCACTGCAAGTCATCGTCCCGTGGCGGTAGGCCCGTGCCGGCCGCAGTGCATCAGGTGCCACTAACCCAGTGCACCACAAGTCATGGACCCTTTATGATTGAGTCTCGTGGTGCGGACGCCATCATGTCACCTCCGGCAGTGGGGAATGTGATGTGGTAGGCCCCTTTTATTGGCAGGGTCACATGTCCTGTGACGCCTGTGCTGGGTGGGTGTGGTGTGGGTGTAAACCAGCCCTCAGGGAGTGGCTGTGGCATGCTGACAACTAGACCAGTGATCAGCAGATCACTACTGGGAAGACCTGGGACATGTAGCTTTGTCGTCGTCCCCTGTAAGCGTAAGCGGAGTGGGCTGGGCTGGGCTGGCGTATGCCAGTCCAGCGTAGGGGTGTGAACAATGAGCCCGGGGCTCTGGGCGTGGTTCAGTTCTGGGCTGGACAAGAAAGTAACTAATGCGTGTGTCTCTGTTGTAGTGTCGGCGCCACCCGGACCGCAATCGGCAATTTTGCACCCTGTGACTCAAGTCCCACAACATGGGCAACTTGGACGTAAGGGGGAATCACTGACCATAGATTTATCCATACTTTCATACCTGAATGATCATAGACATGACACATCTGTGTGAATTTGAATGTTTTATTCACATTCAGTGGAGTGTTGAAGCTGGAGCAGTACAGGGCCATGCAAACCCCACTTTACATTGTTGCCCCCTGGAGGGCCAGCCAGAGTCCGTCAGGGAATGACAAGTTCATCAGAAGAGGAACAGTTCAGTCCGCAGTCTGATTGCTGTGTCATTGGTAACCAAACAGAATATGGCAGTCCATGTCGAGGTCCAAGGTGAGTGTCACAGAGTGTATCGGGGGACAGTGGAAGGTGATGATGCAGAGGGCAGAACCAAGCAGAAACAGGCCATATGGCGGAAATGAATGCTACCGCTTCCTTCTTACCACTAAGGCAGAATCATCCACATCTTCGTCCTCTGATGTTTCATGTGCCTCACATGTGGGTGGTGGTGTTTTGTCTGCATCACTGTGTGGCACTGACACATCAGGGGCCGGAGGTGGAATGTCTGCCGCACTGTGTGGCAGTGACACATCAGGGGCCGGAGGTGGATTGTCTGCTGCACTGTGAGGCACTGACACATCAGGGGGCAGAGATGTGGATGTAGAAGCAGCAGCAGCATTCATCGGCGCCAGGCCTTGTGGCAGCAATGCCATGATGAGGGTCTGCAGGGCATGGAAGATCCCAGCTACATCTCGCTGGTGTGCAGCCGTGGCAGCCATTCTTTCCGCCTGCATCCGCTCCCTGTTCTCCATGATCCTCCGCATGTGTCCCAACTCCCGGCTGATATCGCTGGAGCCACTCTGACTAGACAGTTGTTCTAGTCTCAGAGTCAGGACTCCAGCGATGTCAGCCATGGATCGTTGGAGAGCATGGAGCGGACTGTGGGTGTCCGTTAGGGACTGTAAGTGGTCCCTGATGGGACTTAGACACCCACGTATGGCATCTAGTTTGGCTGCCATGAGGGCGAACCCCACCCGCACCTGATCAGCCATCTTCTCCTGGCACCCTAACACACGGCGTTGGAAGGCCATGTGTTGTTCATGGGGGTCCTGGGAGACAGCCGGGGTGGTGGGTGCTTCCTGCTGTGTGGTCTGTGCAGGGGGGGGAGGTCTCCTCGATGCAGCTGGGCTGCCCTGCTCCTGGAGGTGAGGTGCCGAAGCTGTCCATGAGCTCTTGGAGGGCGTCGGTGTCGAAGGTGGGGAGGTCCTCTTCGTCATCAGTTTAGAGATGTTCGGTCTGCTCTGCAGGAGATATTGATTCTCCCTCTGCAATGTGAAGGGGAGATGCAGTTTAACATTGTGTTCACATGTATGTTGACGCATTGTACAAGTTTACATGCAGGCTGCATGACAATGTACATTGTGACTGTTTGGGAGGAGCTGCCTATTTGATGCGGGACATTGGACATTTCGACAACATCACGGATGTGTGTTTGTACTTGTACATTTTCATCTCACCTTTCCCTGCTATGCCAAATGTGATTGGCCAGTTTCTACACACAAGCGGCACCAGTTGTGTCCTCTGTTCTGTTGTGAACGTGTTGCAGTTTGTACCACATTGTTGTCAATGTGGATGTGTTCTGAATGTTATGTGTGTGTGCTGCATTTTGGGAGAGTCGCCCCTGCAGCTCTGATTTTGCTGCCCCTTATCCCTTTCAGGCGGTGTGCCTTTGACTTCTGTGCTTATACAGTGCTGAGATGTTGCATACTTGGGTATCTTGGGCTCTTGGTGGGAGTTGGGACTCTGGGGCATGGTTTGTCCGCAGATGTGTTGTTGACGTCAGGGGTTGTTTGTGCACGTGGATGTGTCAGAGTGTGACCTGCTCCTTTACGGATGTGGTCCACACTCAGCCAACTCAGTGTCGTGGAGTGCAACATGTCATGATATATTGACTGCAGCCATGCTATTTGTCATGCAGTGTCACTTGCATTGTCAGTGTGGCTCACAGACACGCCGCTTTGCTGGGTTTGGCACATGTGCATGGGTTGGTTGTGAGATTGGTGATGTGTGGGAAGGGCCCCCTCTGGGCACATAGTCGACGGGGACCTACTTGCTGTTTCTAGGTGTGCTGCAGTGTGCCAAGGGGATAAGGGACATGATCCAGAGTCATTGTGGGTGTGCACTGTGCTATACTTAATTGTGCATGTGTGCCATTGTGCCCATCTACCCCGTCCCCCCAGTCCCTGGTCGTTACTCACCCTGTTGTGTCAGGTCATGTTGAGCAGTGTCCGGTCCCCCAACTCCTGCCACCGTCTCCACACTGATGACTGTGGACACCATTTCCTCCATCTCATCCAGCTCCTCCTGTGGCGCTGGACTCCCACCTCCAGTCTGCATTGCTGCCTTCTGGTTGTTGCTGAGTTTCTGCTTGGTTTTGCGCTTCACATCATTCCAGCGCCTCTTGAGCTCTTCCATTGTCCTCCTCTGCACTCAGACTGCATTCACCTTGTCCACGATGGACTGCCATATTGCATTTTTTGTTGCCAATGACACAGTGGAGGTGACGAACAGTTGTTGATGGTGTTCTATCACCGCCGTTATCAGGATCCTGTTTTCCTGCGGACTGAACCGCGTCTTCCTCTTCTTCTTCTCCTTGCCCTTCCCTGACCCCAAGGTCCCAGGCTGGTCCTCCGTGGGGCTTGTGGGGTTCTGGTTGTCCTCTGTACTTGCTCCGGCTACCTCCATTGTGCTTCACGGTTGTTTTGGTTTTGTTTGTGGGGTTTTTTTCTGCTTTTATGGTGATTTTTCCCACCTGACGTGTGTGAATTGCAGGCCCGGCGCAGCTTATCGCTGATTTTTTTATCGTGGTTGGGCCCATCGCAACTTTTTTCGCGTTCGGCTTTGGATTTTTATCGCCGTCCCGGTAATTTTATTGCGGACATTTGACGCGTTATCGGGAAACTATCGCATGTTACCACCGTGTTGGGAATATGACGTTGACACAGCGTTATTTTTCCGTGATAGACGGCGATATGAAAAATTGCGTTAACCTATTTTGGCGATGATTATCGCACGTTCTTGAGAATATCCCCCATGGAGTGCTAAACACATGGAGAGCCGAACATAAAAGAAACAGTTTACCTTACAGATCGGAGTTGGAGCCATAGATTAAAAAAAACATTAGTGCAAAAGCACTCTTTTCTAACAAAAAGCGCTATAGAGGGAGCTGCAGGAAGCGTGAGTGGGTGGGGGAAGAAATAGTACCTGAATCACGTCAGGAGCAGTGAACGGACACTGATTAAGTTTGATTAATCTGTGCTTAGTTCCTGCTCCACAGAATGGATTGGAAATGACGCTTGGCCAGAACTGCCTAATTAAGGTGGCTGCAAAGAAGAGTGACGCTACAGCCAACAAATGGCAAGCAATGGGTGGTCCCCAAGCCCTTTCTGTAAATAATAGTGTCTTGCAAGCAAGATGCATGCACAAGCACATGCACTCGCACGGACCCTAAAAATGTCGAAAGCAAGGTTAAACGTCAAACAACTGAACTGGGCATTTATGGGATCCAGACGTGTACTCAGGCAAACTTAGAGAAACACAGCAAGTACAAATAGCACCTTATCTCTGCTGCTCCCACCCTGCCACCACCATTGCCTGCATAAACCTTAGGTATTGAGCTAGACATTCAGTCCTACCTGATATCCACAGCAGAAGTGTTTGAACGCAGGACAGCGGGCTTTTCTTTTTCTTGGACTCAAAGTAAGTCCACCTCTAAGATCGTAGTCTGGTGGTAGGCTGGCCAGTCAGCACTGGGCCTAGCGTAATAGTCTGGATGGTGGATGATGATGTTGTCATCTCCTATCCACTTCTTCAGCCCAGCACACCAATGTAGGACAGGGAGGACAAGGAGAACATGATTACCACCAGCCTAGACCTAGCGACAGCAGACCTGGCTGTGTGAGAGTAACAAGAGAAGGAGTTCAGACATCCCAAGCCCAGCAGCAGACCTCCCTTGGGGTTATGGGGCAGAGAGATCAGGTCCAGCAACAGTAGCAGAGAATGCTGGGTTGTGAGGAACAGCTTGCAGAGGCTAAATGAGGAACAACAGTTACAAATTCTGTGAAACAAATACCTACCATTATAACTCCTGAATAATATAGGAAAGTTCAACACAAGGGGAATTTGCCAAAAGGTTACAGGCTGTTAGAAAGCACTTATGAATTGTCCAGTATGCCTGATTCTCCCCAAAAGTGTTGCAGATTCACTTCTTGGAAATCTTGAAAAAATTGTGTTAAAATGATATATTTTTCAACACAATTTCTAATCAGCTATAGGGAGCAGATGAAGTTAGTAATATGCATATGGCCTGTCAGCTACCTTATCATCTAGTAATATATTTACTATTCACTTCCTTTTCTATTCTTCCAAGTAGATTCTCAATCATATTGTATGACTAAGAATCTACTTGGACTGGCCAGAGTTAAAAAAAATTATACATTTGCAATCTCAGGCATTACAAGATGCCAAGAGAGCCCTTGCAGCCTCAGCAGCGTTGTCGCTCAGGTTACAGAGAGCTTCATACAGCAGACAGGTTACACTTATTGTGCAGATTAGGAATTTGAGACAAAAAGCTCAGTTCCCTAAATGATCGCTTATTATTTTCATGAAGAAAGTCGCAGCTTTTGTCCTAAAATACCAGCTTTTTCATATTCAGTAAATACGGGTTTGATGGCTAAACATTAACATTTTCATGTACTTGGGGCAGCCACCAGACCAGAGTGTGGGGGTGCCCCTGACTATTGTCTGATTTGTAGTTTAGACTGAAAGGTTTGTTTGAACAGTCAGTCTTAAAGAGTTTCTTGAATAGCAGGGCAACTTGACTGTCCTATCAGGGATGATTCAAGAGCATCCTAGACACTGAAGCCCTATACTCTTGAAGAACATGCACCCGTGTTTTAGTGAGATTGGTTGGCATATTGTAAGAATGTCATATACCCTGAGGTTCATGGTTGTTACTTAAATGGAGGGTAACCCTTGCAGGTAACCTGGCTCCTTCCTTTGCGAGCTTGTGTGCGAGATATGGTACATTGAATTTCATCTTGCATTTTATACCAGTTGGAATCCAAGGCCACTAACTTGAAAATGGCCAGTAGCAGTTCGTTTTTTCATTTGCCCCAGGGGTAGTGGGAGGTGTTTGGTCAAACTATTTAAGTGACCTCGGATTTTAGCTGTTCCAGCTGGCCAGTTGCCGCTGGAGGGCCTGCTGACAAATCTTGAGAGCTCGACATTTTGAGAACCAGTGATCATGGCCAAACTATTATTTTGTCTGTGGTCCTTTAGGGGTTTATCGCACCCCTTTGGATAGGTTGAGTGGCTTCTAAAGCCTGAGAACTTGTGCTCACCAAAAGGCAATCATAAATCTCTTTTTTAAATTTGTTTTTATGCAGATTTATATAGCGCGAACTCGACCCGAAGGTATTGGAGCGCTTTACATGAGCACCGGTTACGTTACACATTCAGGCATGGGGAGATTAAGTGATTTGCCCAGACCCACAAGATGTTGACGCGACCCCGAGGCTCGAACCTTGGTTTCCAGCACCAAAGTCGGCAGTCGCCAAAGTCCGCAATCTAGCCGACGGACCACATCCTCTCCCATCCTCTCTTGTTCAGGACTTGCACAGTGATTAGTGTTGTGCTTTCTACACTTCTAGGGGAATATTTACAAGCCCCTATCGCCACCAGAATGTCACTTTTTTGACGTTGAGTTGGCGATATGGGCTTCACCTTATTTACAAGGCAGTGTTAAGCCACTTAACGTGGCTTAACGCTGCCTCATAAATAAAGCAAACACAAGGAAATGATGGACGGAGCGCTGAAACCTTTCAGACACTCACCCCCAGTCACAGATCTGGGTTGAATCCATCATCGTTCTTTAGCTCACTTCACCACCTCAGTTCAGACCCCGCTATATGCAAATCAGTCTTGACCCTGTGCCTCATGGGAACAGTCCAGCCCAAACTGCCAAGCCAGGTCTTCCCTGAACCGGAAACAAGCACCCTGGGACCGGTTTCTGGGTAACACCCTTCATCAGCCAGGCTAGCTTGAATCCAGTGGCAAAGTGAGCAAGGGACCCATGTCTGGGCATACCCTGCCAACTTAGGGCGAACAAAGCAAACACAAGGAGATGATGGACGGAGCGCTGAAACTTTTCAGACACTCAGCCTCAGTCACAGATCTGGGTTGAATCCATCATCGTTCTTTAGCTCACTTCGCCTCCTCAGTTCAGACCCAGCTATATGCAAATCAGTCTTGACCCTGTGCCTCATGGGAACAGTCCAGCCCAAACTGCCAAGCCAGGTCTTCCCTGAACCGGAAACAAGCACCCTGGGACCGGTTTCTGGGTAACACCCTTCATCAGCCAGGCTAGCTTGAATCCAGTGGCAAAGTGAGCAAGGGACCCACGTCTGGGCATACCCTGCCAACTTAGGGTGAACAAAGCAAACACAAGGAGATGATGGACGGAGCGCTGAAACTTTTCAGACACTCACCCACAGTCACAGATCTGGGTTGAATCCATCATTGTTCTTTAGCTCACTTCGCCACCTCAGTTCAGACCCAGCTATATGCAAATCAGTCTTGACCCTGTGCCTCATGGGAACAGTCCAGGCCGAACTGGGGGGGGGGATGAATGTTTGCATTGCCCAGCATTCCGTCCATCAATTGTTTCTTTTGCCTTATAAATAAAGCACTCTTTCACTCTATACTTAAAGTGAAAGGGGTGGGCAATGGGTGTTGTGGTGGGCGTTCCGCCACAACATCTATTGAATTTGACACTGTCCCATATTTACAAGAGTGGCGTAAATATGGGGTTGTGCCAAAATTAAGACTAGCGAAAATCTGGTCTTAACAGGGCGCAACCAGGAGAAATGCTTTATTTCTCAATCGTTTTTGCTGTTTTTCTGTGTGCTACATTGTGCAGCACACATAAAACTGGCAAAACACCATGCATGATTGTTTATGTGCAGGAAGGTATGTTTATGTGCAGGAAGGGACACCTTCCTGCACATAAACAATCTTCCCCTCAATTCAAACACCCTTGCACTATTGTGCAAGGGTGCCTGTGTTGGCGCTAGGTAGCCTAATTTAGCGCCAGCGCAGAGGGAAATGTAGGGCTGCACTCTATTGTTGTAAATACGGTGCAGCTCTGCATTTCAGAGATGGCGGAGTGCGGCGTTGAGCCAAGAAGGCTAACGTTGCACTCCGTCACTTCTTTGTAAATATGTCCCCTAGAGTCTACATTATCCTATGCGTCTTCAGACACCCTCAAAGCCCACCACCATGAAGATCTCAATAAATAATGGATGACGTGCAGCATGCTGGAGGCAGGTAAAAAGACTATGTCACAATATAGGAATCTATTTGGGGTGGAAGGAGAAAGGAGGTTATTTACAGTTTGGGGGAGGAAGGAAATCCACTAAAATGTGGCTGGTGTTCCGCCCACCCTATTAAAGGTATATACGAATGTAAACACTCTAAATATACATTTGTAAAAACTTAAAAAGAGGGATGGTACACTCTCCAATTGTTGACAAATGTCTTACATCCAGCAGCCTATAAATAGTACTCAAAGTGACTTTTGATGATGAAGGAGAGCAAGCTCTCCAGATAGAGTAACTACTCTTGCGATCATCTTCTGGACCACTACATCAGCTCCTCCACCATTGCTTTCCACCATGTACAGTCTGCATGGTGTAAATTACAGTGGACAGGTATTCCAAGAATCATCACTTGGTGGCTCACGTTGTGGATGCTTTTGTCACTGCAATCGGACAACGAGCACTCTTGGGCAGGACTGCATGCCTCAGTGACTTGCAAGGAGCTTTGCTTTACAGCACCCAGTACTATTCACTCTTGATTGACATATACACAGTTACACAGGTGCCAACGCACCCAGCTCCCTACTTGGAGAACCATTCACATAACCATTCATGACTTGCAAACTGACAGGTTTGCTAATGGACTTAATTCTGAATTGCTGGGACATGTTTGCTATGTTCGCCCTTAGTGGCCAAGGGTAGGCCCAGACGTGGGTCCCTTGCTCGCTGTTCAACTAGATTCGAGCTAGCCTGGCTGATGACGAAAGAACTCCGAAACCAGTCCCAGGATACTTGTTTCCGATCCAGGGCGGACCTGGCTTGGCAGTTCCGTCTGGACTGTTCCCATGAGGAACAGGGTCAAGACTGATTTGCATATGGCTGGGTCCAAACTGGGGTGGCATAGTGAGCAAAAGAACGCTGGATTAAACCCAGATCTGTGACTGGGGGTAAGTAGCTGAAAAGTTTCAGCACTCTGTCCATCATCTTATTGTGTTTGCTGGGTACTACACCAGCCATTGTGACAGAGCACAGACACTCACACACACACACACACACACACACACATAAATGCATACACACTCATGTGCACTGACACCCACACATAACGTGAATTCACAAAAGCTTGTATTCACACTTGTGGTATCTTGCCACTGAATAACAGATGTTTATTCTTACCCAAATCAGTGGCACTCATTTCATTGACCTCATAAGGATGAAAGGCTGAGTGGAGCTGTCAAGATTTGAAAACAAATTTCTGCACACACAAACACTCACAGGCCTTTAACCCCTCATATACACACAAACACACAATCATGTGCACACACATTCATGTGCACACTCTCATTCACACATTCATATACACACACACGCAAGTGCATACTCCCATACACACGTGTGCACACTCAGATATGCACACAGATGTTCATGAGCATCCACAGGCTCATGTGCATGCACACACACACACACACAAATGCAGATTCACATGCACAGACAAACACATTTGTGTACATACTCATGTGCATATGTGCTTATATGCACAGAGTTGTGCAAACACTTGTGTACTCAAATGCACACACACTCACATTCACACACATAAAAACACAAACAACATTGACTTTTTTTGCTTGCTGTAGCAGTTATACTTTTTCTGTGGGAGCAGAGCAGCAGGGCCAATGATCTTCCCAAGGCACCACCGGGCAGGCTCTTCATCCAACTGCGTGAAAGCAGACGGGCACTTGGGGATGCGAGACCAGACTGAATGTTGGACCAGAGGGCTTCAGGAACAACTGAGAAGGATGGATGCCTCATCCAAGGGCTCCTTAGATCCAGATCAGACAAGAGTCTGATTGCTGGACTCTGTCTGACGAAAGCTTTTCAGTGAGAGGGAGAAGAAACCCCATCTTGCACACAAGTCTTGTTTGTGACTTCGACAATTGCTTTTTATGATGCATTAGGGTCGCCATGACAAGGGCACCTGTGACAATAGCCTGTCTATGAACAGCTTTGATTTCAGATCACACCTGCACCATGCTCTGAGCCCTGTCATAACTGTGTACTCCGTAGACAAGTGAAGAGTTGCACTGCACATACCAGACCCTGGATACATTTCCAGTGGCAGCTCCTCCACTAAGACGGAGGAACGTCGCCCCACTGCTTTGCAGCAGTAAAATAAAGGAAAAATAAAATTATAATAACTTGAGGATATCATTTTATTTTTTCCTGCTGCGGCAGCTTTGCGGGTGGGGCGGGGTGGGGCTGCTCTGGTGACAGAGGAGCATGGGGAGGAGTGGTGGCACATTGTAAGTGC
The DNA here is from genome assembly GCA_963921515.1 of Calotriton arnoldi. NCBI lineage: Eukaryota > Metazoa > Chordata > Amphibia > Caudata > Salamandridae > Calotriton > Calotriton arnoldi. Next base: position 628,389 of record CAWUFW010006895.1, read on the forward strand.
ACATGACTGTTTAGCTGGACGGCTCAGGGGCCCAACAGTCATGCACACTTTGCATGTTCTCCACCCAGCCTGCATTACAACCTGGGTGGAGAACATACCCAGGCTCCCATTCCCTGGCTGAGCGCCGAATCACGGCACTCAGACCAATCACAACACTGCATTGCAGCGTTGAGATTGGCTCTGGGGAGCCGTGGTGCTTCCTGTGCCATTCCGGCCGGGAGGGACAACAGAGGAGAGACGCGGCTTACCCTCCTTACCCCCTCGAGCCACTGTACGTTTACGAGCTGACAATAAATATTGTCAGCCAACATACCCCCTGAAGATACGCCTGTGCCTCTTTCATAAGTTGAAAGTCAGTTGTCACCCGTACTACACAACCCCCAATTCTTCTTGCTCTACCAGAAGTTCCTACAGCCTCCTCTGAGTGAAAGTCCACACATTTGCAGCAGTAGGGTCGACCCAGGAGAAATATATATATATATATATTTTTTTTAAATGCCCATAGTTGTTTTTTAGCTAGCATTGCCGAATGCCATGGTTGCTTAACAGTAAGGCTGCATAGTTTAAGTTCCACCTCACACTTTTCTTTCACCACCATCGCCTATCTGACTCTTTACTACCCTTCTGAATGCTCTTTTTCATCTCTGCTTCCTTCCCTTTATTGCTTACCCATCTTCCTTTTCCCCTTTTTTTCTCGCTCTTCTGACTCTCTGCTCTGGGTGAAAATCTGATAATGAAAAATAAGCCCCAGTCTCCAAAAACGAGTGCTGGTGCTCACCACTTTCAACCACTGGCACAAATCAAGCTGATCCAGGCTCCTTGCATACGTTCTGATTAACCCACACTTTTCTAAACCTGAAATACTGACTCCTATAAACCATTTCACTCGCTGGACCTCTAACCAGTGGGGTACTAGGCGTCTCTGGCAGCTTTCTTGAGAAAACACGTGGGTCCAGGCACTTATTTATTTATTTTACAAGTGAAGCACTGGACCGATGCAGCAGACACAAAGAGCTAAAAAAAAGGAACGAACAAGACAATGATTAAATAAATACAAATACACATGGACAAAAACATGGGGAAGCGTCTCTTAGAATCGCATTGATCAATGAGTCCCCGGAAAATATTTGTGTTACATATTTTCGTGGTGATTGACCAAAGAGTATAAAAACTGCTGCCCAGAGAAAACAATTGCAAAAGGTGCAGGAATGCCCTGCTGCAAAGTCACCAGTCCAGATGGAGAGGCGTCCACGTCGGTTTTACGTTACCCAAAGTTTCGAATTCCAGCATCAACAAAGGATTAAAATCAAGTTAAGACGAGAAGGGGGTGGAAATAAGGAGGCCGCGAGGAGAGCCGAATCTCGGCCCACTACACTGGGAAACAAGCATTGGCAATGCCAATTGGTCTCGGCATATTAATGAGTTTAGTGGTGTAGCAGTTACAGCATAGTTACCAGGACATCAGTAATAACAATATAAGCAGGATAACTGCTACATTAGAGTTAGTAGGATAACAGAGTGAGCAGTACAGCAGTGACAACAGATTTATCATGACAGTAATGTGAGCAGTGAGAGCAGGACTTTAGTGACAATTAAATTAGCAGGACACACCAACAGCAAAATTAGCAGATTAGTAGTAACAGCAGTGTGAGGAAAACAAACAGTAGCAGGAAAGCAATAATAGGAGTGTAACTACAGCAATGGCAGTGGGACAATAGTGCGAGCAGTATTATTAAAATACTGACTGCAGTAGGAGGACAGCATTGGTAACAGTAGGAGAGAAGTGAGAGCAGAACATCAGTGTTAGCAGGATAGCAGTGACAATGAAATTAGCAGGACACGCTAACAGCAGAATTAGCAGGATAGTAGTAACAGCATTGGGACGAGAAAAAACACAGTATCAGGAAAGCAATAATAGGAGTGTGACTATAGATGTGATGTATGGGGGTCAGTGCGGCTGCAGACAGAGGTTTAAAAGGCCAAGGGCTGCTTTCTGTCATTGTCACTCAGAACTTCGGCAGCAGAAACAATGTCCTTCAGGTCTTTAACTTAGCTTGTTCACAGACAATGCATTAAAATAAAACTGTTTCGTGTAGTTTTGGCAATTATTATTTTTCAGTAAGAGGGCCCCAGGTTAAAGGAGCAGTTGGGAGATAACGTGTTCTTTCAGTGTGCACAACTGGTCCGGTCTGCAGATACTGCGTGGCCGGAGCACGGCAGTTGACGTGTACACTCCCTCGCACTCACTCACACATACACACACACACACAGACTCTTGCACTCTTTCTCAGATGCACAACCTCAGTTCCGGCGCTCTCTCTCCTGTTAGCCGCCTACAACAGAACAAATTACTAACCATGAAAGTGGGCAGAGGATGTGGCTAATGTCCAGAGCTGCCAATGGAGCTAGTGCACATATGGCGAGTTCAGCTCTGAATTGGGCCTTAGGCCTGCTCACATCATGAGGCAAAACAGGCCCATTTTTTTCAAGGCTCGTCTTTGAAAGCATTTGGAGCTTAAGATACTCATAAACAGAGACCTCGAGCCATTGCAAGTGCACGGAGAATGGTGTCCACCCGCACATTCCAGGGCCCGTTACCGCAGCCAATCATTACTGCGGATCTGCATGTGGAGAGGTGTGGTGCAGCGGCCAGGGCAGCTACCTTCAGAGCACATGGTTCACGGTTCGATCCCCGGCTCCAGCGGCAGCTCAGCCCAGCACCATGTGACTCTGGGCAATAGCTCACTTAATTTCCACGATGGCCCCCAGCGCCTTGAGACCCGTAAGGGTGAGTAGTTTGCGCTTTACAAATACAGATTTTTTTACATGTGTATTTTGGGAAGGATGCGACTGTCATTCAACATATTCAGTCCCAGTCCAAAATCTTTCACTAGCAGAGGGTACACAGCAGGAAGAACACTTTGCTACAATAGCTGCTATGTGCATCGAGCATGATAAAAAGGCATTGGTTAGTGACCTGGCATAGGGAGCGCTGCAGAGTTTCTATGGCGGTCTCTAGACCATCACAAAAAATGCCTTTGTAAAACTGGCTTTATATAATGAAATTAACATAACTACTTTATTGTACTCTCTAGAACGTGTAGCACATTTGTAGTGTCACACATAAGTACCCTGAAAACAGCGAAATGTCTCCTACGCTTACTGAAAACTTGGCAGCTATGCTATATTTTACTAGTCTTTACCGGTTGCTGATAATGCGTCGTCCTGTCAGTCACTGATCTTTCATTTTCTTTTTTTGGGGGCGGGGGGTGCATCACCCATTATAAGTTTTAAGCCCACCCAGATTATTGTAGGATCCACATTGTTACTGAAAGCAAATTCAAACAAGAAACTTAAAAAACACAAGCCAAGGCTCGAACCCGGGTCCCCAGCTCCAAAGTCTGCAGCTGTAGCCGTAAAACTAGAAGCACCTGGAGGCGACTCCGTTCAAAGTAGGCACTATACAAGAGTAATGTGCTACGCGAAAAATACTGAAACACCACATGACATAACATTCTTGGGGAATGCAAGAACAACGTGAATTATAAAACAGGGACTGCTTGGTATTACCGTTAACGTTCCTTGTGCACAAACTGATCAGTTTGTTTGTCAGACGGGGAATAATAGTGTTCCATAGCAATCTGTTTCAGTGTGCGTTTTGAATTACTACCGAGACTGCGGCTGGACTGAACCGGCCTACCTAAAGCCGTGGGCCTAAGTCAGTCATGCGGACTCATTCCCGTGTCAGTATGCGCCTGGCATGTGACTGACTCATACCAGCCCCTCTGGCCTTTACGAGGTACAGTCATTCAGATATCTGAGTCGGTGCCAGTCCTTCGGAAATTCAAGACATATATATGATACATGACTGACTTTTCCTCGGGACCCTGAGCAGGCCAGAGGCACCGTACTGAGGTGACGGACTGTGCCCTACTCTTACAGAACTGTCAGAGAGAGACACTGGCCTGACAAGGTGACTGACTGCTCCCCAGCACTACTGGCATTTCATAGACACTGCCAGACACATCCCTGACTGCACGTGCTCTCTGGGCCTGTCGTTGGCACCAACGTGGTGTGTGAGTGATTGTGCCTCAGCCCAACAGGACTATTGGAATCACAGACCTGACCAGGTGACTGGCTCTGTCCCAGCACTTCCGTTATGAAATGGACATAGGCTCCTGACCGTAAATCATTCCCTTGAGCACATCAGACACTGGGTTGTTCGGTGGATGGCAGAGTCGGGCAAACCCACATGAAATGAATGAACATGCGGTTCACCCAAAGGGACTGTCACATAGTGAATGGTCAGTCTGAAACTCTAGTTCAAACCCGTCCCTCCTGGGCTGTGGTGGACACCCCTCCACAGGGCCTTCTGTCCTGAAACCTGCTGTCCAGAGTCGCTGTACACAGATCTGTTGCCGTGCACTGAGTGACAGTGTAGCTCACACCGGTAGTTGGAGTGAATATGGCATTGGTGCTAAGTCTCAGGGGGCAGCACTGAGTTGGGGGTCAGCAATCTAGAACAAGCAACAAAGAGTACCGCGGGCCGAGTCTGCACCTCACCCCATGCCCAACAGCTGGCGGGGCCCTGAGGCAGCAGCTGCCCAGAAGAGCAGAGGGAAGCAGCGCATACAAAGTCAGCAAAGAGTACAGCACAGCGCCCAGCAGCTGCCCGGGAATGAAGCGGCGACGACGCCAGCACCTATAGAAATTAGTTCTCAATAACATAGCACTCACTATTATTAGGCCTCACACGGACTCGGCTACAGTGCCCAGGCCCAAGCCGGCTCCCTGTCACAGGCATTCCTCCGAGTGATAGTGGTGAGCCCGCCCTACGGCGACTTTGCACTTTGGGCTGCCGCCAACGACGAAAGAGATGCGCTGAACGACAGGCACTTTACGAAATCAAATGCACATACACATGAAAGCGCGCCTGAGCGACGCCAATCTCATTCAACAAGAGGCAGAAGCAGACTTTTGCCGCGCATGCGCACGATCTAAAGCATCGCGCGCATGCAGTCTGGACAGGTCAGGCAAAATAGAGTGCGAATGCAGGCAGCCAATCATAGGAAAAAACAAGCACTTACAAATGCATTAGAACTCGTATTTACGCGAGTCCTATTGCATTGTAAACAAAAATGCGGGCGCCGAAGAAGGCAGGAACGGGAGTTGGTGGAGGGGGTGGTGGTGGCCAGAGAAGTCACAGACTGCGGGAGGGAACAGGGGGAGGCAGGGGAATAAAAGAGTTGCTGAAGTAAAGGGGCTGATAGCCATGGAAGGATAAACATGACGTCATGGCAGTAAGGAGGCGGGACTAATACGCTGGCAACCAATCAGAATGCAGTTTTTCTGATTTGAGCCAATCAAAAGCATGGGCAGAAAGTGGGCGGAGCTTCCCCCACAGTACTGTATACAGCATCTCTCGACGAGACAGCGCATGCGCTGCCTAGCCGAGACCTAAAAAAGGCTGAAGCTCCGGTGAAGTGTCGTGCTGAAATATGTTTAAACAAGCACTGGTAAAGCCAATAGGCATTGCCTTTGGGTTTACCAATGAAGAAAATAAAATGTGTCATGACGCTACTGGTGTCTGCGCTGAGTACGCTTGTGCATGCGTGATGACACAGGATACATGGACGCATGCGTCACCATGCTTGCATGCACCTACTGAATGACGAGGGTGCCATTTTATTTAGTATATTATTTACCCATCTGAGAAGGCAGACGTCACTTGGGGCAGTAAATGAAATTAAAAAAAAACAATTGCATTTCAGTAAGCAGCATTGTTTGTCTGCCAATGGGAGATGCTGGGCCCTTTAAAAATATTAAAAAATATATATATTTTAAAGGACTGGTAGGGGTGGACGACCAACGGCAGAGTGGGTGAGGGGGGAAGCAACAGGGAGTGACTGTGGTGGGGGTAAATTAAATAAAAATAAAGTGGAGTGGGGTAGAGTGGAGTGGAGGGAGAAGGGGAAAAAGCAGGGTAAAAACAACACACGAGGGAGAGAGCAACACAGAGCACACGGGGTGTGGGTATTTAGCGGATGGAGATGCCTGAGAGAGCTGAAAAACCAATGCACTCCCTTAAAATAAATTTGAGCTTAACAAGTGAAAAGTGGTTTCCTGAAAGGGAGCAGTGAAAGGATACAAGTCAACCAATTAAAAGGAGGGAAGTAGTAATGCTCTAGTGAAGGAACAAACATTAGACAAACATAAGAGGAAGGAAGGCCATCTAATAATATGCAAGCAAATGAGAGTAACACTAAAGTCAACAAACGGTCAGCAATGGTCAGACCCTAAGCCCACTGTAGGTTTTTGGTAAGTTCCACAAGAGGCTTTTACCTACAGAAAATCAAAAGCTGCCTGGTATTTGAGAACTAAAAATGGCAGAATAGATAAGTTATACTGTTACAAAATGTGTTTCATTACACCACATAATTTGCTTTTTGCTGCTGCATAATTTAGTTAACTCTGTCACACAATTTGGTCTTTCCATGCTCATAATTCCAGCAGCCCTGAACATACTGTATGTTATGAGGATATTGCATGTCAACAAGGAATTATGTGACCCAAGAGAAGAATGGGTCATAGCCAAGCTCTTTTTATAAGGTTACAGAACTCATAGGTGACTTGCAATATCCTTTTTTTTGTACGGCAGGGGATTTATTTTTACTTTTAATACATAACAACACACATCCTCCCTACACTCTTTGTTACGTTCTTGAACTCCTTCTCCTTGCTAAGAAAGGACCTTTCGGTATAGGACAATAGAATGATGGCAGACTCGGTATTTTGAAAATAACCATGACAATATGAAGTTTATATATTGTTCCAAAACACCTTAACAGGGACATTTGGTAAAAAATGTCACAATAAGTCTGGAACCCAAAGATAACATTATCGAACAAAGGAATATTTTGAAATGGCAATTCTGATCAGCGACTCACCTTTACGCTGGCAGCATGTGTTGTGGCGTCACAAGTGGAGTGTAATGCGCTATGAACAGGCGCGAATCAATCAATGTCATTTTTAAGTCACAGCAGCAGTGATGACAGTTACACTGTAACATGGAGATTAGTGACGTATGCGGTTATTGCAGGCTTCGATTTATTATATGAAAGTTAAATCAGGCATGTTTATGATTTCCTTTCATGTCTTCAGACTTACAACAGAAGTATCAGTGTTCTACAAACAAGGCCTTTTCCATAGTGTTAGGAGTGAGCATATGATAAGGACAATAAACGTAAGACGTTTCTAATTTAAAAAATAAAGGTAATCCCTCCAAGACAAGTCTACTGAAGGATGTCTTGCTCATCTAGAAAATAAAGCTACAAATGAAGACTCTAAGGGGCATATTCTCAAGGAGCTATCGCCGAGTTAACGGCACTTTATCGCAGCCAAAGTCGAGATAAATGTATTGCAACATTCACAAGCTGGTGCTAACAGCCCATAACACCAGTATACCTGCGAAAGCATCCTCAAAAAACATCGCCACAGATGACCCCTGCAACTATCGCTAATGAGATGCAGAGTAGGCGTTCCCGAGCAAAAACCCGCGACAACACCACACCTCAACATTCTCAACGACCAGCCCGATCAGCGATAAAACCACAAAACAGGCGATAAGGCGCGTTAGCAGCAGGAAACTAACAACTGCCCTGACCTGGTGCAAAGTTGGATCACAGCCTGCACCACAAAATGGAGCCCAGACCAGAGCCACACCTGAAGGGCAACAGATGCCATGGAGCCACTGAACATGCGTGCCGGACACCCAAGAGGGCCACAACACCCACCCCCACCACCCCCAGGACCACAGCCCCCACCCCACCATGGGCACCCCCCACCTCCCCCGGACCAAGACACAGCACATCAACTGCACGGAAACATGACCACAAGCACCCGCCTGTTGCCCCACAATTGCAACAATCAACATACATGTGCGCACTGAGATCCTGATTCATACATACACCATACAGCCTCTCACCAGCCCCATCTCCAGACACGGTTTTCAGAGTATATCAGGTGGCAGTGCAGGATCACGAGGAGCGAGAGCGAGCGAGGAGCGAGAGCCTGGAGTAGGCGAGCGGGCGAGTGGGCGGCAGACGCTGCCGGAGGACGTTGCCGGAGGACGCCTGAGGACGCCAGGGGACCCCTGTGGTTCCGGACTACGGACAATCTGTGAATTGTGGCCCGACGCCCGAGACCCGGTTTGCAACTGAGGTCAACGGGCGACGGCTGCTGCTGCTGACTGCTTATTGCCGCCTCTGCCTCTTTCACAACGCCGGCGTCAGGCAGCTTGCAGTAAGGAGCGAGCAGGCTGCGTTAGGAGCCGGGTGGGGCGCTATCAGAGGTTGCAGAGTGTTGTGCCCGGGCGCGCCGCGGAAGCGACCCAACTAGGTTGGGTGCGGCTGTGGCGCCCCTGTGTGCCCTGCTCCCGATCCTGCACCTGATTATTTTTTCGCCATCTCCCCGCCCCCCTCCACGCAATTTAGGGGAAAACGCAATTTAGGGGAAAACACCTACCTGCTGCCCATACTCCCATCACCAGAGACCGGGCCGCTGACAAAGGCCATTGGCGGCCTACAGAGGGGATCAGTGTTGCACCGTATGACTAGATATACCGGGCATTGGTCACTGGCATAGCTGGGGATATATTTGTGGCGCATTTGAGAAAAAAATAAAAAATATATAATAAAAAATCTGATTGCAAATAGAAATACTAATACATAGCAGGCATGCGTTCTGGAAAGGAAAGGACATCGGGCCCTCCAACAAGACGAGCGCGGAAAGTCCAAGCACCAAGGGTATTAAAAAAAGCTAAAGCACAACTAAAGGAGGTGGAACAAACATTAATTTCACCAATAGCACGGATGTTTGAAAAATCCATAAATGTCCCACACAAATTTGATTTTATGAAAGACCCATCTGGAGCTCTGATGACAAGCCAAATAGAAACAGAAATAAGAAAGCTACAAACTCCGATTAAGCCAATTAAGCCAATTAACAACTTGGAAGGAAGTATGCAAACTGTTGGACAAAAGCAGGAATTAGATAAGAATCCCCACATTGCGGACATAGAGGGCAAAATGACTGACCAAATGACTGACCAAATTACCGACCTTGAATTACTAAATATAACATCGTATTCCCAAATGGAACAAAATGATATGGAAGTGTTGGAAATATCAAGGGTTGAGATGTCACAAGAAGAGGCGACCGGGAAAAAATCAATAACATCGACTAAGTTACCTATAGAGGTTAAGGTCGAAATAAGAAAGAAAATTGAGCCAACCGGTGACTCGATACTTCAAAACCAGATGGTAGATCAAGATACAAATGACAATATAGCTGAAGTCACCCAGGGAAGTCAAATCAGAACAAATGGCCACACTATTTCCTCATCTGGGATAACCACGCCAACAGGTAATAATGGAGTCACAAACATGGAAATAAAATGTAAAGAAAAGGGAGATGAACTCAATCAACAAAAAATATTGACAAGCTATGATCATGAATTAGGAACCAGGGAAGAAACTCTACAAGGAACAAGTGTAACTATAGGAACAAAATCGGAAATTACACATTTTAATAGCGCTAATAGCGCTAAAAACAGCAAAATGTTATATAGTGGAAATGATAGGAGCAAATATATCGATGTGCCCGATTTAAAAGAATTACCAATAATGCAAGAAATCCCTTGGGCCGACCGTAAAAGTTCCTCTAATAGTAAACACGAACTACAGTGGGATCAAAAAACCAAAACCATAGATAACCAGGACCTGGGGTCGATTTGGGATATTTTCTACCAAACTTCATTATTAACTCTTGAAGCATTGACATATCAGTCGAATAAAATGGACATTCAAATTGAATTACTTGGAACAATGGCAAATGCAGTGACTGGAATAGATCACAAACTAGCTGAGCTAAATAGTTTGATAATTAGAGCCCAAACTGAAGCAGCTACAACTTATCTTGATTGCGCCTGTGCACCAATAATAAATAAATTGACAACAATACCGGACGTTATTAATACCATACTGGAAGACGTTAAAGTGAGCCTTCAAAAGAAACAAGATAAGAATAAAGAGAATAAAGAAGATATGTGGATAACATTGAAAAATAAGTGGACCACGACTGAGGAACCACCTAGTGTTATAATAGACCTAGACACCCAGGACAAATTAAGCCCGACAATAGCTCTGAATACACAACGGGAAAAAAATAAGTCATCAGGAGAAAAACCATCGGTTCATCTCGTAGCAAAGCCAATTGAAGACCGGGAGGTCAAAGAAGCGGATTCGCCATTGTTTAAAATGACAAAAAGACACAGGAAAAAATTACGCAAAGCAAGAAATAAAGCCAAGATGGAGAATATAGTTACAACATACCCTCAAGGAGAAATTCCAACCAATATGGCTTGTGAAGGAAAAGATCGTTTGGAGGAAACAACAGGTAAACAAAAAAATGATATATGTAGAGAGCAGTCTACATCAGCAAAGATAAAGAACACTAAGTACTTCGATATTTTTGCAAAAAAAGGAAAACAAACGACCAGTCAAAAAGTCCCTCAAAAAATCCCTCAAACAGGCATAGTTATTACATCATACACCATTGAACGATTATCTAACAAACCTGTAAAAGAGGGAAACAAAACTTTAACACGGGAAACACAATGTAGACAGCAAGGAAACTGTTGTGTAGTAAAAAGATCAGTGAAGACATCCAAAGTGTATCGCTCGAAAAGAAGGATCAAGTAAAAAGTCCACTAAATTCTGGTAAATCTAAAGATCTGGTAGATATTATAGATGAAGAACAATTATATAGTAGTCGAGCAGTTCAAAGATCACTTCGAGGGGATCATAATACAGTCCCAAATCCAAGTTTGAACATAACACAACATCAAATCCACCAAATTACCTCAAATTCAGAACAACAGAATAAGAAACTTAACCATAAAACTGTGAGACAAAACGATATGATAGAACAAACAGAGGATATCAGATACATATCGAAATGGGATCATCTAGTTATTGTAAGACATGGCGAGGACAAACAAGTCATAAATAAGGACCAGCAAGGTTTTGAAGAAAAAATCGAAAAAGAATTACCAACTAAAGGGTCTGTACAAATAATTTTTAAACCAGTATATGATTCCCGAGGTAACCAAGACACGCTAAATAGAGGCAATGTTCTTTGCCTTTTTAAATCGATTCCATCATTAGCAAACGTGTCAACTAAAGACATTGAATGTGTCGGATTCCTACAAAATGTGGAAGGTAGTCAGCCATTAACTCTGATAACTGTAACAACTCCTTCTATAGCGGAACGAATCATGAACGAACATGAAATCTTTCATAGCTGGGGGATAATAATTAGCAAGCCAGCGCCAAAGGTATATCCAACTCCGATTATTAAAGAAGAAAGTTTAATATCAAGGGAAAAAAGAAAAAAGGGTGCCCCAGTCTTCTCTATATTAAAAAATCCTTTAGGAAAAACAGATCAAGATGTTGAAAAGTCAATGATTGATTGTAAAGTAGGAAAGGCTACAGGAATAAATGAAAAATGGATATCAATGGCTTTACACGTTAATCATGAACAATGACAGAACAAACAAAAAAATACAATCAAAGAATTAAAGAAGGACAGCGAAAGAATAGGATGTGCCCATGGAACATAAATGGGATAAGTAAAAAGGTAAATAATGCCAACCTAAATGCAATATCTAATTCCTATCAGATCATTTTACTACAGGAAACATGGGCAACTGACCCCTTTATGTTACAGGGATACAAGGGATATTTTGAGCCCGCGATTAAGCATAATAAACATGGTCGCCCCAGTGGGGGTCTAGCAATATTCATATCTATTGACCTGAAAGTGGAACATGAGCAGCTGGTTACGAATAACTGTAAGGTCCAAACGGTAATGTTACGATATAAAGCAAGTGACCGAGAAAAATCCTTAATGCTGATCAATATATATATTCCCCCTACACAGAGTTCAAGGAAGAATATGTGTGCTACTCTTACCAGTTTCCTACTGGAGCAAATGATGGATGATCCTTTTGTAGACTTTATACTTACGGTCGACTTTAATTTAAATCTATTAGTACCTTTTATAAGAGACAACACTGTACAGTCGCAAGATCAACAATGGTTAATTCCGGAGCAAACACTTGATACAATAATTAAGTCCAGGCAAAGTAAATTAGGAATAAACTTTGTGAAGGACATTGAAGCAATGGGACTACGAATACTAAATGTGAGATTCCAGATGGATTCACCACCAGCATGGACGTTTCACACACATAATTCAAAGTCACGAATTGACTATACGATAGTATCATTGAACATCTTTAACAACTTTACCTCGTATTACCTAAGGAAGGTGCCAGATAGTGATCATAGTCAACAAATAATCACTACAAAACTTCCAAGAACGAAACATCAACTGTATCTGTCAACGCACGGTCAGACGGGAACTATTAATTATAGAAAACTTATTTGGAAACCACACAATAAAGAATACATCAATGAACTGGTGCAAAAACTGGTTAAAGAATGCTTTGAAGATAAAACCACGAGGTCCGCAATTGATCAATGGGTAAACTCACACGCAAATTAGTCAAACCATATGATCCTTCATCTAAAACTGAGAAAAAACAAATGACACAAATGAAAAAAAGGAAACAAATATTAATTTAACGTATACTGTACGAAAAATGAGACGGACTCGAAACAATCTCAGGAAACAGTTAACCAAGCTTCCAAATAACAAAGAGATAACAACTAAACTAAAAAACATAAATCAAAATTTGAGGAAATTAATCTGGAATGAAAAAAACAAAGCTAAGCATGATCTTTGGACAAAAAATTTTTATGCTAGTAACCAAACAAACTCAAGGGAGTTTTGGAAAATGATAAATGGTCTAGTAAGACCGGACAAATCCGTTGTAGCATCTGTATTAACTGAGACTGAATGGGTTAATTTTCTGGTGAAACATCTAAATCCCGACGGGAAAATAAATAATCAGGATGGTAATCACAAATGGATGGTTACATTAAATTTAGAATATGATAGTGAAATTGATATATCACAGCAACAAGTGTCTAAACTAATAAAGAAACAAAAAGATGGGGCACCAGGTCCCAACGCATCCCGTTTGCCCTGTATAAGGAGGAACCAGCCCTATGGGCGGAACATCTAACAAAGGTCTTTAAAGAGGTCGTACGGATAGGGGCAATACCAGAATCCTGGAGAGGGTCGTTAATATCCCCTATCTTTAAGAAAGGAAATTGGGCCCTGCCCGAGAACTATCGTCTAATAACTCTGCAAGATACAGATGCTAAACTGTTTGCGGGGATTCTACTGTCAAGTTTATCTGACTGGGTAAAGGACAAACAGATTCTCCCGCCTAATCAAACAGGATTTATTAAAGGTCTAGGAACTTCTACAAACATTTTAGCCCTATCGGTACTAATGGATAAATCAATTTTAACACAACAACCTTTATATTTGTGCTTCATTGATTTTAGATCGGCTTTTGATTGTGTGGATAGACAACGCCTGTGGAAAAAATTACAAAAGCAAGGTATCCCAGACCAATTATTAAAGCTGATTCAACTCCTGCATACCGATACCTGGGTCAGAGTGCGGATGGGGGATGGTCTGACACTAACTAATGAAATATCAACAACAGGTGGACTAAAGCAAGTGTAGTGTGGTTTGTGGCCTCATTGTCTACATTGCTAAGTTAGCTTAGGCCTGGCTGCCATGATGCCTTTTTTGCACACGTTATTCTGTGACTTTGTTTTTCCAGACTTTGCTTGTGCCCGGCTATATTAGAACTGTCTGCCTCTTTGCCTTTCACCTTTTCTCATGTTCCCTGTGGGTTTCGTCTGCACACCATGTTCAAGGTCGAAAAACAACGTCCCTTGTTATTGCTGATCTGGTCAGCCCCTCGCACTTAGACATAACACAAAATACAGCTGCAGTGGAGAAATTCGTGTGCATTTAATATTGTGATCTCCCTTTTGGTGGCACTTGGAGAAAAACCTTTCCAGGGAGAAGAGCTGTGCTTGTCTGATGATGTAAACCTTGCATCTAGATATTGAGGTATGGGGGTCCGCCTGACAAAGCCCAGAGGTCTTCTATTTGTATAATAAACTAGTTACTAGCGCGGGGAGGGTGGTAAGGCAATTTAGCCCTATATCCACTGTCTTTATAAAATGCTGTCCCCGTTTGTATTCTATGGATTGTAACCATGCTTATTATTTTATCGTTATGCATTATGCTGATAGTACTGGCACGTGTACTTTATCTTAGAGCACGATAGTTGAAATAAACATTTTAAACTATACTGTGTCTCTTATTACGCACGTTGTGGACAAGTATGAGTGAGTAATGAAAGAGTGTTCTTGCTCCCGCGATTCCTGAGAGAGTCCGTGTTCTGGGATGTCTAATCATTGGTAGCTTCGCTGTAGTACGGAGAACGAATGAGACGCTAAAGCTAGTCGGATTGGGATTGTGGGTACTAAGGTGCATGGTTGGTACACCACTATACACCGAGGTCCTATTGTCCTGTGCATAGCTCTGTATATGTGCAGAATCCCCGCAACATGGCACCACCAACGTGGGGCTTCTTATCTGCGAGACGCTTGAGTAGTGTTTGTGCTTGTCCACAATAACCTTCGCTTACGTTTCCGGAAACGTATGTTAGGGTGATACCTCCTATATTGATGTTTTTATAGGTTCCTCAAGCTTGAAGTTATAAAAAGGTGTTTATGTTAACCCTATATTGCGCTGCCTCACATTAGTTTGTCGATCATTCCTGGTCTTAATGGCTGTGAATGTAAATATCCCGGCACGTAGCCGTGCTGCGCTCCGGGCTCATTTACTGGCTTATGGAGTGCCTGACGCGGGTGTCGCTCTCATCTTTGTGGTGCAGGCTGATCCGGCTCACCACTTTGAGGTGTTTTACTCTTGGGTTACTTTTCTGGCGGTGGAAGGAGCTGACAATTTGTTTCATGTTTACGCTCCCACTGCCCTACCCAATGCTTATCGGCCTTATCAGGCACTTGAAGTACCACTTACGGCATGGCAACACCGTATTTGATTTAATGGCGCTCTCCCACATCCGGTCACCCTGGTTCGTTTAGGCCCCTTATCCATCGAGGGGGCCACTTGGCCAGTCTTGGCCGGGTATACCCCACATCCACGGCATTTAGCAGTTCCGGTTGTTGAACTGCGCGTGATGCATACGTCTTTAATCCGCGTGCACAGAGCTTTGGTACAGTATGTTACAGGCAACATCCAGGGGGCCCCTCTTGGAGTTGCGGCGCATCCAGCTGGACCGGGCGGTGTAACCATAAGTCCCGTCATGGTTAATTCGGTGATGGGCAAACGCCCACAAAATAAGGATGATTTGCCTTATTGGCTAGCAGAAAAATTTGACCAGCTGGAGGCTGTTTTTCCAAACACCTCTCCTGTGGACAAACACAGGATTTTGACGATTAGCTTGCCGAAAGACTTAATTCCCGAGTTGGCAGAATGCAACAACTGGGGCAAGATATTCTCAGCAGTGTATGCAAAGTGTTTCGGCACTCCTTCCATGACAGTTCTCCCCTCTGTAATTAAACAGGTGCAGGATGAACATGGCCCTGAAGCGGCTGTGGAATTGGGGATGAGACTGGTGGGAGTGTTCGATGTGGTGGCTGATCTAATCCTTGCGAACGTCAAGGGTGATGCAGTCAACTTTCAAGTCGCTAATGCTTTGGCTTTGGTCCCGGAGCCGGACAAGCCACGCGAATTACCGAAAATTATTGCATAGGCTTATAAAACCATTGGCCGCAAAACTTTGGGGGTTAAGCCTTTTGCTAAAACGCAAACTCAATCAAACCCACAACCTAAAACTCAATCTGAGAAAGAAGAGAAACCGTTCTTTACTAAAAAGAACTGGAAGTTGAAGAGACAGGGTAAGCAACCATCAAAACCAGGGTCGCGGGCCGCATCCCCGGTTTCCATGTCTTCTGAACGCACTTATGATTTGCGCGTTAGAGCAAGAATGAAAGATTTCAGGTCCCTGACCCGCGTTCTCCTCGTTCTTCACAGGTACCATCGTCCTCCCAGACTGGTGGAGGAGATCACCAGGATAGAGGCAGGGGTCGTGAGGCCCCACAGGGGCGAGACCAACCTCGACAACCAAGCCGAGGGAAACCAG
Organism: Calotriton arnoldi; assembly: GCA_963921515.1. Classification (NCBI taxonomy): domain Eukaryota; kingdom Metazoa; phylum Chordata; class Amphibia; order Caudata; family Salamandridae; genus Calotriton; species Calotriton arnoldi. The sequence goes on from CAWUFW010006895.1 coordinate 644,611, forward strand.
AAGAATTTCCACGTTCTCGCCCACAGCTTCAGAAGAAAAAAGTTGCAGCTTTAACAGCGAGGTATGCCACAGACGGTGAGAATGAGACTCCTGAATTGGACGTGGGCAGTGACGCTGCTAGACAGCGCAGCGGAAGTTACCATAGTGCGGGAGGCACTGCGTCCTCATGTGGAGGTGACAGCAACTGATACTTTCATTACTGTCGAGACAGCTGACACCCGAGTGGCACCCCCTGACAGACTATTTAATATTGTCATTCAAATTGAAGGTGACATTGAGCGTGTTATTAAATATTAAAGGGATTTTTGGGGAAAATCTGACCTCTTCTTACGACATTTTGTTAGCGGAGGCGGATTGGCCGCCCCCATTCGTACTTGCTGCTCGTAGAGGGGAGGAGGTCATCCTTCCGAGCTTTTCTCGTCATGTCCCCAAGGACAAAGCGGAAGCTCTCGCAGCTGAATGGGCTGGGGCCCTGGCTCCGGCGCTATACCGTAACCACGTGGGCTGGGACGAGGATTCTCCCCCCATAATATACCCTTGCGGTCTCTGCCACAGCCACAACCCCAATATCCCCTCCGGCGGGAAGCTAAAGGTCCCGTTTCCGACGTTCTGACACAGTTAGAATATCAAGGAGTAATTGAAACATGCGTATCACCAATGAATAATCCCCTTTTTGCGGTTTCTAAGCCCGATGGGTCGTACCGTTTAGTTTTGGATTACCGACATTTGAACTCTCATTGTCGGACCTTTGCGGTACAAAATACCCACAGTTCTGCGTTAGTAGACAGTCTTGTTCGCAAAAAATATAAAACAACGCTTGACCTATCCAATGGATTTTACACGCACAATTTGTCCCCGGAGTGCAGCCAATGGAGCGCTTTCACTTCCGGTGGAAAATATTTAAAATTTCGCCGTTTGCCCATGGGCTACAGGAACAGCCCAGGAGTCTTCGCCGCCCGTGTTGTCTCTTTGTTGGACAGCATAGACCCAGATGCGTATTCGTACGTCGACGATATCTATCTGACAGACGACGAATTGTGGCCGCATCTTTCCCGCGAGGACCACATTATTCTTGAGTTTGCGGTCCTAGGATACAAATTTAATTTTGCCAAATCGCACATCGCAGAATACACTGTTTTGTTTTTGGGCTATGAGCTCAACAATGAAGGTAGGGGCTTGGCTCCCCATTTCTTGGAGAAGTGCGCACTTTTGCGCCCTCCGACCACCCTGAAGAAGCTTCAGTCATTACTGGGATTTTTCAACTTCGGGCGTTCTTACATTCCCGAATATGCCCAGCGTATCAAGCCTCTTTATGCCTTGATACAACCTAACTTTTCAAAATCATGCTGGCTTCCTGAGCATTCCTCTATACTGCAATCTTTGCAGTCTGATCTACTTGAATCTAAATTCTTGTTGACACGTGATAACCACACAAACCTGGTGATTAGAATTGTGCCAGGTGCGGTGGGTTTCACATACTTAACGTTTAACGAAGGTGACACAGTACCTATTGCATACAAGTCGCATCTGTACACTTCAGCGGAGATGCGCTTTTCCTCTGTGGAGAAAGTTTTGACTGCAGTGCAAATGGTGATTCTTAAGGAACGCGCACTGGCACAGGGAAAACGCATTTTGATGGTAACCCCATATCCTGCCCTTGAGGCAGTGACAAAGGCAAGTGTACCGAACTCTAAGGCTTTGCACCCCCATTGGATACAATGGGCTACATCTCTGACGTCCCCGGATGTCACTTTTATCTTTGATTCCTCTCTTCAGACACAGGAGTTCTTACAGTATGAATTTGTTCATCCTCCTCCTCTGTCTTTGCTGCCGCTTGAGGAGTACAAATGTATAATTTACACCGATGGTTCGGCGCAACCGGCCACGGGTTCTAAGCATGCTTATTCCGGAGCGTGTGCTATTGTTGCAGGTACTATGGTGAATGGCGAGTTCAAATCGAGTGTAGTGCACACGCAGGCACTGGGAGACAGTACTGCACAATTGGCCGAGCTGCGTGCTTTGGTGCTCGCACTTGAGTTCGCGAATCCAGACGTGACGACACCTATTGTATGCGATTCTTACTACTGTGTTCAATCCTTTAATGACAACTTATTCTTTTGGTCTCAAAACGACTATAGAGATGCTAAAGGCAGCACAATTAAGCATAAAATGCTTTGGGTTCGAGTGGCAGATCTTAAACAACATCTGCCTCTCACACAGGTGATTCACACTCTTGGCCACCAGGGTGTGGGCGCACACGCGGTCGGTAACAGTTTGGCGGATGAAGCTGCCAAATCAGCAGTAGCCACGTGCTCAGTAGCAGCAGTTACAAGATCCATGACAAAAGTAGATAATGAGATTTTGGCAGCTCTCGCTGCAACAAAGGAAGGTGCTAATTACCCACTGAGTTTCCCTTCCAAGTACTCTTCTCACTTAAGTCCCGAACAGGTTCCTTATGTACGAATTCCAGACGTTGGTGATCGGCTGATTCCCAACGCGGACCGCAGACCTTCCTTGATAACGGCCGCACACGAAGGCTTGGCTTCAGCCCATGCTGGCGTGTCTGCGACTGTTTCCATTTTTCAGCAGCGTTACTGGTGGCGAGGTTTATATAAACAGACCCGTACTTATGTGCTTTCTTGTGACCTTTGTCAGCAGATTAAGCCTTCAACGGTTACACGACCACCACAAACACAGCTCTGCATTTCTAACAAACCTTTTGGGTGTGTTTACCTGGATCACTGCGGTCCATTCTTTTCTGACACTGCATATAAATACATCTTAGTTGCAGTAGACTCGTGCACACGTTTCATCTGGGTCTGGCCACAACGCAGTGCTGACGCTCGAAATGTCATTAGGGATTTGCGTGTCTTTGTGGGAATTTTTGCCTGCGGCACCTTCCATTCTGACCAAGGTCCAGCGTTCGCCTCTAGGGCCTACAAGGACGCAATGAGGTCACTGGGGGTGCGGGTGCAATTTTCGTTTCCATATAGACCTGAGGGCAATTCGATTGTGGAGCGAATGAACTGTGACTTAAAGCAATCCTTGACAGCTAGGGTCTTAGGTTCTGGCAGGAACTGGCTGGCCCACTTGTATAGCGTGCAACGTGCACTTAATAATCTCCCTAGAAGATCTCTGGGTGGGCGGACCCCATGCGAAATCCTCTTTGGCATACAAATGTTTGTGCCAGACCTTGATGGTCTAGACATGGCGGCGACTGCCCCAATCTTTGACGTAGATAATCATTCTACTATGTTGCAGGACTTACAAGAGACCCGTGACAAACTTGCTAACGAACACTTGCCTTCAGCCACTGACGCTGCGCTGCAGATTCCGGTTGCCGGCTGGCTTCCGAAAGTTGGAGATCTGGTCCGAGAGAAGGTGGAGAACAAAAAGGAATTTGGCCCCTCTTATTGTGCACCGGTTCCTGTCCTTGGCTTGAAGGGTACTCGTACAGTCATCTTACCACCGCTTCCTGGTCGCAAAGACAACAGATACATCTCAGTGGACAATGTCAAGCTACAACATCTGGCCGATCCTGAATAGCGTGACACCTGTGGTATCATGTCCAGCCACTTCAAGGACTCCTGTTTGTGGCCCTCCACCTTACACAGACACTGATGTTGCCATTGAGATGGTCTATCTGCCTGATCGCCTGCTCAACTTCCCGGCTTCCTCCTGCAAAGAGGAAACCGAGTATGAATACCCCGCCAACGAGTCGGTGGCTCATTTGCCTACAACACCACTGAGCCCTACCCGTTTTTCCTTTGATTCGGCTTCCACCTCATCACTTATCGCGTCCAGCTTCAGTATTTTTATATCCTGGTTCAGGGACAATTTTTTGGTCCCACTATGGACTTATATCTGGTTGGTACTATTCCTGATTTTCCTGTTCATGTCCATTGGTTTTGTGACAGTTTTTTTCTTGCTCATCAATGGTCATTATTTACCTGAACGCTCTGCAGTTAACTGTGTCGCTGGAACTTTGGCTCCGTATTCTTCGTCTCACATCATGAAGCGTGACCACACATTTGTGAACATTTCCGCTTTCCCCGTGGCTGATGGCATCGTATGGGATGCTGTAAATTTCAAATTCATGGACCAACCGAGATTATTAATGTACCGAATGTCCTCCGTGTTTCCATGGGTGATGTGGTGAAAAGTAATATTTATTCTGACGATTGGGATGTGCATGCCGTTGAATCGTTATTCTCTGATTTGAAATATTATGCTACTTTTAATGCTGAGGATTTGTACTTAAATTCTGCAAGTTATGCTGATTTATATTGTTACCAGCATTGGGGCAACCATTTTCTCCATAAACCAAGTACGCTTCAGGGTACTTTTAATTACACCCAATGGGAACATTGTCCGGCCCCATTGCCAGGTAGCTCCCAAACACTTAAAAGTTAATTTACTTATTTTACGGACTTTAATAGATCAAACCCTGGGTCCTATTATTTTAAATTGAACACTTCGTCCACTCTGAAGGTCATGTTGACCCACACCAAATTGCTATATTCGAGTTCCTTTTTGAACGCATTAGCCGTGGGTGGTTATGAGCACTGGCAGGACACCATTGACTTGAAATCTATTTGGGGCACCAAATCATGGCAGGTACGCAGTACAGAAGCCTTACACCGTGCTTGCCTAATCCTGGCCCAGATTTTATTTTTAAATAGTACGATCTTTCAAACAACCTGTTGGGGTTTGGCCACTACCAAACAATTGAATGCACCCTCCATTCCCGTATTGTCTTCCACTCCCAACGAGAGCTTGCATTTCAATATTTCCCTTGTAAATTTGCAAGCTTTGTTTCAGAACAATTCGTTTAATATCTCTGCGTTTGTTCAGTCACCCTGGTTGGCTTGGCCCATCGCATCAAATGCCTGCCAACTACGTTTTCATGAGTCTGCTCCTGGTTACAAACAGGATAGGCCAGATCCAAGGTTTTCTGACTCTCGTACTGTTACAACATATTCTGTTGGTAAATTGTGTAAACAGTGGTTGCAGCACTCTTCATTAGATTCTGTAAAACAACATTTATCTCTCATTTCAGGCAACATTGATCTGTCCGATTTTGTTCTAGGGCCTCGTGGTCCTCGACCTAAAAGGTTCATTTATGAGACTTACAATGAACTCTGGAAGCTTTTGCAAATTGAAGCTGCTTCCCGTTTACGGGAAATCGATCAGGCAAATCTAGAAAAAGTGCTTGCTGTTGTTGACAATAGTATTAATACCCTGTCTTCCCGCATTTACACATTAGAGAATATTGTTTCATCTGTTGTTGATATTGTACAAGATGATGTGTCTGTGTTATATCATGGTCAGAATCAATTGCGTTCAGTAATGCAGTTTGCATGGACTTTGCAAACACTGAAAATGGGTAAAGTTCCTTGGCATTTTTTAAACACGTCTGCCTTATTCTTGCCGTTTAATTTAACTGAAAAACAGCAATTCATGTCCAGGAAAGATGCAACATACACTCTCTTACATATCGAAAAGATAGAGCCGTTACCATTCTCTGTGGCGGAGTTGGACTCTGCGGTGTGGCAAGTTCACGGGGTTATCGCTTTGCTTTTTTCTTTATTTGAGTTCAGTTCATGCATGAAACATTATCCTGTTGGACGTTTTCAGCCCTTAGGCAGTGCCTTCTTGCATGAACTTTGGTCCCTGCCTTTCATGTACAGACGCCTTAGGGACGGAAAGGAGGTTTTTCTCACAGGAGAGTCTTGCGATTCTACGGTGGGTCATTCCCTAATTTGTAAGAACATTAAATTGCACGGGGCTTGTAATGTTTCAGCTCCGAATCTTGCTTGTGGTTTGAAGGGCATTCCGGCTCCTGTTATATCCCCTACGTTCACTCTGCTTGCTAATGGTAGCTATCTCCTTCTGAATAATCAGGACTGCTGTGGAATGCAGGCCGGCATCCCCTACATTGTGACAGTTTCCCACCGTGTTGTGTGCTGCAAAAATGTGCTTTTTCCACCCCCGCACGACATGATAGATAGTTCCATTTGGCCTTCCATACCCACTTTGAAGGCGGATTTCAATAAATTGAGCAGAATAAAGGCGCTATTATTGAACCAGGAGGTTATGCTCACTTCCGCACGGGAGACCTTCGTCCTCCAGGTGGCTAGTACCCACAGTGAGATACATGCTCTTTTGAACACAAACCTCCCACAACATTTCGGTGAACTTATTCACCGCGTTTTCAATGCTTCTAATACCGAAGGTTTTGTGCACTTTTTTAAAATTGTGGGCTCTGGCCTTGTTACCTCCTTTCAAACTATATTTGGAGTAATTCCGGCTTTTATTCATTCTATTTTTTCCAGCGTCTTTGGCGGCTTCCCATTGCTCCTAGCCTTAGCTACTGGAATATTACTTTTAATTTGTTTGCTGCGCAATGGCTGCACTTCCTGGGGGCCTGCTCGACCAAGGTCGACTCCGGATGCACCGTGAACGCATGCTCATCAGTTTCGGCATCCTACCATTGGCGACACTCGGTATGTCCTATAGACTTTCTTTTCGCTTTGCGTATTTCACTTGCGTGCAACCTGTGATGTCTTGCTTACGATGTCCTTTCTCTTGGTCCTTGGATGTTTGCCTCTCCAATACGTCTCTGTCGGATCCGATATTGGCCAGTTGATGGGCCCCTTAGTGGCCCATGAACAAGACTGTTCCGGCACTGGATTGATGGCGCGTGCGGCTGCACTTGGAGTTTTGGCGCAATGGGATATCTGGGCGGCTGCTCAGAATCTCCTACACCAAAGTTATGTTGAGTATCACGCAAGTTGTCCCGTAATGCTGATCACTGCTCCCTGTTTTGAGGAACATGAATGCAGTTTTGATTTGTTGAACTGGGTGGCATCTCTTTTTTCAGACGATACCAATGACATCCTCTTGGAAGGTGTGGCAGTTTTCTGCGCATACACTCTATTGGATTAGGGGCCTTCGCTTTCCACGAACTGCATTTCTGGATGATTTTTTTTGTTTTTTAGCGTCCTCATTTCTGGCCCTACCTGCCAATTTTTTTTTGTGGTCCTGAACTTTTTTTCCATTCACTGTCCTTCATGGGGACTTCTCATGAATAGACGTTTACATTCTGCTCCATCTATTTGAACTCTGTTTTCGTCCTATGTCTTGGCCTCTAGACTGACCAGGGGAGGGTGTAGTGTGGTTTGTGGCCTCATTGTCTACATTGCTAAGTTAGCTTAGGCCTGGCTGCCATGATGCCTTTTTTGCACACGTTATTCTGTGACTTTGTTTTTCCAGACTTTGCTTGTGCCCGGCTATATTAGAACTGTCTGCCTCTTTGCCTTTCACCTTTTCTCATGTTCCCTGTGGGTTTCGTCTGCACACCATGTACAAGGTCGAAAAACAACGTCCCTTGTTATTGCTGATCTGGTCAGCCCCTCGCACTTAGACATAACACAAAATACAGCTGCACTGGAGAAATTTGTGTGCATTTAATATTGTGAACTCCCTTTTGGTGGCACTTGGAGAAAAACCTTTCCAGGGAGAAGAGCTGTGCTTGTCTGATGATGTAAACCTTGCATCTAGATATTGAGGTATGGGGGTCCGCCTGACAAAGCCCAGAGGTCTTCTATTTTTATAATAAACTAGTTACTAGCGCGGGGAGGGTGGTAAGGCAATTTAGCCCTATATCCACTGTCTTTATAAAATGCTGTCCCCGTTTGTATTCTATGGAATTGTAACCATGCTTATTATTTTATCGTTATGCATTATGCTGATAGTACTGGCACGTGTACTTTATCTTAGAGCACGATAGTTGAAATAAACATTTTAAACTATACTGTGTCTCTTATTACGCACGTTGTGGACAAGTATGAGTGAGTAATGAAAGAGTGTTCTTGCTCCCGCGATCCCTGAGAGAGTCCGTGTTCTGGGATGTCTAATCATTGGTAGCTTCGCTGTAGTACGGAGAACGAATGAGACGCTAAAGCTAGTCGGATTGGGATTGTGGGTACTAAGGTGCATGGTTGGTACACCACTATACACCGAGGTCCTATTTTCCTGTGCATAGCTCTGTATATGTGCAGAATCCCCGCAACACAAGGGTGCGTATTGGCCCCATTACTTTTTAACCTGCTTTTAGCAGATCTAACAGATGTACTAAATGAAATAAATGCACATCCGCCTAAATTAGCTAACAAACAAATATCGAATTTGCTGTATGCGGATGATGTCATACTCTTAAGTCATACAAAAGTGGGTTTACAACGGCTAATAGCTCGAATATCAGTGTATTCAAAAGAAAATGGGATGGTAATAAACGAAACAAAGACTAAAGTTATGGTGATTACAAAAATTCAAGACTTAAACACAAATCTAAATGGTTTTTGGAAAAAGTGCAATTAGAACAAGTAGAATTCTATAAATATTTGGGTGTTTTATTCAATGACAATGGAAACTTTCTCCCTCAAAAACTTGATATTTACAGAAAAGCAAACGCCTTGACAGCTGCATTGAGGATTATACAGAAATCAATAAGCGATCTGACTTATCGTCCCTTCCTAAAGGTGATATCAGCAAAATTGCTGCCTACTTTAACATATGGTAGTGAGGCCTTAAATGGAAAAGACGCTGTTATCATCAATAACGCGGTCTCAAAAACTTTTAAAACCCTTTTCCGCCTGCCTAATAACGCATCCCAAGCACAAGTAAGGCTGGAATTTGGCCTAAATAACCAGCTGTATGAAAGAAAAGGACAAGCTATTAAAGTATGGAACAGAATAAAAAACGACCATGACAACCAAATGTCCCAGCTATTATGGAAAGAAATAAGTGAAAACAGGAAATCGCAGACCTGGAAATATTTAAATACAGCGCTAGAAGAATTTGAGGTAATGTCGATCTGTGAAACTACCATAACCCAGGAATCATTTAAAAAAGCTATCAACAAAATAACAGATCACTTATCGCTGATAAGATACAAAGACATATTTGTAAAAAGAAAACACGCATGGCCAATAATACATGGGTTTTCAAAAAAGAAGATACAGCAATATTTGGATACACCATGGTTGCTGAAAAACAAACAAATTTTTACAAAAGCACGATTTGGTGTATTACCGGGATTATGCCATTTACCACCTTGGAAAAAATCAGAAGAGGACACATTATGTAGGTTATGTAAATCTGGGGAGGAGAATATTATGCACCTACTGTGTCTCTGTCCTGAATTGAAAAACAAAAGAATGAGCATACTTAAGAGACTATTCAATGACCGAGGAGTAAGGACATGTAGGCAAGCGTTGATATTATGTTTGTCTTCGGATGATATACTCATGAACTCTGCATTTGTAAAATTTTTATTGAAAGTAGGGAAAAAAATTAGAGGGCATAATTTAAAATCTATAACCACCATATTTTAAAATACAATATGTAATTAATTTTTATCAAATGTACCTCAGTTTGAAAACATTGCATTTTTATATTTGTTATTTTAACTGTTTATATTGGACTATTATATGAATTTTGTATTATTGTAAGATTTTAATTAATCAAACAATAAAGGATTACTACTTACTTGTATACATACACCATTGAAAGACCAAACAAAATGTCACATTCAAATACGTCACCAAACAACTATCCTGAGGAGTCATGGCGGGGCATCCCTGGACAAACTGTGACTCACAACCTGCAAGACAATACCCAAGATAAGAAGGTGTGTCAGGCACCCATCAAAGGACAGGGAGAGAGAGAAAGAGAGAGAGAGAGAGAGAGAGAAAGAAACAGACAGAAAAAGAGAGACTGAACAAGGAGCGCAAGGCCAATCGGGCCCTTGGCTCATGCAAACATGCCAACAGCTGCGTGTGTCTCCAACTCTGCACACCACAAATCACAGGCCTGGCATCAAAGTCAGCGCAAACTCCACATCACAATTAAGACATGCAAGCAGTAGTCAGACGAAAATCAGGAATGAAAGCACCATTGTCCCAACACACAAGGCCCAAGGCCAACCAAACCCCCGACCTTGGTCCTGAATGCGGCTGGCACACCCTGCGTGAGATACCATACCAGCCTCCGACGACTCCCACACCACGAACTGCGCTAATGAAACAGCAACATGCCTACACCCCACACACACTTGTCCCTGCACGACTGACACCTGCAAGGGATGCCCTTGACACATTGTCAAGAACTACCCATACGTACAAACGTCGCACACACATATGACTCATTGCCCAGAGCTGTGGTATATCCTCCACCGAACACCCGCCGGTCAGACGAGTGCCAGTGCCACGAGACCAACAAGCGCAATGGCCTGCATTCCCGGGCACATGCACAACACCTGTCATGTGGAACTGTACCGTGCCCGAATGCTGCATCTGTTGGGATCCCCGCCAATGGCAGTGTTGCAAATCAGTTTCCGTCTGAGTTTCCGTCTTGCCTACGTCACCTGGGTCCAGCCCTGGTTCCACTGTTGATCATGTACATTCGAGTGGCCCATGGAGGTATGCCTATCCAACGCAACCATAGCTGAATTGGATTATGACCTGACAGTGCGCCCCCTGTTGGCCCACCAACAGGAGTGTCACCTGGATAGCCGTGCATGGGATGCACTGATCCTTGGCGTATGTGCTGGCAGTTGCGCATGGGAGAATGCACAACTCCTCATGTGCAGTGACCACATCCAGGCGCTCCCCTATTGGGCTGTGTTGCAGATAGGGGAAACGGCATGGACTGAGCACATCTGCCCGGACCAGTTAATTGATTGGCTCACCCTGGTGTTCCTTGAACCCGACAACGACGTACTATTGGAACACATTGCCCATGAAGCTGCGCTGGCATTCATGGACGAGTAACTACGTCCCTGCAGCCACATCGGATTGTCACCGACAGCACTGCTCCCAACACCTTGTAGCATCGTGGGGAATGTACCCACATCCCACCACAACAGAGGACATGTCTGCCTTCGTCTGGACTCTGTGTGCATGTGCGTGGAACTACGCGTGTGTACACACACCTGTGCAAGGTGATGCAGTTCCATGGTCGGAGCAGCACAGCGTCGTCTGGCAACGTTACCAAGTCGGACACACTGCTGGGGGGAAAGTACACACATGGCAATGTAGCACGACATGTGGACTTGTCGGACCCTTTCACCTGATCACTGTCAGCAGAGCAGACAGTCGGCGCAGTCAGGTGCCAGAGCACTATGCAGACCCCATGGGCTGTAAGTCATGCCCCCTCACATGGGGCAAATGGCATACGCCAAGCAACACATGACTCGTCCAGCAAGGCAAGGTGGGCTGAGACCGTTGCCATCCGTGATGATTGGGGTTCATTTTTCCAACCCCATTTCCTGCACCTCGACATGTACCCATGCTGCGTGTAAGTGTCTCAAGCATGTTCCTGCCTGTTGTGGCCATTGCCTTGTCCGTACTGACACGTACATGCCAATAAAGTCTACGCAACACCACTGGTGTCTAACTGTGATGAGTGTTGATTAGATTGACCACTCGTGTGCCACAATGAGCATCGTCCCTACACATGGAGGAACTGACTGACGCATGTACAATGGGGGTGGGTCCCTTCTGACAGCTCCACCTCTGTGAGTCCGACATTGTTTTGGGAGAGTTGCTGGTAGACCTGTGCTCTTACGTGTCTTCAGCAATGTGAGTATGGTGTCCAACCTCTGACCATGTTGTGCGATGTTATGAATCATTACAGAATGTGTCCACACAGATGTGTGTGAGTAGGTATGCGACATGAAGTTCTGTCGTCACATGTGATGTAGGACACCACATCTGGCCTGCTACCGATTTGGTCATTCCTACACACAGCCCTATTCATGACATGGACCTGTGCCTACGTTGGGGGGTTGTGAGTTTGTTGCTAATGTGCAATGGGGACACAGCCAGTACCCACCTTCACAGTCATCCAATTGGCCATGTGTCTCAGGGATGAACATGCGCATTGATGTCATTTACCAGGGTGTACCTTCTTGTGCAATCATTGTCCCTACATCCAGCCATACTTCCATACGTGAGTGAACATAGTCATGACACATCTGCATGATTTGGAATGTTTTATTCACATTCTGGCGAATGACGGAGAGGGAGCTGTACATGGCCATCCAAGCCCACATAACATGGAAGCCCAGTGGTGGGCCAACCAGAGTCCTTTGGGCATTGAAAAATGATTTGGAAGAGGGGGAGTGCAGTCCGCAGCAGGATTGCTGTGTAATTGTCAAGCAGTGGAGATATGGCAGTCCGTGTCGGGGTCCGGGTGAATGTCGCAGAGTGTTCCGGGGGTCAGTGGAAGGGGCTGTCCCGGGGCATGAGGCATGGGGCAGAGCCAGGCAGGGCAAGCCATATGGAGGTGATGGATGCTACTGCCTCCTTCCTTACACAGTAGTTACATTCCACTTCTCACTCCTCTGATACTTCTTCTGTGTCGGGTGTGTCCGGTGTGTGTGGCGGTGTAATGGCTGCATGACTGTGTGCCACTGACACATCAGGGTGCGAAGGCGATGGGGCTGCATGACTGTGTGCCACTGACACATCAGGAGTCGGAGATGTGTGTGTCGAGGTTCCTGCAGCAGTCATCTGGTACAGGCTCAGTGGCAGCAGTGGCAAGATGAGGATCTGCAAGGCATGGAAGATCGCAGCTACATCTCGCTGGTGTTCAGCAGTGGCAGCCATACTTCCAGCCTGCATCGGATCCATGGTCTCCATTGTCCTCCGCATCTGTGCCAACTCTGTGCTGTCATCGCTGGAGCCTGTCTGCCTAGACAGTTCTTGTCTCCGAGTAATGGAACCAGCGATGTCAGCCAAGGATTGTTGGTGGGCATGGTGCGGACAGTGGGTATCCGTTAGGGACTGTAGGTGCTCCCTGATGGGACTCAGGCACCCACGTATGGCATCGAGTTTGGCTGCCATGAGGTCGAAACCCAGCCGCAGCTGATTTGCCATCTTCTCCTGGCACCCTAACACACGGCGTTTGAAATCCATGTGTTGGTTGTGGGGGTCCTGGGAGGCAGCCGTGGTGGTGTGTGCTTCCTGCTGTGTGGTCTGTGCAGGGTGTGGGCTCACCGCGATGCAGCTGGGCTGCCCTGCTCCTGGAGGTGGGGTGAGGAGGCTGTCCACGAGCCATTGGAGTGTGTCTGGGCAAATGGGCAGGGTGTCGTCTTCATCATCACTGAAGAGATGTGTGGTCTGCTCTGCAGGAGGTGTTGGTTGTCCCTCTGCAATGTAAGGGGAGATGCAGGTTAACAGTGTGTTCCATGTATGTTGACGCATTGTGAATGTTTACATTCAGACTGCATGACGGTGTACATTGTGACTCTTTTGGTGTAACTGGCTATTTGATGGGAGTCAGTGGACATTTCGACTACATGGCGGATGTGTGGTTGTACTCGTACATTATCATCTCACAGTGTCATGCATTGCCAGATGTGATTGGCCAGTTTTTACGCATGAGAGGCACCAGTTGTGTCCCCTGTCCTGTGGTGTAGGGGTTGCACTTTGTCCCACATTGTCGTCAATGTTGATGTACTGTGATTGCTATGTGTGTGTGCTGCATTGTTGGCAATTCGCCCCTGCAGCTCTGCATTGGCGGACCCTTATCCCTTTGAGTCGGTGTGCATTTGACTTGTGTGCTTTTCGGGGGCTGGGATGTTTGCGACTTGGGTCATTTGTGCTACTGGGGATATTTTGTACTCTTGTGCATTGTTTGTCTGCAGATGTGTTCTTGACGTCATGGCTCGTAGGTGCACGTGGATGTGTCAGAGTGTGACCTGCTCCTTTACGAATGTGGTCCACACTCAGCCACCTCAGTGTCGTCTCGTGCACCATGTCATGTATTGTGACTTCAGCCATGCTATCTGTCATGCAGTGTCACTTGCATGTCAGTGTGGCTCACAGAGCCTCTACTTTTCTGGATTCAGCACATGTGCATGGGTAGGTTGTGGCATTGGTGATATGGAGGGGGGCCCATTTGTGCACATAGTGGACGGGGGCCTACTTGGTGTTTCTATGTGTGCTGCAGTGTGCCAAGGGTATCAGGGACATGTTCCACACTCATTGCGGGTGTGCAGTGTGCTGCACATGATTGTGCATGTGTGCCATTGTGCCCATCTGCCCCCGTCCCCCAGTCCCTGGTGGTTACTCACCCTGTTGCTGTTGGGTCAGGTCATTTCGGGCTGTGTCCAGACCCCCAACTCCTTGCACCGTCTCCCCACTGATGACTGTGGCCACCATTTCCTGTCATCGAACATTCTGGCATGTCGGCTGCCCACATTCACTTTCACATAGAGCATGCAGGGGCGGCTCCTCCGCTATGGTGGAGGAGCATTGCCCCACTACTTTTAAGCAGTGCACTGCAAAGTAAAGGACACATAAAATGATAATACCTTTGAGTTAATATCATTTTATGTTTCTTTCTGCTTTGCGAAGGGGTGGGTGGGCGGGGCTGCTCTGCTTTCGGAGCAGGGCAGGGGAGGAGTGGTTTGCCCACTTCTAAGTGCGCAATGACTGTTTGGTCGGACCTCTCAGGCCGCCCAAACCAGGCATGAGCACTTTCCCCGTTCTCCATGCAGGCTGCATTACAGCCTGCGTGGTGAACAAGCCCAGGCCTGCATTCCCTGGTTGAGCGTCGAACCAGGACGCTCAAAACCAATCACAACGCTGCATTGCAGCGTTGTGATTGGTCAGGGGAGCCTTTTCTGTGCTTCCTGTGCCTCGGTCTGATGAGGAGAGCAGGAGCAGAGACGCAGGACTGGCGCTGCAAGGTAAGTGTTTCTTTTATTATTTTCTTTTACTGTTCGCCCCCCTCGGAGGAGCCGCTACTGTCTTTCAGAGGCCTAACTGGGAGTCACAGCATGTTAAGCTATTACATTATGGGTCTCATTGGCTTCCTGAGCATGTTACCCTACTCTTCTTAAACCATACACAGGCTGCTTGAGCATGTTTCAGTATGACTCTAAGGGCCAGATGTACGACCCTTACAATTTGCGAGTCGCAAATTGCGTCGCTTTGTGACTCGCAATTTGCGACTCGCAAAATGTAATTTACAACAGTGTCTCAGACACTGTAAGTGATTCCTAATGGGGTCGCAAATTGCCTGTCTCATTAATATTCATGAGGCAGGTGCTATTTGCGACCCCATTAGGAATGGCTATAACTCCCAGGGATGGAGGCCTGCTGGGGTCAGGAGACCACCATGTCTGTGACTGCTTTTTAAATAAAGCAGTTTTTTTTTTTAAATGCATCCCGTTTTCCTTAAAGGAAAACGAGATGCATTTAAAAAAGAAAAATGAAACGTTTCTCTTTCATTTTTTAAGAGTAGGCAGTCATCCGTGGGACCACTGCCTGCTCTTAAAAAATATTTTCACACACACTCACGAAGGGGAAGTGGTCCTCTGGGGACCCCTTCCCGTTTGCGAGTGGCTTACCACCTACTTGAAGTAGGTGGTAAACTGCTAGTGTTTTGTGACAGCCCCTTCCTAATAGCGAGTCGCAAACCCTATTTTGCGAGTTGGTAAAAGGTTACCGACTCGCAAAATAGGGTTTGTACATGGGGCAGACCAATTTTGCGGTCGCAAACGGCCCGATTTCCCGTTTGCGACCCCAAAATATGGTCATACATCTGGCCCTAATTGCCTTATCTGGCAGTCACAGAATGTTCTGCTGTGACTTGAATAACCTTCCCTAGCCCCCAAACATGTTACATTATCACTAGGGCCTTCACCAATTGTTAAACTATTCTGCACTTTTACTAAAGGGGTTTCAACAGGCTGCTGGCCTAAGCTACGGTATCCCTCAATAGGCCTATGATGGCTAATAGAGGATTTTATACTCTCACTCTATGGACTTTTGATAGCTGCTAGAGCACCTTACATTATCCCTCTATGGCCCTTGAGTGGTTGCCTGGACATGTTGCATAACCCCTTAAAGGG
This sequence comes from Calotriton arnoldi, assembly GCA_963921515.1. Taxonomy (NCBI): domain Eukaryota; kingdom Metazoa; phylum Chordata; class Amphibia; order Caudata; family Salamandridae; genus Calotriton; species Calotriton arnoldi. The sequence goes on from CAWUFW010006895.1 coordinate 660,539, forward strand.
CCTTTTATGACTGTAAGAGATCTTTACACTATTCCTCTATAAGCATTTGATGTCAGCCACAAGATGGCTACTCTGTCTCTCTGTGTGTCTAGATTGGGAATGTTACGCTTTCTTTCTAAGGACCTTTCATGACTGCTAGACATCTTTACATTGTTTTTCTATGAATATTTGATGGTTCCCAAAGGATATTTCTATAGCTGCCAGTGGATGCTGTTCTCTAAGGGCCTCTAAGGGCCGTACAGCAAGTCATACTGTTCCTGTCTGTTCTTGAAGGATGCCAGATCATGTTGATTATCCATGTATACCTTTTGATCTTACTTTCTACATGAGTCTGTTGCGCTGCCGTTATAAGTGCCAGCCTTCACTTAGTGGCGGTTGGAGACATGCGAAAATGGTGGCAGTATACGAGCAGAACTTGACACAAAGGAATTGCAGAGCTTAACGTGAGCCCCAGTTATATTACATTATTTTAATAAATAAACATTTTAAAAAGAAAAATTAAACGTTTAACTTACCTTAGCAGCATATAGCACGTCCTCGATGATCTCCAGTCCCTGGCTCCAAGCACGAGGTCAAGCAGCCAACCTCCTTATTCAATCCAGACGCTGCTCTCATACTGTTAACAATGTTAAGCAGCAAGAGTGAAGCAACAGGAATGGCTGGAGTGGACTGGCTCAGCACTCCTAAAGGAACTGGAAGCCTGTGCCTGCTTACCACTCAGCTGTCTAAGACAACTGCGTTGGAGAGGTTTGAATTGCGCATGTCGGGCTGGCCGTCGCAAGAGAGCTGGCCAAACTGACATGCACACTTCCAACTGAAGTGGTCACTGCTGCCAATCAGCATCAGTGGCCCATTGGCCCCACCCCATTTGACCCTCACACTCGGTTTGGCTGGCAGAGTAAAATATTTAATGGAAATAAAATCATTTTATCACCATTTTATTTTTTATGCTTTCTGCGCAGCAGTGGGGGTTGCTGCTCCTCCGCCCTTATGGATGAATAGCCACTGCTTTCACTACCTCTGAATATCCAATGTAGCAATTCTGGTACCCTGCCAACATCACTACTTGAACAAGCATTGGCAAAGCCCATGTGTCTGCCTTTGCAAGCAAGCAGTGCTTTTTTGCAAGTATATGCAACAGAAATATACAATTAAACGTAAAAAAAAGTCAAATATGTCTAAATGTAGTAGGTATTTGCTTGCAAAGAAAAATAAGCAAACAATTAATCTTTGCAGGAGTGGCAATTATTCTTCTTCCTTGAATGGTGAGCTTGTGTGTGTGCGGTGTTGGGGATGAGCGAATGCAAAAGTGATTGAGTGGCATGGAGATGTATGAGGGTGAGGGGGAGTGACAGAGTGCATGCATGAGGAGCGATTGAGTACCTACACGTACGATCAATGAAGAGGCACTTTCAGTCATGTGCCACACCTATTGGATTTGCCAGTGATTGTTGTTTCTGTGTTGACATGAGCTCTAGCAGATAGCCAAAGTTGTTTGTTGCTGCTCTGCAAGCAAATGAATAATAGAATGGTGTTCTAAAAAGGTGCCATTTGGAATTTTCCTCTTTTGATTCCTTCCTTAAGGCATTGAGTGCAAACTCACTTTTACTTTGAATAACATGTAGGGGAAGGGGAAATAAGGACTGCATGGTGATGTAAGTGTGTAATGTCTGTTATTTAATGTTAACTCACAATAGATGGAAGAGCTGAAGGGTTTGGATATAGTTGACACAAATGGTGTCAACAAAGCTATGTACATTTTTGTAAGCATTATAATTAAAACAATGAAAAACTCAAGCAATACACAGCCCTTAGAACAAATAATGTGCAGTTAGAACAATGGTTATGTGATGATGCTATTCAGAGATGGATGTATAAATGTTAACATTCTTTGGGCTTGTTGTCTCTGGACCAGTGCTTAATTTGAGCCGATGGTTTCTGGTACTCGGCACCGGCACTTAATTGGCAGCACCGACACTTATGACAGTCTGCCACATGGTGGGCTGTTTGTCTGATTTAGAGTGAGCAGAACTGTTGTTTACTAATTCAATATACGTAAAAAATGACTGTTACCGCCCGCCCCCATCTAATTTGATAGCTTTGGGGACTGGAATAGTCTGAATTGTCACACTGGTAGGAGTGTGATGGTTAATAGCTGGTTTGATACTGTCATTGGCAGCGCTGGCAGGGGCAATGGGTGGTATAGGCTGTAGTGGTCTCCTGATGAGGGCCCTGGCACCTAATTTTTTACGAATTAAGCACTGTTCTGGACCTAAGTTACTGAAAAGAGGATTGGGTATCTGCGTGGGGAGGAGTTAGTGCGCCTTGAGCATATGTCAATTACAGTTAGTTGCTTGTGTGAGGCTACAGGTAATGTCAGTCCTATGTGGGAAATGACTGGTACGGATAAATACTCAAGTCTGCATCCTCATTTTTTGATACCTGATATTGAGTAGTTGTCTTAGGGCAAAGGACCAGGCCGGATGGTTGGAAAGCTTAGGTTTATGAGGTCCACTGCAGTGATCTGTGTATTACCTGAAAGTTAGAGGCTCAAATTCTAATCAGCCTTTCATCTTTATAATGCTGATAACAAATGCCTGCTATAAACAGAGATTTCACCATGGCAGCAAACACCACATATAACGAGTAATACATTTTGTGCTGAAATGACCTGCATCAAACATCAAGGTATTTTTTTAATAAAAAATATAGGAGATTATTTACAGTTTTGTTTACTTTTGTCCCATTTATATACTATGTTTTGGATTTTGTACATTTCCAATTATACATTGACACCAGTCTAGTGGTCTAATGTGAGAGCTTTAAAGCTATATTGAAAACTACATTTCATTCTTTCCAAGCCATACTTCAGAGTGATATTTATTGCCTACACCAGCATACACAAACCTCACCCCTTAAACACACACACACACACACATGCACAGATCTGACAGGCCGGTCTGTCCTTCAAAAGGACATTATTCTTACACTAAGGGGCTCATTACGATGTCGAGGGGGAAAGCCTCTGCCCGACACCATCTCGGATTTTGGACCGACCGACTTGCGGTCGGCGGTTCCGACCTCCGGATTACGATGTGACCGAACACTGTTCGGTCGGATTCCAATTCTTTCCTATGGGAGCTCGTTTTACACCCGAGTTGCCGCCATGAAACAGGCTCCTATGGGGAAATGGGGTGTGTGTGTGTAAAACCCTGCACCCTGTCGCAGGCACCCCATGGTGCCTGCCACACATTGCAGGGTTTTGCAGGGGGGTACCTTAGGTACCCCCTCGGCCAGCAACTGTAGGCCGCGGGGGCCAGGGGTCCCTGCCAGGGGCCCCAAAAGTCACATTCCGACAGTCTTTCTGTGTCGGACAGGCCGACGCGGAAAGGCTGTTGGAAAGCGACATTGCAATTTCAGCGGCGGAAACGCCGTCCATAGGGGGTTACAGTGCGGTTCCGACCGACAGGAATACTCCGCGAGTCGGTCGGAGCCGAGTCGGAATGACCGGCCAGTTTACGTTCTGACAGCGAACATCGTAATCGGGCGGTCGAACTGTAAACCGACCGAGTCGGTCAGAAGGACTCCGACACGGTCGCAAAGATTCCGGCTGTCGGGCAAAAGCATTCCGCCCGACATCGTAATGAGCCCCCAAATGCAATGCTCACTCTTGATGTGACAGACACAATCTTATGGGTCATAAATTATCTACAGGTCAGATTACATATCATTTTATGATTAACACTATCAATGGGGCAACTATGACTGTAGTATTATTTATTGGCTTCAGGAGCTGTTGTTATTTAACCCCTCAGCTACTGAGGCTTTTCCATGCCCATTGCTGAGCTTTTTTTTTTTTAAAACTGTGGCACTTCATGCTTAAGGTTTCATAACGTTTTCCACAAAAGGTAGCCAGGCCAAATTTGCGTTCTTTTTTTCCCACATGGTGGCTATTCTAAAGGTACCTAGGAATTGTGGATTCTCTTGAGGAAAATGTGAAAGTTGCCAAAATTTAGTGCAATTTGTTTTGGGGGGGGAAATAGGAAAAAGTGCTGTGCACCAAAGGGTCTTTTTCCCTATAAATAGCATGAACAAAAGGTTTGCTGTTCTAAGATCACCACCTTCCCTGATTTCAGGAACAACTAAAGTTGTAAAAAGATTTTTTTTTTTAAATCAGAAGTCAAAAGATATACATTTTTGAAATGTAGACAAAATTCGGAAAACAGTAATGGGTAATTTCTGTTGATTGCTCATGGTTTTCGTAAAGAAAGTAATTGCAGAAATCATATATAATGTAAACAAATAGGAAAAAATAGAAATAGTTGACAATATTTTCACCTGTAAATATTTATCTCATTGGAGGATTTACAAATGTAATATACCTTTACATCCATCGTACCCTTCTGGTTGAAGGAATATATAGTGTTAGTTAATTGTCCCAAAACATGCAATATACCGAGCCAACAACTGAGCTGCATTTTATAACTTTTTATTGTAATTGTAATTGCATTTATATTGCACATACTACCCATGCCAAGGCAGTAAAGCGATTTACGCTGGGCAGCACGCTGCTCTGGAACCTAAGGTTAGTGGCTAGTCCAGTGTTATTGGTTATTGTAAGTTATTGTGAATAGTCGTGTGCACTCAAGCAAACTACAGCATGCATTCATTCCAGTTTTATTGTGGTAGATTAAAGTAGTAGGAGTTAAGTTTGATGTTTGGTTGGAAAAGGGGGATATCTCAGTTAGATGAGCTAGAAGAGATTAGGCAGTGTTAGGGTGTAGGAGTATCACTTTCCAAAAAAAGAAAGGTTGCAACCTTTAAAATGAGGTGTGGGCATTTTGCAGAATTACATAAATCAAGATTAAGGCAAGCATACATGTGACTTAGAGAAGGTTCTCAGAAAAGAGGCATGTAGAGGATGGAAAGGAAAGAGAGAGTCATTTAAAAGAAAAAGGGTGGGTGGCCATCAGAAGTTTTAAGAAAAGAGCAGTTTTTCTTGCCAGATTTTAGAAATACAGAGAATGTCTTTTTGAGATAGCATGCAATCTGAGATTGCAAGACTAGAAAGAAATAACATATTTGGATGTGACTATAGTTATAAATTAGGTACTTTTGATGGGTGCTAGTGTAGAGCCACCTGTTCACTGCTAGGTTACCACTCGAACACTTCTTCAGCAAGAAGAGCTGATCATCTCAGGTGATGGACGCCTAAAGTAATGGCTGGGTGCAAATATTGAAAGAAGAGTCTACAAACGCTGGAGAGGATATCTACTGATGTTTAGCCTCACGTTTGGCTCATTGAATTAATTATAAAAGTAAAGTAGGATCCAATAGGGCACCTCTGATTTGACATGGCACAAAATGGAGGCTGAGGGCAGCTTCCCCAGACAGTGGAAGTGTATTGACTGCATTCTTGTGGGTAGATGTAGAAACACTGAAGTGAGGAGGATCACTTTAAAAATGAAATGATGATTTTGTTAGCAAGGATCTGCTGTTTAGACTTCTTGGAGCACAGCCATATGGTAGATGGTAGAGGTGAGCGGTAGATCTGCAGATTCTGTCTGGAGGGAGAGCAAACAAATGCTAAAATAAACTGGAGAAAAACAGAGCTTCCACTACAACTCCAATAATCCAGGGAATACACCTAGAACCTGAAAATATTAAAAAATAAATAAACACTTAAGGAAAACTAAAATATCAAGGAAAAAGTGAAAAATATTTTTACTAAAAATAAGCCCCTCTATTTCTTTGAAAGAATACATAAAATGCATCCTGAAGTCCGAAAATAAAAACCTGCTAAGGAAAAGACAAATAAACCCACCGATAAAACACTTACAACCCTCGTATAAAACAAACCACAGTAAAACAACATTAAAAGCAATGTTACAGACATAGCACAACTACATAAAATACAAATAAATATTGCCTTAAACTAACTAACACATACTACACTAAAATATACATTAAAACAACAGCCAGTTACAAAGACTGGCCTAAGTCTAAACATCTCCCGCCTACCACTAAACCCTTATTAATAGTTTTACCTGAACCAGAGACCAGCAACCGGAAACAGCAGCTGCAAACTCCATGAACTGTCTGAAATTGTGAAGAAAACTACAAAATTAAAGAAAGAGGCAAGAGATGGCACAAAATGAAAATAAAAAAGACCTCCACCCCGTAGAACTCAATGTTAATTAAAGTTTTGAAAATAATGAACAACATGTTGAAAATTTAGAAAACTAATTTCTGTATTAAAAAAATGTACAAAAAGGTACATGCATAAATATATATTAAAAATACTGATAACAATTGGAAAAATACTTGTCATTACTTTTTAATATACTATAATTTTTTAAAATGTAAATGTAAAAAAGTATATGTTTGTTAAAAATTACTTACTGTACAGCATGTTTCAGAAAATTGTATGAATATTTATGTGCACTATAACTATACATTATGTATAATTCTAGTTATTCTTAATTGAAAGCTTAATTTTCTCTTGGAATTTAAAAAAATCCAAAAGATCTTGTAATTATTGAAACATAATGAACAGTAAAAAATGTATATATTAAAGAGATGTTTAGAAAATGTATATAACAATAAAATGCAAAAAATGCTACTTAAAAACTCCATTATTCAACAAACAAACACTTAATTCAATAAATTGCTATAAACTTTCATTGTACAAATTAAAAAATGCAAACAAATGCTAACTAAATTCTAATTTACTACTCTCACTCAAAACTTTGCCACATTGGGGAAAATGGGCTTGGGGAGGGGGTGATCATACTTACTATTCCCACTCCAAACTTAACCCAAATAGAGAAGCGTCAAACTTTGGAGGCTTTAGAATTCATATTCCCACTCACAAACTTAACAACTCTGGGGAAAGTGTTGTACTTTGTGAATTTCATATTTACTAGTACAACTCCAAGCTTAACCACATAAACTGTGGAAAGTGTTTGACTTTGTGGGATTCATATTTACTATTACAGCTCGAAACTTATCTACACTGGGGAAAGTGTTGGACTCTGAGGGGCAAAGTCACACACACTGACAAAAGTGTTGGACTTTAAGGGGTTAGGATCAAACTCCAAACTTAACCACATTGGGGAAAGTACTGTCATTTTCAATTACAAAATTAAGTACTCCTACAAAATAATAGTAGTCATTACACTAAAAAAATCCATTCCACGAAACCATTTAAAGTATCCCAAAAAATGAAACCACATGACATAAATGAGGTAAACCGGGAATACTACAAAACAAATAAAAAGATAAACAAAATGGTATAATTTAAAAATTGATTAATATAATTCATTCTTTGTATTATTTAAAAAATAAAATTAAGTAAATTTGCAATATTTATCGATTAAAATCTACATTACTAGAATTATTTATCTCCCAATGAGAACAAAATACTCTAATTAAAAAAACACTTTTGTTTAAGACCAAAATAATCTTTTACAAGTAAATGAAATTCCTTTAATTTAAGAAATAATTTTAAATTTCAAGTAAGAAAAAGCTTTTAAGAAATTACATGCAGAAAACCATAGTTATTACCTTGAAAAGGTTTACATACGAAAATGTCATATTTACATAATTATTAATCTATTAAAAAAAGGTATAATTTCATAACAAATAATGAGTACGTCTAATAATAAACCACATATGAGCCTTAAACTATATATATGGATACAAAGGGGGTAGACTTGCACTCCCTAATCTTAGATGTTATTATAAAGCTAGTTCAGCTCCATGTTTTTCCAGATTTTTTATAGGAACTGATCAGCAGCACCTAGATAATTCACTATTACTTTTAATGTTAGGTTTTTTTAACCATTCAGCTTCCTAGCTTTCTTAATCTCCGTCACAATCAAAAAATGTCAGATATAAGATTTAAATAAATAGAGCGAAAAAAACAAACTTTTTTACATCTTATAACATTTCTTTGGTACACTTGGAGACATATTTTAGGCAATGTTGTGATTTAGGCCTCCCAACAGATGAAATGATTTGAACAGTGTGGAAAAAAGCAGATAAGGGATATAATTAAACATTTTCTACTATCAGTTAGAATTATGGATTGGGGATATTTAAATATACCCTCAACGATGTTCAAAATCAATTTTTTTTTCGTATTGTCAATATGTTTGTTTTTCTGTGCTCTTTTTCTGTAAAGGAGAAAACAGAGTCTGCTGAACATACTCAAAAAATCTTTTCAAACAGGAGAATTGTTTCTGCAATTGGCCACTGTTACAAAATTTTAAAATATGTTAATGATTCGCTAGACTATTCAAAATCAGCCTTGCTGTTCCATTAAACACCTGTGCAAAAATCTGAGCTCACTTTTTCCTGTCTCCCTGGTGCTAAACTGAAACAAATGTAATTTTACTCAGAGTTGATGCTGTATTACACACTGGCATTTTAACATATATTTAACAGCAGCATCTCTACCTTTACTCTTTCTTGCTTCCTCTAGCGCCAAGACGCCCCGGCATTCGCGTGCTTTATAAGCCCTTTACTTACTTACTTACTTTCTAGCAAGTGCCTCAGTTGCTGCAATGATAACAACGGAAATTGGATAGATATGATAAGGATATGTACATGCCTAGAAAAGTATGGGATGCTATCTTTAGATTTATGCTCAGGGCTGTGGCAGTCTCAATTAAACCTAACCCAGAGACTAGTTTGTTGGGGAGAACACTGCATCTGAGTGGTTTAAAAAAAAAGTACCTGAAAATTATTTTTTATTGACTTGTTAATAGCTTGCTCTTTTATAAAACAAACTTGCAATCCCTGCGTTTTAGTAGAGGAAGCAAAAAAATGGTTTATTTAAATAAACTAAAGTATTTCTATGCCTTGAGAAATGGTGAGCTGAAAAATGTTGTCAAAATATTGAGGTTTTTTTATTTAATGATCAGCGACTCATTTTTCTAGTTGATGAAGTAGGAAAAGATTGACAAAGAGGTTAGTATCGTTCAGAAAACAAGCATTTTGTTCGAATCATTAGCACTTAGTTACTCATTTGGATATGTTCACCTGAATTAATTATTTCACGTATCTTGCATAAATGTAATCAAGAATGATTGTATTGTACCTATTTATTATATTTGAATTGAGTCTGTCAATATGATCTATTTCTATAATAATGACTACCTGAAATCGATAATAAATTTAATTTGAAAAAAAGATAGGGTGACTGGAAGATATTTTTATATCATCTGTTCAGTGGTGGTACTGCAAATTTTGACTCCAAATGACTTACTCCAGGGGCCTCACACAGTGCGCCAAAGGTATGAGAACGTCAAACGCTGGTGTATCTGCTTGTATCCATGAAGAACATGGGAGAATACTTTGTCAACTCTTCAGTTTGCCCTACACTGTAAATCAGTGTCTCTGGTTCCCACTTTGATCATAGTGGTAGTGAAGCATCACTTTGTGATTTGTTTTGTAAAATGCTGTTGAAAGGTCCTACATGGTACTAAGCGCAGAAACCTGACCCTTACCACACACTAGTGGTTTCCTAAGATTTTCCTGCATCATCTTTAAAGCTTTGAAACTCACCACTCCCATCTGCCTAAAAGACAAATTAAAATCTCTGGTTATACTGGAATACTTTGCAGTATAAATACAATGCAGGTGTAATACATTAGGTTATATAGTTATCTCCTGTGACAGGAATGCCAACATAAAGAAAATTATGTTATGAAGGTGTCTTTTTAAACGTGGATGAGAACTATAAGGACAATGCATCATGTTTTACGGTTGCCTCGTAGGACCTGGGTCAGGAATACTGGGAGAATGTATTATATTAGATATGGTTCAACCATGATTGGGAGGAGCAATAACATGTGGGCTATATTCTAAGAGATATGTTTCTGATAATAAATGGATAGAGAATGCCAGGAGTAATTTATTCCATTGGATAAGTTTCCTCTAGTTTCTGGATGAAGAAAACTAGAAAGTATTTAATCTATTAGATACAATCGCACTAAGAGCAGGATGAAGAATGCCATGAGGACTATAATCTTTTAGATATGATTCCATTCAGATGTGGAAGTGGAAAGCCAGGAGGATTGTTTCCTATTGTATACTTTTCCATTTACCTGGATAAACAATATAAGAAGGACTTTATTCTATTAGTTAAGTCTTTTATTTGACCCTTTATTAGATAAGCTTCTGCTAATACCTGTATGAGTAATACCAGGAGGACTGCATTCTATAAGGTAAGCTTCAGTCAAGACCTAGATGAAAAATACTAGGAGTGTTTTCCTGTATTAGATAAGTTTTAAAGGGAACTTTTGAGATGAATACCAGGATAATGTAATCCATTTGCTAGGAATTTTATGAGATCAATGCTTTGACCCTATAAGGGGGGATTGTACATTGATGACAAATCTTTTGTTCACACTTATGCATTTTAGTTTAAATATGGCAGATCTGCAAAATATGAACGTAAAGGTTATTTTTAAATCATTCATGAAAAATTGCTCTTTGGAATATGACATCAGGCTCTGTGTCGGGAAAAAGAGGCTGGATGAAAAAATATGGTCTTGCTGTGTTTAGGCGTCGCACCCCTATCTAGGCTGAAACTTAGAGCATAGTGTCTGCTGATGTATGTTATTGTTTAGGCTGAGCAGTATCCTTTTAAACAGTGTTACAGATGCTTGGTGGTGAATAAGATGGAATGACAGGTTGTGCAATTTATGTAGGGTGCTGAACACGTTAGATCATGTTTTATTTCTTTGTCCTGCTTTAAAATCCCACAGATGTGTCTTTTTAAAACCTCGTTTTATGAAATATGGTATTACGTGAGCTAGAGCAGCAACTCAGATGTTATACTCTCCAGTAAATGAATTGATGTGTTGCAATTTTTAAAAACTTTTTCAATGTTTTTTTAAAATGTACTGAGCTTTAAATCATGTATGTGAAATTACTGCTGATCTCTTTGTAGATCGAAGCCTTTAATAAAATTGTGACTCTTGAGATCAGTATCTGAAATATAAGGATATTCCCCTTGAGCTACCTGCACCCCAGGAGAAGTGTGGGAATGCCATCACAATACTTCCAAGAAACACAATAATGGCAATCGATTTAATTATTTATGAGCCCTGAATCAAAAGATAATGATGTGACAAGAAGTCAACAACCGGGAAGGATAAGTACAAAATCCCATTATTTTTTCTTAGATGATTAGGGAAGGTTCAGAAGTTTTATTAATCCCCCTAAAACAAGCATGAGTATTGAAGTGACATTTAGTGCATCTAACACTGTGCTTGTTATTCATTCCTTATTCGACTTTCTTAATGTGGACTCTACACAGTCCTCTCCACAAGTGACAATTAGTGAATTGTCAACAAGGCGAGTGATTATTTCAGTCCATCAATATTGTTTAAATAAGAGCAAACTATCTTTCCCTGGCAACTTCAAAACTTAGTCACTCTTTAAGAAAGCTCTTACAAAATGATTAAAATGTGAAACCCACACGGCATGTCTGAGTTTTAAAATAACAGAGATTCGAGTCACCCTGTAGTGATCAAAATCCACAAACGAAACTGGACACACTTTTAGTGGGAGGGGGATAGTAGTGGAAGGGCAGAGGTTACTCGCAAACATATTGGTGATGAGCCCTAATTTACCAGTTGTGAACGAAATTGTGACACACCATCTGTTAAAAACGAATTTCCTTTTTGTGGGATTAACAATAGATAGCTTCAGGGCACTTGAACGGGCAGGAGTGCACAGTAAAGCAAATATAATAGAAAGCACTCTTAAATATATAAATTGGTAAAATTTGCGGGAAATTAATAAAAGAGTGTGCAACAGTTGACAGGTCTCTCATAGGGCAGAGCTATCACAGCTCCACTACTTAAAAGAAAAGCGAAAATTGCACATTTCATCCCACCATCTTTCCTAAGTTGAGGCAAAATATTGTATGATTCAGGTAGACTTGTACATTTGTTTACGTTCTCAAATTTGCAAAAACATGGATTTCCAGTAATGATTTAGTAAACTATTTACTTCTTCGTGAATGGGAAAGGGTTTGCAGCATTTCAATTAACAATGCCATTTTTCATCTAACTTGAATTTGAAAACAAATTATTCTTATCTGTTTTAAAAAAACATTAGCTAGCTTTGAACCATTCTAAAACAGTTGGGATACTTGGCAAATTCTGTTTCTTAGAGGACCTTTAATTTGTACAAAACAACAATAAGCCAAATTTCCTTTGATGTTTGATGCAAGTTTAGTTTAATTTACAACAATTTTGCTAATGGAAAAAGTAGAACAATATTTCAAAATGTTGCAATATCATGGGATTGGGAAGCTTTCAACTACTGTAGATCACGGTGTGTGGAAAATAAAAATCAGTTCATCTCTAGAAAGGATTCTTTCCCCTGAATCAGAGAAATTGGAATATTCATTGTGGGAGTTTGGTTGAATATAAGATCGCTCACTGGCTGACTCTATCTGATCTTTTTAGCAATATAGATGGTACCGTTGTATCTGTACTCAGCCAGAATACTTTGCACTGTATCCTTTTCTTGACAAGGTAGTTTTTTTGTTTTTTAATCCAAAAAAGGGCATATATTGTGAGAAATTATATGCATCAGCACCCATTGCAAGTCATCCCGCGACATACCCGTTTCTAACTCGCATCTCCTCCTTTTGTCCCGCCAGGCACCCGCTACATACCCCAAGCCTGGCAGCTGCTTGCTGGCACAGTACAGGATTTAATCTCTCTCCTCTTCCAAGAACCAGGGGATTTTCAATTAAGAACGCTTACAGAGTTCCTCTCCTCATTTTCCTAATGAAGAGTGGCTGGCGCTAAATGAATTCTTGGGCAGAGTGGCCCTAATCCGTCTGTGTATTATAATTAAGTGGAGGAAAAAAAGGCCTTGTTATTTGCAGCCCCGCTGCCACGTAATTAACCTGCACATGGCATCGTTAGGATATGGATTAACTAGGCTTTTCCGTTGCTTGATTCATTTTGGAGTAATTACAAAGAGACCCCTTTTTTGGTTTGTATGTTTTAAGGGCCAGCTGACCATGTGTCGTTCCGGGAGGGTGGCGGGTGCCACCTGTGACTCCCGCGAGGTTGGCACGGGGCGGCCTCACTTCGCGTATCCCCCTCAGCATTGGGAGAATTTAATTAAAGGCATCATGACTCAACCCTCATTAGTGGACACTGGAAACGACCTCCCTTTAAATTCATTAGCAAAAAAATTATAAACAGATCGGAGACAGGTCTCCCACAAAGGACAACTCATGCAGAAGCAATCTGCCAATGAAAGACCAGTTGTTACAGGCATAGTTAGTTTGTTACTGTGAGGAAGCATACAAAATTCACGAGGTGCTATTGGTCAGGGCTCCTCAAATGAACATACAGTGATCTCCTTTGAGACATGGTTGCCATGCCTTGATGCAGACAGCAGTGTTAAAGTTGCAGGGTTGCAAGAAAATATTTCCTAAATCCCTCCTTGCGCACTCAGTTGCTAATACCATCCCTCGCTCAGGTCAAATTCCTACAACAATTCCCATATTCAAGGGGATATCCATCAATTTTCCCCAAGTTTAGGATTAATAACACTCAGAAATGTTACAGAAAGGATCTTTGAAAAAATGAACACTGCTGGAAATCAGTGGCATTTATATTGGTGCCAAAGGAAGAATTTAGAAATTGGACTGCAGGAAAATGCAATGTTCCAATTGGTAAATTGGGCAGATAACTCACTGAGTGCAGCCTTCAGATCATAAGCTTAAATTTTCATCTGTTGATTTTGCTTTTTTCCCACCCGAGTTCGGTAAAACCTTTGGGCATTAGTTTGGTAATGGTTCTACCTAATAGCGACAGGAGTACGAAATTCCAGAATGTAGTACTACACAAAGTATAAAAAACTAGTTAACAGCATTCGATATAATCAAATAATAACCAAATATACTCCAGAAACCAGCATAACACATGGCCTGTATATTTGCTCTATGGTCAATCAGTTGACCATCTGGTTCCTACAAGACATTTAACCCACTAAAGCACTGAAAATACTATTCCCTCTTGTTGTGGAGGCAATTTGAGGCATATTAATGAATCCCTCTCTGACGTGATAAGGTATAGTACCATTAACAGAAACTGATCTAGTCCCATTTTCAATAAAAAAGCATTTTTGAAGCCATCCTCACCTTGAATTATCAACCTGTTTCTCAACTACGAGCATTGCCAAAGTTCTTGAAAGAATAGTGGCATTCCAGAAACAGAACTGCAGGGAGAACAGCTTACTTGTGCACTATCCTGTTTTCTTCATAGGACAACCATTCACAGTCATATTGGAGCTATCAGGATGTCCACTGAGCTGAACTCTGATGACTTTGGGTATTTTAATGCATATTTCTATGTTAGCCTGGCTTAAGTCAGCTAAATTGATTTTTCTATGCACAGTGATGATTGCCATATTCTGTCACCGGCCAGAAATATTCAGAAAACTACTACAGAGCACTTTCTGGGCTATATAATCGGACATGTGCTGACTACATCACTATTTCTTCAGGTTGTAGTGTTCGTATCACCTTCTGCTCTTTCTTGTAGCAGACATTTTACACATCAAGCAATATATAGAACTCCAAAATAAATATACAAACACAACTATATGCAATCTACCAGAGATGTGCTTAAATATCTTAACTTAAATAGGAGGAAGACGAAGATACTGCTGCCGTCCTAATAGTCTACAATTCGAAAATCTGCCTTTAGACAGACCACATTTTTCTCTACACCCAAGTCAGTTAGTGTGTGAAAAACCTAGTAGAGAAAGATGCTATTTTGCCACTTATTCCTCTTGTTAAATCTATATCCCAAACCTACTCTTTCCACTTAATCACCCTGACGTTTTCTCCTAGGTGAACAAGGTCAGTATGTTTATTTCACCCAGAATGGACTACTGCAATGCAGTGTCTTCGTGTTCCTACCCCCACTCTGCACAGGCTTTATTTGATTTAAAATGTGACTGCTTAATAGTTTCCTCAAATCGAGTAGTAAGAATGATGTATTATAACCTTATATCCCTCGTCTGAGGGCTATACCAGTTATTATAAGCCCTGGGCCCGAGTTATAGGCCCAAGCCGCAGACGAGGGGCTATAACAAGAGAGAGGGCCTTTAACATCTGTAATAGCCCGAGGCAGAAGGCCTATAAGGCTATTACAACTTTCCACTGTTGGTAGTATAAAGCTACTCTAAGAGTGTTATCACTGGATATTGGTCTCTCTTTCACAGAGAGACCAATATCCAGTGGCAGCTGGTAGAGAACAGTGGCGGTGTTGAGGGAAAGAGGGGGGGGTAGGAAAAAAAAAGAAAGAAAGAAAAGCAAACTTACCTGGAGGACGCCGTCGCAGCTGCCACTTCTCCTCCAGCAGGAAGCACTCAGCCTCCCAGAATCCCTGACCAATCACAACGCTGCCTTAAGCAGCGTTGTGATTGGTCTGAGCGCCGTGGTTCGGCACTCAGACAGGGGCTTGGAGGCTGGGCATGTTCTCCACTTAGGCTGTATAATACATGCACAGTGCCCATTACGGTTTGGCGGGCCCGAGACAGCCGGCCAAAGCCTCATGCGCACTTTAGGTGCAGCCACCACTCCTCCCCCGGCCTCGACGTCAGGGGAGACCGGCCCCACCCCGCCTTATCAACGGGGCTGCACTGCAGTGCAACTGCAATAGTAAAAATAAAATGATAATAATGGACGGTCCATTATTATCATTTTATTTTTTACTATGTACTGCTTTAAAGCAGTGGGGCGACGCCCCTCTACCTTAGCGGAGGAGCCGCCCCCTGTGCAATATCTGTTGGCAGTGAAATTAATTGTTTTCTGTCTTCGTCTTGACCAGTAAGATGCCTAAGCATAGCTTTGCTTCTTCGTCCATGCTCTTAGGACTCATGCCCTTTTCAGGGATTTGTCACCGTATTGCTGTGTCATCTTATGAATTTTATGGAGGCCTGTTAAAGACATAATTTGTAGGCCCATGTTTGCCCATTTTCATCCATCTTATGCCCTTGTGGAGCAAACAGCAGTGAAATATATGTTAAACTTTCACAAGCAGAAATACGTTAAAATCGCTGGATGCTCAAATTGCCTGGCATTCAGCAAACAGAAAGGGAGAAGGGAGGTAGGGACAGATAAAAGGTTGCTTCATGACTTGGAAGGTATAACATCCTGCAGCATGTTGTTTGAGTTGGGATGTGGAACCACTCTGATATCTTGGGACTATCCCATGTAAGATGAGTAGAAGAATGGACTTTCTACATACTGTCTTTTGGTGTTTATGTTTGTCTTCCGCTTAATAATTTTTTGTCAAATTTTTTACATATATTGTCGAATGTCAAAATTATGTATATGTGTATGCCCTTTGTCTTTATAGTATTGGTTACCTTTACGTTTTGATAATTTCAATGTACAATGTTTGTGCAAGTCTTATGTCCTTTTAAGCTGCATGTGAGTCTCTTTTCGTTTTTTTGTATGCATTTATTGGTAGTTACGGTGTATTGTGTAGTTGTGTTTATACTTGTCTTAGTATGTTGTCTACAGCCCTGAAGAAGTTCCGAAAACCTTTTTTTTTCTGAACGGAACACGTTGGCTGGATGATTTTCATGTGTAAATGTATGTTTCAAGGAAGAAAATAAAGGATTGAATCTATTTTTACAAAGACACATCGTTTTGAATCTTATTGGAAAGAGATTTATCCTCCTGGTGCACAATTCCACTCAAAGTATCAGTAAAGAGATAAAGGCCAGGTAATCCGATAGAAAAATACTTCGAGGTAGAAAGAGGAAGAGGTAGGCAGGGACAGAGATGTAGAAAAACTAGTAAGATTTAAGAGTGAGGTAGAGAGGCAGATGGAGATGCAGCTGCGGAAAAGGAAATATAGAGAGAGAGAAAGAGGTAAGGCACACCAAGGAGTGAGGCTGTGATAGTGGCAAAGTAGGAAAAGAGAGGTGGGCTAGATAAAGGAAGAAGCAGAGAGAGAGGTAGCGGTAGGCAGATAATGGGGAGAAGTAAAGATAGGTATAGAGAGTGATGCAAGGAAGAGAGGGGCGAAAGGTTGAAAGAGATGAAGTGTAGCTAGAAAGAGGGTAAAGAGAAAGGTTGATACATTAGAGGAGGGATAGGGTGAGATAGAGAGAGAGAGAGAACATTGAGGTAGAGGGCGGGGTGAACTAGAGAAGAAGTTACAGATAGAGAGAAGAGAGGGAGGTAATGATTGGTGGAGAAAAAGGTACAGCTAAAGAAAGATAGGTAGTGGGAATGGAGTAATGTAGTGAGAGAGACGAGGTTGAAGAAACAGATGCAGAGAGGGTGAGTGCTGAGGTAGAAAATAAGAGTGAGGTGAATTGAGAGGTTACATAGTGAGGAGGGGGTAGAGGGAGTTGAGGTAGTAAGAGAAATGTAGAGACAAATGAGGTAGAGAGAGGTTTGGGTAGAGAATAGCCAGGTAGAGACAGAGGAGTGAGAGGTAGAGATAGGTGAGGTACATAGGGATGGAGAGAGAGAGAAAAATGTGAGGTGAACGAGAGAAGTGCATAGAAAGCTGAAGTACCTAGGGGATTACTGAGGAAAGATACAGGCAAGTGAGATGGACACATCAGTGAGGTGCAGGGAAAGGGGTGCAGTGGATAGAGCTGAGGTAGCTATAGGAGGTTAAGGTATAGATGCAGAGAGTGGTGGTGAGAGAGGTGAGGTCATGAGACAGGTAGAGAGAGGTGGCTAGAGTGGGGTGCACTAAAGACAAGTAAGGTAAACAGAAGAGGTTAGAAAGCACAAGTAGAGATAAAGATGGGTTCTGCACTTAGAGATGTAGAGAGGTAGAGAAGAAGCAGTAATGAGGTAGGGGCCACGTGGAAGTAGTGAGAAAAGTAAAGAGAGAACCCTAAAACAGGCATATAGGTGCAGCAGGGAACGAGAGTTAGGGCATGGTACAGAGAGGTGACAGAGATAGCGAGCAGGGTAGCTAGATAAGTGAGGTACAGAGAAGGCGTGAATTTTGCTATTGGTGAGGTAGAAATAAGATACAGATAGAGAGGTTGTGAGAGAGTTAGTCAAGAAGGATGAGGTAGAAAGAGGGGAAAGGTGGAGGGATAGGCAAGGTATACAGAGGAAGGTAAAAGTAAGTTAGAGAGAGATAGAGAAGTAAATAGAGAAGTAAGAAAGGGTAAGCAAGGTAGGGAGAGAGAGAGATGACAGAGTCAGATATAGGCAGAGAACAATGGTGATGTTGAGTCAAAAAACACAGAGCAGAGAGAGAGAGCATCTTATGCTTGTCATAATCACTCGACTAATGGGGCCCCTTGGAAGCTGCAGGCCCTAGGAAACTGCCCACATTGCCCATGCCTTAAATATCTCTGCCATATTGAGTACATACCAGTAGGTGAGCTATTTGCATGCAAGTCCATCTTCGTTGGGCCGGTTCTCCAACACCAGCTTCTGGCTAACATAGGGTATTTTAGCAGGCTCCCGCTTTCTATCTAGTCATCTTCCATAGTGCTTTGAGGCCTCATCAGGGTGTTCAGCCAAGCTTTACAAAAATCCCAAATATATTAAAATGATAAAAAACAGGATGGCCTTTTACAGCCTCACAAAATTATTGTCAGTGGCCCACTGTGAAAGGAACTCTTCCCCCTTATCCGAGCATATGGAGATGGGTCATCTGATTGTGATTTCATAACATAACATAACATAAGAAACATCCATAGATCTGTATCTAACAAAACCCAGAATTACATAAACTGCAATTCTGTACACTATCAAAAATTGCATGTCCAGCAATGTGAAGGTGCTAGGTGTACTAACAGTAAACTGGATGGAACACGAGTCAAGTCTCTTGGTAAATTGAATTGGGAAGTGTGGAACAGTATACCACTTGGACTTCAGTTGCCAAAAAATAAGACACCTCCCTCCGACAAATTAAAATAAGCTAACAGGTAAAAGTAGATCTCTTGTAAGTCATCGGCTTATGTAATTACCTAACATTCATCGATTACCTGCTGTAAATACGGATAGGCATCTCAACTGTAGTTAATAATTCAGACTTCAACCTACCTAAGAAATAATAGCATTCACTATCAAAGATCATAGTTCCATACAGTCCAGGTACCAAGAAGTTATATGTAGTAAAATAGGGGCCTATTTCCGAGCGGTTTGTGTCGCGTTTGCACCACGCAACATTGTACATGCGTAGCATAAACCTTAAGTTAGATTTATGAAGCCATGCATGGCCACATTCCGTGGCCCCGACTGACTCCATAAATCTGGAGTAAAGCAACGCAGCGGAAAGTGCTGCGGTGAGGTACTCTGCACAAGGGAGACGTCCAATGGGCATTGTGTGGGTGTTTCCACGGAACTCCCATGGTTTTTGAAGCACTCCCAGATTTACCAGAACTGGCAAACTTGGGAATGCGCCAAAAAGATACGCTTTCCCAGGGGCCAGTAATGACGAGAAATATCTTTATTTCTCTTTGTTACTTCCTCTTTCTATGTGTGCTGCATTCTGCAGCACACACAGAAAGAGGAATTTGCCTCTCAGGATTGTTTGGGTAGGAATGTTTCCCTTCCTGCACACAAACAATCCTGCATGCAACTCAGGCACCTTTGCACCATGGTTTGTGCTGGCACTAGGGTGCAAAAAGGGCACCAGCCCAGGGGAAAAGGCAGGAATGTGCCATATTGCCTTGAATACGGTGCATTCTTGCCCTTTCCCTGTCATACAGAGCAGCACAGCCAGGTGACTTGCTGCGCGGCACTGCATGAGTTTTTCATAAATTTGCCCCATAGCGTACTTGGTCTATTTCCCAATCAGCCATGTTGCCATTTCCTGGATGTGCAGCTACCGCCATTTTGGATTACTACCTCTTACAGTACTTCTGATGCTGAGCATCCCTTGTTAATTCAGAAGTCCTACTTATTTCCATTTCTTATAGCACCATGGGCCAAATGTACGACCATTGTGATTTGCGACTCACAAATTGCGAGTCGCAAATCACAATGTACAACAGTGTCTCAGACACTGTTTGCAATTCCCAATGGGGTCGCAAATTGCATGCCTCATGAATATTAATGAGGCACTCACAATTTGTGACCCCATTGGGAATGGCTGGCCCTCCCAGGTATGGTGGCCTGCTGGGCTCAGCAGACCAGACCTCCATGTCTGGGACTGCTTTTAAAGAAAGCAGTTTTTAAAAAAAATGCATCCCGTTTTCCTTAAAGGAAAACGGGATGCATTTAAAAAAAGAAAATATGAAGCGTTTTCGTTTCATTTTTTAAGGGCAGGTCGTGGTCCCTGGGACCACTGCATGCCCCTAAAAAATATTTTCCCCTGCAGTCACAAAGGGGAAGGGGTCCCCTGGGGACCCCTTCCCGTTTGCGAGTGCTTTACCACCCTTCTGAGAAGGGTGGTAAACTGCGACTGGTTTGCGACTGCAATTGCAGTCGCAAAACAGTCTTACATAGGGCTCTGACTCGCTATTAGGAAGGGACGCCCTTGGAACGCCCCTTTCTAATAGCGAGTCGCTAATCCTATTTAACGAGTCGCAAAAACATTGCGACTCCCTAAATAGGGTTAGTGCATGGTCCATTTGTATTTTGCATGCGCAAACGGGTTGCAAACCCGTTTGCGCATGCAAAATAGGGTCGTACATCTGGCCCCATATTTGCAATGAACTCTTGAATCAGTATGTAGTGTCTTTCACTTCAAAATGTGTTCTCTAGTTATGCCGTAAGAGACGCAACGACCAGTCCTCCTTCAATTATGTTTTTGGGTACATGTTAATGCTACTTTCAATATCACAGCCACCATGGAAAATTTGTATAACCCATGCATCAACACAATACAACTCAGATATATAACTTGTTTGCCACCGATGTCTTGGGGTCCGCCCTACTATTTTTTGGCAAACTGGGTTAATTGCACCCTTTCGCCCTTGACATTCAGAGTAGTGAGGGCAGGCAGCCATAGACTTTACAGGGTGGTAGTGTGGGGTACAGGAGCTCAGAACTTAACAGTCAATCAAGAGATGCAAAATGTAATGTTGAGTCCAGTTCTTATCTTAATAAAAAGAAAGTACTCTATTCTCACAGCAAAATGAAATACTACACAGTTAAATTAAGATACAGTTACAGGGTTGCAAACTCATCTGCAATGCTCATTGAAGCACTGCACTCCTCTAAAGTGCCCGTTCAGAGTTCTCCTAATGTCAACGGTATGATGTACTGGCAGATAAATTTATTAGACAAAGCTGAAATTCACTCTGGATTACCCCACTGGCTAAGGTGTAAATCAGTTCAAGAATTCTTGTTGCAAAGAAGTTACGCAGACAAACATCTTCTGTGCTTACAATAGATGTACCTCTGCACATTCAGTAATTCAGCCTTCTCATAGCTAAGCTCCGCTTTACATGCTCTGTGGAGATGCGACTCATGGTGCGAACACGTGTGTTCTGCGAGCCTGTTCCTGCAGCAGCGACTTTGATGAGGTGGGACTGAAGCAGCAGACTCAATGAGGGTACATACCGCTGGGTGAGGATCAGACCAAGTGGCCTGACAGTAGGTGCTCATGGTAAGCAGTTGCGGCCTGTGCTGCCGTGCACAGATGGGTGCTCAGTTTCTATAGTTGCAGCCTCTGGGCAGGATTTGAAGTGGGTGTTCATCTTTGGCAGTTATGGCCTTGGTGCCTGTTGAAAGCTTGCACACTGCCAGCCATGACTGCGGCTCTTCCATGACAACATCACTGCCATGCAGCGGCATCACCAGCCTTTAAGGCACATGGCAGGCACGCCAGATGACATGATGGTGCTTTCATTTGACTACTTGCTGCAGTTTGAACAGTTCGTATGACAAGAGTCAGTTGTTGTCTTCATTCCCACGGGTAGTCAGCTTCTCCCGGGTGTTCTTCATGCAAAGAATATGCTAGGCTTCTCCTTCTGGGAAGTCTCTCCTCCTGGCAAGACACTCTCTCCTTCCCTGTGTGACCAGGCAGGAGCCTAGGCTCTAGGCAGACCCTTAGGTTCTCCAACACATTGCAGATTCCAACTTCTGTCTGTCTGTCATGCAGACACTAGATCTCATTGTACAGCAGTTCTTTAAGTGCTCTGTGGAACACTCCCCTCCTTGATCTAGAAGAACTTGGAATTGGAAACAAATGGGATGGCTTAGGCACCACTTTTATTCTTTTTTCCAGACAGGGCATGGGGACCCACTATCTAAGGCCTGTAGCAGTTTGGGATGATTCACTATCAGATGTCATTATCTGACTATATTGCAGACACAATCTTTGTGCAAGGGGATGACTCTCCCAGCAAGTAGCAATTATGCTGGTTTCAAGCAGAAGTATCCAAAAAAAAGGCATAACAAATTGAGAGATATCTTCAGCTGACTGTCATCAGCCTGCCAGAAGCAGTGATTAGGGGTAGACAAAAAGGCAGGCCATGCCTAGAAACTTCCTCACTTTTAACAACACAAACTGCTTCTGGATTCCTCACATCTACCATCTGCCAATGGTAGTGTTTAAGAATAGCTAATCAGCAGCACTTTGGTAACAAGGACCTTCACTTCAGTGTCTGGGTCTTCACTACAGGAATGCAGTCAATACACTTCCTCTGTTTGGGGAAGCTGTATCCACCCTCCGTTCTGTACCAGGCCGGGCCATCCCAAAATCGATCCCACTGGCCCATCATTCAGACTCTTAACATATGGAGTCCTACAACCGCACATGTTCTACACATCCAGTGCATATACACACACTACACACACACACACACACAGCATGTCAGTGCAATTATCTTGGTCTCACACTAAAGCTGAACTTTAAACAAGAGGGATCATTTTTTCTTACACAGAAAAAATGTCTAGTCAGGGCTATGGATTCATAAACCTTGGTACGCTTCCACCACTGCTTTATGTGACTAACCCAGGACATGGTAGTAGTCCCATGCCAGCTAAGAGGGCTTGATACACCACTCCAAATCACAGGACAGGTTCTGAACATCACATTAACATGGGCATGTATATGCCTCTATGCAAGCACTGGATTAGCATGGCTGCAGAGCCAACCAAAAAGTCAGGATATCAGTTTCACATGCAGTCGAGCACTGAAGGCGGGGGTACATTCCTGAATACCATACAGCGGCATTCGTGAACCCCCAATTTTGTATTTTGATGTTAATATCAATATTGTCCAAAGGTATTGGTGAATTGCAGTCTGTGATTTATGACATTGAACTAATTATGAAACATGCTTAGATATTCTACTGTTCTATTACATATGCTGAAACTTTAATCTATGTACTTAGTACAATAAATGAGGTTTGTGAGTAAACTTTAGTTTTCAATATGTATTGATTATGGTGGAGGTAGGATCCTTGACAAATACAAACTAAGTAAAAATATGCAAATATTTGACCTTACTTGCTAATTAGATTGAGTACCTGCAGGATGTGCAGGATTCTGAGGCACTTTTGGGTTTTTGCTTCGGGAAGTTTGGATTCAAGTCACATATCTTAACTATCAAACTACACTCATACTATGTATGGCTTAATTAACACAATCCAGCCTTACATTACTGACTGCCAGATAAGATATTCCTTTAAGCACCACGCCTTTGTTTTAGAAGTAGATGAGATCTGCACTCAGTGGCGGCTGTCATCTACTGAGGGTTGGGGAGCGGGCAAACAAAACGAAAAAAGAAATGCACTTACCGATCCTGACAACGGTGACAACGCCCTCCTCACTTCGATCTAGTCTGCTGCTGGGATTGCAGTGCAGGCCCCATCAAACTCCCTCGACCAATCCAGGACTGCTCACGTGCAGTTAACCAGCATGTGAGCAGTGCCCTGATTGGTAGGAGTGGCCTCTGTCGCTGCTCCCGAGGGTACTGGATGCCTGCACTTGCTCTCAACCTAGCAATCTTAAGACAGCTGGGTTGAAGGGTTTAAAATGCGCATGTGTGGCTGGCCTTCTCAAGACGGCCGGCCAAAGACACATGCGCACTTTGAACAAGTGCAAAAGGCAGCCCTCTGCCCACCACTCCTCCCTGCTCCCTGAGCAGGCCCTTCCCTGTCCTGATGCTCGGTTCAGGATGGGTCGATAAAAAATAAAATGGTAATGAACTACCATTTTATTTTTGATCTCTTGGGCTTTGGGGGGCACATAAGTGGAGCGTAGCTGGAGGAGCCGCCCCTAACTGCACTTCAGTCTGAAACGGATCCTCAAGATCAGTGGTTTCATCACTTACAGAGAGGTTGTTAGTAATGAGCTACATACATGTGTTTTCCAAACAGTTTCATGTAACTACGGACATCACTCTCCTGGCTAGTTGCTAAAAGCAATACATCCACACTATTGTAGTTTGATGCCTCGTGAAACCTGTGAGATGTTTGGTTTATTTCTGGAATGTGGTGCCTATCTCTCTACAGTAACTATATTTGAACAAAACACCTAGGCCTATAAGCAGACCCTGATTTGATGAATATTGAAGGCAAGTGAAGGATAAACAGAACTTTACACAAAAGATGTTGTTAAAGGGGTCTGTGGACAACATTATTATAAAAATGATTACAGGGATGTGGTTTAACTTTATTTTGCCACCGCCTGGTCTTCTCAGCTTTTTTACTCCATCTGGCTTGTGCTATTTGATTTTAAAGAATTTCATATCCAGAGAAGAGTCACAAAAAGATTTCAGAATAGGGTCCGTTTTTCTCTAGATGACTAGGGTGCACTACATGAGCAAGGCTGTGATGATTGCTCTAAAATAAGGAAACCTTGTAGTTTATTCTCTTGACTCTCTTTCAACAAGTAATGCATTGCTCTTCGTGATCAGGGATCACTTTTTATGGTCTGGTTTAACAGCATAGCCGTGCCTAGACAATTATGTGAGCATCACTAGAGAGGCTTTGGCTCCACCCACATTTTGGGAGCCAGAAATACATGTTTTGATCTGGCAGAAGTTGTGTGCTTCCACAAAAAAAGTACTTGCCCCTACACAGCTTTGATCATTTTGTTTATTTATCCAGCTGGCTGAGATTGAACTTTCAGAGGCACACACATAATATGGCAATGCTGTGATGTTTGTCTTTCTCTGGCAGCAGCACAGATGGGAGGAGGGCAGTAATTAATGAACATGGTTTTTAAGGTCTGGCTTGACAGAGCACCTGTCACCTAACTGTTTAACCTACACTGATACTATTCTACAATTCTTTGCTTCACCGCATTACATATTTATTGCCATGTTATTTATTTGTAATACTTCACATTAGCATACAACATTCCATTAAAGCCAGGCCAATGCTTGTTTTACTTCTGTCGGCAGGCTAATCTGTTAATATTCAGCGAGGGGGTTCCCATGCTTTGACTTCTTGAATAGCCCCACTTTCCTCCCTGTTAGAACTGGGGGTCTCTAGTTGGCAGAGGTAGGTACTTTGACCAAATAGGGACCCTTGCTTCTACATCAGGGCAAAGGAGTTACACTACTGGATAACCCCTGCTCACCCCTTGGTAGCTTGGCACGAGCAGACAGGCTTATCTCAGAGGCATTTGTGAACACATACAGTAATACAGTGAAAACTACAGATGGACACCACACAGGTTTTATAAAAATAAGTATTCTTTATATAGACTTAACACAAGACCACAAACGACAAAAATCCACAATACTGTACTCAAAATTGACTTAAAGATGGTAGACGTAACTTAGTTCAAGTTGATGGTAAGTGCAACAAAGTTCTCACAAAAGTACCTGGATGCGTAACGCAAAACAAACAAAAGGTTCGCAGGGATGGAGATGCGTCGGTTCCTTGCTTCGGGGGAGACGATGCGTCGCGCCTCAATGCTCGCGCAGAGTAGGGGATGCGTCTTGTTCCTTACCGGAGAGGAGGTGATGCGTAGGTTCTCGTACTGCGTTCCGGTTGTGATGCGGCAAGATGGCGCTTCGATGCGATGCGACGTTCCGGTGCGATGCGATAAGATGGCGCCCTTGATGCGACGACGTGAAGGCGATGCGTGCACACCCGGCGGCCGTGCGGCGACTCGGTAACTTTGGAGCCACGACAGGCCCTGCGACACGCTTCTCCGGTGATGCGCCGGCAACCTCTGCGGCGGCGACACGCTTCTCCGGTGATGCGTCGGGTGACAGCTTTGACAAAGGCTCGCTTCTCTGGTGATGCGGCGGCGACCTCTGCGGCGGCGACACGCTTCTCCGGCGATGAGACGGCAACAGCTGCGACTGCGACACGCTTCTTCTCGTTGAGTCGCACTTCCAGCTCCAAGCGACACGTAGGCTTCTGCAGACAGAATTCCCAGCAAGGGACTTCAGAGGGGAGCTGGTGGTGAAGTCTTTTGTCCCTGAGACTTCAGCAGGAGGCAAGCACAAGTTCAAGCCCTTGGAGTAATATTCTGCAAGATGATGAAAGTTCTTTAAAAGTTCCTTCTCCTCTCCTTGGCACTGAAGACACCACTGTAGGCCAACTCAGCAACACAGCACACTGGCAGGGGGGCAGTCCAACTCCTACAGCTTCCTTTGGTTTTTCTCCTTGGCAGAGGTACGTCTTGTTGTTCCAGAAGTGATCTAAAGTTCTGGGGTCAGGGCCCCAATATTTATACTGCAAAATCCTTTGTCCTCTGAAGGCAGAGGGGCCTTTGCCTAGTCAAAACCAGTTCTGTGCAGTCCTGGAGCACTTTGTTTACAGGACTCCTTCTTTCCTTTGACAGAGTGGGCCAGGGACATCAGACACACCACAGGAGGTGGAGCCAGCATTGTGGAAGGCAGGCACAGCCCTATTCAGACCCAGGTGCAACTCCTCCCACTACTCTACATGCAGATAGGTCTATTCAGCCCTGTGCTGACTCACCCTGTCTCCTGGATTCTCCCAGCCCCTGTCACTCACAAAGCCAGACACACAATACACAACCTAACAGAGGCAGGCTTTGACAGTTAGGCAAGAAAATACCTACTTTCTAAAAGTGGTATTTTCAAACACAGAATGTTAAAACCAACTTTACTAAAAGATGTATTTTATCATCCTGAGTTCAGGCATACTAAATTCGTTTTTCTACCATGTTCCCTGGGTCAGTTAGGATTATAAGATGTTATAATCAAACTGCCCATTCTGGCCTATGGAGAACAGGTAGCCTTGCAATAGTGAAAAACGAAAATGGCTGTAATTCACTATGAGGACATACCACACACACCAGGGCATGTCCTACCTTATACTTACAATGCACCCTGCCCATGGGCCTACCTTAGGGGTGTCTGATATGAAGATAAGGGAAGGTTTAGGGACTGGCAAGTGGGTGCACTTGCCAAGTCGACATGGCAGTCACAGACTGCACACAGGCTCTGCAATGGCAGGCCTGAGACACCCTTTACAAGCTGCTTCTGAGGGTGGCACAACCAGTGCTGCAAACCCACCAGCAGCATTTGATTTACAGGCCCTGGTCACACCTGGTGCACTATACTAGGGTCTGACAAGTAAATCAAATGATCCAATCATGGAGTCACTAATCAATACATCAATTTACCATAGGGAGAGCATATGCACTTTAGCACTGATCAGCAGTGGTAAAGTGCCCAGAGTCATAAAACCAACAAAAACAGGTCAGAGAAAATACAGGAGGAAGGCAAAACGTTCAGGGATGACCCTGCAAAAAGGGCCAAGTCCAACACAACCCCCTTCCAGCCAAAACGCAGGGGAGACCAATCACTACCCTGATGGGCTTCTCTGCTTTGGGCGATAGAACATGGACCCTGGCCCACAACAGCAGGGGCATACTCCAGTTCTACGCCAATCTGAGCCTATTTGGGTCCCTCTGTCCATACTCTCAGGGCCCACCAAGCTAACCCCTGGGGAACCCTTCTCCTCACCTGTGGACACCATCTGTGCAGCACCTAACCTTATCTTGCTCACAAGTGTGTCCCAACAGACAGACAGCAAGCCACAGTGGCCACTGACCGTAGTCAGTGATGAGACCCAGGCCTTATGCCTCTCAGGGCTCTCAAACCTCTGTGGCGTCAGAGAGCGGGGGGCAGTAGCCCCAGGTGCTTGGCACCCTTTGTCCACTCTCCCTCCTGTCAGGTCAGGTATGACATCCTGACACTGACCCACCAGCCCCGGGCCTGTACCTGGCGGCTAGACAGGAGACTGGGGTGGGCTTTCCCACACCCGGTCCTCCTCCTCCTCGCTGGGGCTCTGTACCCTCTCACCTGGAGTGGTACCCCCTTCCAGAATTGCCAGGGCACCTGTGGCAGGTGTCCTGCACAATTCGCCCACCAGTTCAGGGGTTCTATCCTGCAACTGGGCGTCCAGGTCAGGGGACACCCCGAACCTGGCCCTCCAACCTAGGGTCTAAACCCTCCAGTTGAACCGGGGTCAGAGGCGAGGGCTCCCTCCGTCTGCACCCCCTTCCAGAGTACTGCACCCTCCCATCAGGAGCGGTACCCCCAGAAGACAAACCGGTCAGGACACTGTTTACAGTTGTCCCACCCTCCAGGTCAGACAACACCTGAACCTGGCTTTCCAACCCAGGGACCAACCCCTGCGGTTGAACACTTGCCCGGCGCACCAGGACTTCATTGGGAGCACGTATGCCCCCCCCGAGGGTGACACACAACTCATGTGTCGTGTGACAGTCTGCCTGGCGCAGATCTCCCGACCCCTGTCCATCTGACAGCGCGTGAAGATCCCCCAGGACAGAAGCGGTGTCACCATGGTCATTCATTGGTGACTCATCCCTTCTGGCTGGCCCCTGACACACTGGTTCTTCCACTGGGGACTCTTTCCCCCTCTCACCCCTCAATCTGGACTTCTGGACCCTCCACTTAGGAGTGGCACTGCCAGACACCAGAACTGATGGAGGTCTGATTACAGACTCTCCCAGTTCACCAGACACTAGGGGATCCCTCTCAACGGGCGGCCCATCAGGACAGACTAGGCTCCCCACCTGGTGTTCCCTTAAAGAACCATCCAGGCCCTGAGACTGGGTTTCGGGCACCTGGGGACACGCAGCCCCACACTCACTCCGTCTCCTCTGAGACAGGACGTGAGCCCCTACACCCCTCCCACTACACCGGGACCTAGCTGCGCTACTCTGAACCATTTCCACCACTCTGGGTTGGAAGATACCTGAGCCACTCCCCTTAGGGTCATTCTCCAATGCCTCTTCAGACCCTCTGGAATCCACCAAAAGGTCTGCCTCCCTGGTGAGCTCCCTGGGGTCAGAGAACTCACTCTCCGACAGGTGTTGGCATAGCTCTGGAAAACAGGGACTTACAATATGCTCTCCCACAATTGGATCACACAGCCCCCTACAAGGGTTAACCAAACTATCCTTCACCTCACCATCCAGTGCCTCGCACACGTACTCCACACCACTCTCCTGAGATTGGCAAGACAGTATCTGACTGTCTCTGTCACTCAACCCACACTCTTCTGGGCGGTCTCCACATTCACACACCAGGACTTCAACCATGGGGGAACCTCCCTCCCTGCTCCTCTCAGCTAGAGTCAGTGGAGTGTCCCTCCCAACACTAGGACTATGAACCCCTGCGCCAGTGCCCCAATCTACTTCTGGGACACTGCGCACCACTGGAGCTACCTCAGATCCTTGAACCTCCTGGTGTATGTTAACCCCCTCCAAGTCAGGCGCCACATCTCTGGGTGTGTGTACTACCCCCTCAGCACTAGATAACTGAATATTGCTGCCACCATCTGAGCTGGATTCCACCTCCAACTCAGCAAAGCTCACTTCCTGAGCTACACAATTTTCTTGTTGCTGGGCTGAGACCCTCATGGCCTCAAGCCTCTCGAGCTCCCAATCAAGCTCTCTCATTCTCAACTTATGTTCCCATCTCATTCTCTCTCTCTCCAAGGACAACCTGTTAATCTCTATTTCCCTCTGACCCTCCATCTTAAGCTTAGCCATCTCCAGCTTGTGTGCCCTATTTCTCTCCCTGTCTTCCAACTCTCTGGGAGACAGGTCTTTGGAAGAGATGCAACTGCCAGGTGGGGACGCTACCCCTCCCCTGGCTGGACACTCTGGCCTATCCAGCTGCCCATTTGCATCCCCAGCTGGCTCCACCACCAACTCAGGGGCATTTCTTGCTTCTACCCAGGCCCTCAGCACCTTTTGGTAGTCATCCTTTTTAGAAATGCCTGGTGTAGCCACTTTCAATTTCTTGCAGAGATGCTTGAGCTGTTTCAAAGTGTAGGTTTCCAACCTCTCCTCCTCAAAATCTAGATCCATAGATGCAACAGATGCTGGTCTACTCATGGCAGTAAGAATTGGTAGTTCTCAGGAAAAATAACAGTCCAAGGAAAAACAATTCTACCAACAAAAGTATGTGTGTCGCGTTTGGTCTGCACTCACTGTTAGTGTACACCAATTACTGTATATGAGTCACAAATGCAGGTCCAAATCCTCACCGCTGCCCACCAATGTTAGAACTGGGGGTCTCTAGTTGGCAGAGGTAGGTACCTTTGACCAAATAGGGACCCTTGCTTCTACGTCAGGGCAAAGGAGTTACACTACTGGATAACCCCTGCTCACCCCCTTGGTAGCTTGGCACGAGCAGACAGGCTTATCTCAGAGGCAGTGTGTTAAGCATTTGTGAACACATACAGTAATACAGTGAAAACTACAGATGGACACCACACAGGTTTTATAAAAATAAGTATTCTTTATATAGACTTAACACAAGACCACAAACGACAAAAATCCACAATACTGTACTCAAAATTGACTTAAAGATGGTAGAAGTAACTTAGTTCAAGTTGATGGTAAGTGCGACAAAGTTCTCAGAAAAGTACCTGGATGCGTAACGCAAAACAAACAAAAGGTTCGCAGGGATGGAGATGTGTCGGTTCCTTGCTTCGGGGGAGACGATGCGTCGCGCCTCAATGCTTGTGCAGAGTAGGGGATGCGTCTTGTTCCTTACCGGAGAGGAGGTGATGCGTAGGTTCTCGTACTGTGTTCCGGTTGCGATGCGGCAAGATGGCGCTTCGATGCGATGCGACGATCCGGTGCGATGCGATAAGATGGCGCCCTTGATGCGACGACGTGAAGACGATACGTGCACGCCCGGCGGCCGGGCGGCGACTCTGTAACTTTGGAGCCGCGACAGGCCCTGCGACACGCTTCTCCAGTGATGCGCCGGCGACCTCTGCGGCGGCGACACGCTTCTCCGGTGATGCGTCGGGTGACAGCTTTGACGAAGGCTCGCTTCTCTGGTGATGCGGCGGTGACATCTGCGGTGGCGACACGCTTCTCCGGCGATGAGACGGCAACAGCTGTGACTGCGACACGCTTCTTCTCGTTGAGTCGCGCTTCCAGCTCCCAGCGGCACGCAGGCTTCTGCAGACAGAATTCCCAGCAATGGACTTCAGAGGGGAGCTGGTGGTGAAGTCTTTTGTCCCTGAGACTTCAGCAGGAGGCAAGCACAAGTTCAAGCCCTTGGAGTAATATTCTGCAAGATGATGAAAGTTCTTTAAAAGTTCCTTCTCCTCTCCTTGTCACTGAAGACACCACTGTAGGCCAACCCAGCAACACAGCACACTGGAAGGGGGGCAGTCCAACTCCTACAGCTTCCTTTGGTTCTTCTCCTTGGCAGAGGTTCGTCTTGTTGTTCCAGAAGTGATCTAAAGTTCTGGGGTCAGGGCCCCAATATTTATACTGCAAAATCCTTTGTCCTCTGAAGGCAGAGGGGCCTTTGCCTAGTCAAAACCAGTTCTGTGCAGTCCTGGAGCACTTTGTTTACAGGACTCCTTCTTTTCTTTGACAGAGTGGGCCAGGGACATCAGACACACCACAGGAGGTGGAGCCAGCATTGTGGAAGGCAGGCACAGCCCTATTCAGACCCAGGTGCAACTCCTCCCACTACTCTACATGCAGGTAGGTCTATTCAGCCCTGTGCTGACTCACCCTGTCTCCTGGAATCCCCCAGCCCCTGTCACTCACAAAGCCAGACACACAATACACAACCTAGCAGAGGCAGGCTTGGACAGTTAGGCAAGAAAATACCTACTTTCTAAAAGTGGTATTTTCAAACACAGAATGTTAAAACCAACTTTACTAAAAGATGTATTTTATCATCCTGAGTTCAGGCATACTAAATTCGTTTTTCTACCATGTTCCCTGGGTCAGTTAGGATTATAAGATGTTATAATCAAACTGCCCATTCTGGCCTATGGAGAACAGGTAGCCTTGCAATAGTGAAAAACGAAAATGGCTGTAATTCACTATTAGGACATACCACACACACCAGGGCATGTCCTACCTTATACTTACAATGCACCCTGCCCTTGGGCCTACCTTAGGGGTGTCTGATATGAAGATAAGGGAAGGTTTAGGGACTGGCAAGTGGGTGCACTTGCCAAGTCGACATTGCAGTCACAGACTGTACACAGGCTCTGCAATGGCAGGCCTGAGACATACTTTACAAACTGCTTCTGTGGGTGGCACAACCAGTGCTGCAAGCCCACCAGCAGCATTTGATTTACAGGCCCTGGGCACACCTGGTGCACTATACTAGGGTCTGACAAGTAAATCAAATGATCCAATCATGGAGTCACTAATCAATACATCAATTTACCATAGGGAGAGCATATGCACTTTAGCACTGATCAGCAGTGGTAAAGTGCCCAGAGTCATAAAACCAACAAAAAGAGGTCAGAGAAAATACAGGAGGAAGGCAAAAGTTCAGGGATGACCCTGCAAAAGGGCCAAGTCCAACACACCCTAATATGAACCCTGGTAGACGTTTTTCTTATCCAGACCAGTCTACTTGGACCAAGTGTGTTACATAGTTACATCATGCACAGTCCCCCAAGCAAAAATTCCAGAGCATGATGCATACATCAGGAATGTGTGTTTTCTTTCCATTTGCTTCAAGGTAGCACATCTTCTGATTATGGAAGCTCCATCTGGTATCTCAAGCATGTTGGTACTGTGCCACCTGCTTCACCACTTTTGCCTCAGCTGTATTTGGTTCCAGTTTCATGTAATTTGATCTCATTTCTAATCCACCTCTTTCCCTACATGCAGCCTTGGATCCAAAGATTTGTCGTTCTTATCTTACCAGGTGCGTATTCCCAAAAATCAGTGGGTGGGGGGAGAACTTTTATTCCCACAAAATATATTGAAGTTCCTGTTCCATTCTGCATTTCTAGGCAGCAGGATACTGCTTCATTCCTCCGAATATTTGGAGGATAGGTCGCCCTCTTCCTATTGTATTATGGCATGGTGCTGTCCATAACATATATAATGGCTGCATGAAATCTGTTGCTGCTCCTTTCTCTCCTAGACATCTTTAGGATCAGGAACCACTTTAATGTTTCTTTTCAAAATCTTAGGGACTTCTTGGACTTCTTGGAGTTGAGAGGCTGTCTCAAATTTCTATATATGATAATATATTGTGTTTGGTTTACAAATAAAAACATTAAAAAAAAATACAGCTCTATTATTGGGGGCATTGGTATTAAATACAAGAATTGCCTCATCTTGTAAATGTTGTCAACAGAGGGGGGTGCTAATCTATGCAAATAAAAATAAAGCATTTTCCTATTCATGCTGATAGAGAGTTTTAACCAGATGCCTTCGAGTTAATCCCTGCTGTCTTGAAAAAGTAACATAACTGGGCCCCCAAAGTAGAACCAGCAATGCACCAGTAACAGCCAGAAACGGTAACTGTCCTGATAAAAACAAAATAAGTCATCGCGTTTCATGTAGGGCCAGGAGCAAATATTGCTTCACATTAGCTTTACCACCATAAACAGGACTGGTATAAAATGCATAAGCGGGCGTCCCCAGTAACCGCACAGACCTTGATTTCTGAGAGGATGATGTGGTTTCAGTAGGGTGGTTTGTGAGCCTGATTTCTTTGGTTGTGATGTGATTTGTCCAAGTTAGTGTGCTGTGGTTTGTATGAGGCACTGTGTGAACTTGCTTTCTATGACGAGGGTGTGGTTTGAATAAGGTTGTGTGTGATCCTGATTTCTATGGCTGTGGTGTGGGTTGTCTAGGGTAGTGTGCTGAGGTTTGTGTAAGGCAGTGTGTGAACCTGAATTCTGTCACAAGGGTGTGGTTTGAGTACGGTTGTGTGTGAACCTGAATTCTATGGCTGTGGAGGTGTTGTGTCCGCTGGTGTCTCAGATGTATTTTACTTCTCTGTGGCTGAGTGTTACTGACCTACCCCGTACAGTGTGCTGATGAGTTGTAGTTAGCAAGTAGGAATAGACACTACCAGGGCATATTATCAATATGGAAAGACACGAAGGGCCCTCCAGGCGCGTCTTGCTAGGATCTGAGCCACAACCTGACTAGGGCTCGTCTGCGTTTGGGAGCTTGATTGGGGCTTGGTGTGTGACCCCCAGTGCAACATTTTTTCTTTCTTTGTCCTTGTAGGAGTTGGTGGAATCTTGGCATTTTATAGACTGAGTAGTTTCTGCTCAGGTTGTCAGCCTTGATTACTCTTCCATTTCCTTTCTCGTTCATGGGGTGCATGTGTTTAGCAGTAGGCAGTATATTTGCCTTTAGAAAAATGTGCATGACCACTGATCAAGTCACCAATTCTGATTCTTGCCATTTTGGATTCCTTTTACTCATTCAACACCATTCTTCCTGGCACATGTTGCAATATGTATTGCTGGGCCATCTCTGGTTACCCCCTCTTTTTAGAATGCTAACCATCCCATGGCACTTATGGCCACGCTGGTGCTGTGTAGCTTCCTATATGCTTTAGTCCTTAAACAAATTACAAGTTGTTTGCCTACCTCTCACATGCCCGCACCCATCACACCACTAGGAGCTGCATCCCATAACAAGACAACCTCACCTTGAAGGTCATCAAACACAACATGAAGAACTATATAAGGCTCAAAACAAACACCGCACACTTACAACACACACCACACAATATAGCTTGAATAAAGGGGACAGCAAGTGCATGAGATATTTTACTAATCTCTAAAGAAAAAGCTTTATCACCCCACAGAGGCAATGTAATCACTATACCAATGCTCCAAAACAAAACACCACTCTCATCTTTTCCAATATTGCAGTTTCTCATTGCAGCCACCTGCTCATTTATGACCTTTATTCTGCCTCTTTCTGGTCATTTCTCACCTATATTATTCCTATTTCTGCTCATTGCTGCCTTTTTCTACTAGTTTCTCACCTTTATTTTGCCTCTTTGTGCTGGTTTCTGATCTCTACTTTGCCTCATTCTGGTAGTTTCTGACCTTTGTTCTGCCTCTTTCTGATTGTTTCTCATCTTTATTCTGCCTCTTTCTCCTTGTTTCTGACCTTTATTTTTCCTCTTTCTACTCGTTTATGACCTTTATCTTGCCTCTTTCTGCTCATTGCTGACCTTTATTCTGCCTCTTTCTACTCATTTCTGACCTTTATTTTGCCTCTTTCTGCTTGTTTCTGAATTCTATTTTGACTCTTTCTGCTCGTTGCTGACCTTTATTCTTTCTGCTCTTTTCTCACCTTTATCTGAATGCCCCTGCAGTCCCAGCTGGCTCCCTGCGTCCTGCAGGAGCTGGCATTGCTCTCGCATTAAGGGAGCTGCTGGAAATGCAGCTTCCTGTGTGCGAGAGCAATCTATCATCTCTTTCCCTACCCGCATGTCTGCAGGCAGGGAAAGAGATGAAACCTCCACTTACAGCGGGCAGGAGCACTTTGACACCTCCTGCTGGAATCTGAATGTTTTCTTTAGCTTGGCAGGCAAAAGCAAAGAGCTATGTCCTGGGTGTGGGCACCCCAGGACATAGCAGGAGCCGACCCTGGGGGGTGACAGTCCCCAGGGCCATGTATGGGGAGATGGTGGTTCCTGGCACCCCGGGTAGGTCAGCCTCCCCCCCCCATTACGTGTTATTTAGACCCGGGAGGTGGTGGTCCCCGGGGCTTATAGAGGCCATGCAGAGGGGCCCTGTGTGCCCCCCTCCTTGAGGCTTAGGAGGGGGCCCCATGCACCCCCATTCTTTTTTTTAAATATGCCCCCAGGACCTGGCCCACCCGGGGGCTCTAATAAAAACAAGTGCGGGAGCCTGCGCTTGTTTTTTTAAATTGCAGTGGGTTCGCAGCTCTGTCGTGTTTCTGCTGCAATTTTTTTTTTAAGTTATTTTTGGCCCTGTCAGGGCATCGGGGGGACCCCAGGACCACAGTTAAAGGATCAGGGTATTCCTACCCTGCCCTCTTTTCTTTATTCAAATTTTTTTGTGGGACTCTGCTGAAGCTGAGTTCCAACATGACTGCCAACACTTCCTGGTTGAAGTGTAGGTAGTCAATCAGATATCAGCTTGGGGACTGTAAGATCCTCGGAGGATCTGCGTCCCTTTATATACAAATTATTTTTTTTATTAATATCTCAAAAACTACTGAATGAATTTACATCAAATAACAAAAAGGTACTTTCTGGACCAAGAGTTAACTTTCTGCCAAATGTGACACAATTCCGTCCAGCGGTTCAGGATGTACTTGTGTCTAAAAATCTCTATGGAAATTAACATTGGAAATACACTTTTTGACAACCCCTTTTCTCAGCCCCCGCTTGACGGATCACCCCGAATCTTTCCATGCACAAGAATCACCGGTGCACTTTTTTTTGAAAATTTCGTGAAGATTCGTCAAACAGCCCAAAGATATAGGCAGATCAAACAACGCTTTTCCTATGGAAACATGGTCCTAACTATAAATACCTACTGGCAACCACCAGTAGGTTTAAAAAAATATGTATATATAAAATACACTTAACACGTACCTGCAAAATACTTACATTTACATATATCTTAAAACCCATACCCACCCAAAACCATAAAATTACCCCATATATATATATATATATTATCTAATGGCGGTCGCCAGTAGATAGTTATAGTTAGGACCTATTTTCCATAGGAAATCTGCGACATTCTATTTGAAATAACTCTTGCGTCGGTTGATGAATCTTCGCGAAATTTTCAAACTTTATGGCCCGCTCCGGTCCGCTCCTACCCTGAAAGTTTCGGGGTGATTCGTTAAGCGGGGGCCGAGAAAAAAGGGGGGTCCCAAAACGTGTTTTCCCCATTCATTTTCCCATAGGAAACTTTAGCCACGGCTACAGCCCGAACTGCTGAACGGAATTACACAAAATGTGGCAAAGAGGTAGTTCTTGGTTCAGAAAGAACCCTTTTTGTTAAATGGTTTAAATCCGTTCAGTAGTTGCGGAGAAATTAAAAAAATAAGAGTCAAAAAATCAATTTCCCATAGGAAACTTTATGCAAGGCTACAGCCCGAACTGCTGAACGGAATTACACCAAATTTGGCAAAGAGGTAGTTCTTGGTTCAGAAAGAACCCTTTTTGTTAAATGGTGTAAATCCGTTCAGTAGTTGCTGAGAAAATCAAAAGTAAAAACACATATATATCTGGGCGGAGCCTAACCACACATGTCATCGTGAGATCTGATTGGCTGTCAGCACTTCATCCTGGAATTGCTGGCAGCCATCTTGGGACCAATATAAATGATAGTACCCCATTGAAATGCATTGTAGTGAATCGAAGATTTTGAGGGTTACCAAAAAGAGAACTATAAAGGGTGATAACAGACTTTAGTTACATTAGAATTCATTTGTTGATGGTACCATACTAATTTCAGGAATTGTGGTGTGTTCTAAGGTGATTTTACCCTGTGAAAAACCTTCTGCTGGGATATCATGAATCATGTTTGAGAGAAAACTATTTTCACATGCTTGTCCCATACAGTTTTGGAAGGTGCTCCAGAAGCTAAAATGAGAGCATATTTTCTGTAAATTCACATTATCTTTCTCAGTCATGTGAGAATGAAGTCTGACATTCTCAGTAAAACATGTACATCCAACAATGGCAGAGACTGTCAGTTGATTCCTTTGTGTTCTACTGCAGCTTCCCAGAGTGTTCTAAAGAACAACTAGAGTGCTAACAGCCTTACTTATGACAAAAGTATGGCACACCTGAAGCCATCTTGATTGGAATAAACTGGTAACACTTAAAACATTTAATTTACAAAGGAACAAAATGATGGGGTTCATTTTGTCATAGAAATTATGGTTAGTACTGTAGAAAGAAAAATTAGGACATGTTTCAAGTGTGATCTCAAATATCTTCCTGTTATATTTCAACAGGAGCAGCCTGTCAGTTGATGCCTTTGTGTTCTACTGCAGCTTCCCAGAGTGTTCTAAAGAACAACTAGAGCGCTAACAGTCTAACTTATGACAAAAGTATGGCACACCTGAAGCCATCTTGATTGGAATAAACTGGTAACACTTAAAACATTTAATTTAAAAAGGAACAAAATGAGGGGGTTCATTTTGCCATAGAAATTATGGTTAGTGCTGTAGAAAGAAAAATTAGGACATGTTTTAAGTGAGATCTCAAATATCTTCCTGTTATATTTCAACAGGAGCAGCCTGTCAGTTGATGCCTTTGTGTTCTACTGCAGCTTCCCAGAGTGTTCTAAAGAACAACTAGAGTGCTAACAGCCTTACTTATGACAAAAGTATGGCACACCTGAAGCCATCTTGATTGGAATAAACTGGTAACACTTAAAACATTTAATTTAAAAAGGAACAAAATGAGGGGGTTCATGGTTAGTGCTGCAAAAAGAAAATTTAGGGCATGTTTTAAGTGAGATCTCAAATCCTCTTCTATTTCATTAGAAAATTCTGACATGCAGACTGAAACAATCACTTTCAATACCAGCAGTAGACTTCCAGTTAACTCCTTGGTGAGCAGTAGCTTTACTACAGTGATCTAATGAGCAACTAGAGTGCTAACATTCTGAATTTATGGCAAATGTGTGACACATCTGAATGCCTTCTTGATGGAATCAAAGTAAAAAACTGAAAGCATTTCCTACTGAGGAGACTGTAGTAAATGAGGACATTAGGAAACTTCATAACAAATAAGTCTCCCAAGATGGCCACCAGAGAAAAAAGAGCCCAAATGTAGCACAAATATCACCCAGAGGTAGCCCACGTATAGCCCAATGACAGAAGTGTGCAAAACACTTTTTATTTTTTAGTTTTTTTGCAGTTTTATATAGTGCAGACTGGTCAGGTATTGGAGTGCTTTACATGAGCATTGGTTACATCACACAAGGACAAATTCATGTTGGTTGACCCCTACACTACCCAAACACCACTGCACTACCCTAAACCCTAAAACACTACCCCCAGCACGACCCCCTTCACTACCCAAACACAACTGCATTACCCTAAACTCAAAAATACTACCCCCAGCTCGACCCCCTACACTACCCAAACACCACTGCACTACCCTAAACCCTAAATCTACCCCCTACACTACACAAATACCACTGCACTACCCTAAACCCTAAAACACTAGAACCCAGCAGGACCCCCTACAGTACACAAACACCACTGCACTACCCTAAACCCTAAAACACTACCCACTACACTACACAAACACCATTGCACTACCCTAAACCCTAAAACACTAACCCCAGCATGACCCCCTACACTACACAAACACCACTGCACTACCCTAAACCCTAAAACACTACCCCAGCATGACCCCTACACTACCCAAACACCACTGCACTACCCTAAACCCTAAAACACTACCCCCAGCACGACTCCCTACACTACACAAACACCACTGGACTACCCTAAACCCTAAAACACTACCCCCAGCACGACTCCCTACACTACCTAAACACCACTGCACTACACTAAACCCTAAATCTACCCCAGCATGACCTCCCACACTACACAAACACCACTGCACTACCCTAAACCCTAAAACACTACCCCAAGCACGACCCCCTACACTACCCAAACACCACTGCACTACCCTAAAACACTAACCCCAGCATGACCCCCTACACTACCCAAACACCACTGCACTACCCTATACCCTAAAACACGACCCTGTACACTACACAAACACAACTGCACTACCCTAAACCTTAAAACACTACCCACAGCATGACCCCCTACACTACACAAACACCACTGCACTACCCTAAACCCTAAAACACTACCCCCTACACTACACAAACACCACTGCCCTACCCTAAACCCTAAAACACAACCCCCAGCATGACCCCCTACACTACACAAACACCACTGCCCTACCCTAAACCCTAAAACACAACCCCAGCATGACCCCCTACACTACACAAACACCACTGCACTACCCTAAACCACCTACACTATACAAACACCACTGCATTACTCTAAACCCTAAAACACTACCCCCAGCACGACTCCCTACACTACCCAAACACCACTGCACTACCCTAAACCCTAAATCTACCCCCAGCACGACCCCCTACACTACCCAAACACCACTGCACTACCCTAAACCCTAAAACACTACCCCCAGCACGACCCCTACACTATCACAAACACCACTGCACTACACTAAACCCTAAAACACTACCCCCAGCATGACCCCCTACACTACACAAGCACCACTGCACTACCCTAAACCCTAAAACACTACCCCCAGCATGACCCCCTACACTACACAAACACCACTGCACTACCCTAAACCCTAAAACACTAACCCCAGCACTACCCCCTACACTACACAAACACCACTGCAATACCCTAAACAATAAAACACTACCCCCAGCACTACCCCCTACACTAACCAAACACCACTGCACTACACTAAACCCTAAAACACTACCCCCAGCATGACCCCCTACACTACCCAAACACCACTGCACTACCCTAAACCCTAAAACACTACCCCCAGCACAACCCCCTACACTACCCAAACACCACTGCACTACCCTAAACCCTAAAACACTACCCCCAGGACGACTCCCTACACTACCCAAATACCACTGCACTACCCTAAACCCGACAACACTACCCCCAGCACGACCCCCTACACTACCCAAACACCACTGCACTACCCTAAACCCTAAAACACTACCCCCAGCATGACCCCCTACACTACCCAAACACCACTGCACTACCCTAAACCCTAAAACACTACCCCCAGCATGACCCCCTACACTACCCAAACACCACTGCACTACCCTAAACCCTAAAACACTACCCCCAGCACTACCCCTACACTACCCAAACACCACTGCACTACCCTAAAGCACTACCCCCAGCACAACCCCTACACTACCCAAACACCACTGCACTACCCTAAACCCTAAAACACTACCCCCAGCACGACTCCCTACGCTACCCAAACAACACTGCACTACCCTAAACCCTAAACCTACCCCCAGCACGACCCCCTACACTACTCAAACACCACTGCACTACCCTAAACCCTAAAACACCACCACCAGCACGACCCCCTACACTACCCAAATACCACTGCACTACCCTAAACCCTAAAACTCTACCCCCAGCACGACCACCTACACTACCCAAACACCACTGCACTACCCAAAACCCTAAAACACTCCCCCAGCTCGACTCCCTACACTACCCAAACACCACTGCACTACCCTAAACCCTAAAACACTACCCCCAGGACGACCCCCTACACTACAAAAACACCACTGCACTACCCTAAACCCTAAATCTACACCCAGCACAACCCCCTACACTACACAAACACCACTGTACTACCCTAAACCCTAAAACACTACCCCAGCACGACCCCCTACTCTACACAAACACCACTGCACTACCCTAAACCGTAAAACACTTCCCCAGCAGGACCCCCTACACTACACAAACACCTCTGCACTACCCTAAATCCTAAAACACTACCCCAGCACGACCCCCTATACTACACAAACACCACTGCACTACCCTAAACCCTAAAACACTACCCCCAGCACGACTCCCTACACTACACAAACACCACTGCACTACCCTAAACCCTAAAACACTACCCCAGCACGACCCCCTACACTACACAAACACCACTGCACTACCCTAAACCCTAAAACACTACCCCCAGCATGACCCCCTACACTACACAAACACCACTGCACTACCCTAAACCCTAAAACAATACCCCCAGCACAACCCCCTACACTACCCAAACACCACTGCACTACCCTAAACCCTAAAACACTACCCCCAGCACGACTCCCTACACTACCCAAACAACACTGCATTACCCTAAACCCTAAATCTACCCCCAGCACGACCCCCTACACTACTCAAACACCACTGCACTACCCTAAAACACCACCACCAGCACGACCCCCTACACTACCCAAATACCACTGCACTACCCTAAACCCTAAAACTCTACCCCCAGCACGACCACCTACACTACCCAAACACCACTGCACTACCCAAAAGCCTAAAACACTCCCCCCAGCTCGACCCCCTACACTACCCAAACAACACTGCACTACCCTAAACCCTAAAACACTACCCCCAGAACAACCCCCTACACTACAAAAACACCACTGCACTACCCTAAACCCTAAATCTACACCCAGCACAACCCCCTACACTACACATACACCACTGCACTACCCTAAACCCTAAAACACTACCCCAGCATGACCCCCTACTCTACACAAACACCACTGCACTACCCTAAACCGTAAAACACTTCCCACAGCAGGACCCCCTACACTACACAAACACCTCTGCACTACCCTAAACCCTAAAACACTACCCCAGCATGACCCCCTACACTACACAAACACCACTGCACTACCCTAAACCCTAACACACTACCCCCAGCACGACCCCCTACACTACACAAACACCACTGCACTCCCCTAAACCCTAAAACACTACCCCAGCACGACCCCCTACACTACACAAAAACCACTGCACTACCCTAAACCCTAAAACACTACCCCCAGCACGACCCCCTACACTACACAAACACCACTGCACTACCCTAAACCCTAAAACACTACCCCCAGCACGACCCCCTACACTACACAAACACCACTGCACTACCCTATACCCTAAAACACTACCCCCAGCATGACCCCCTACACTACCCAACACCACTGCACTACCCTAAACCTTAAATCTACCCCCAGCACGACCCCCTACACTACACAAACACCACTGCACTACCCTAAACCCTAAAACACTACCCCCAGCACGACTCCCTACACTACCCAAACACCACTGCACTACCCTAAACCCTAAAACACGACCCCCTACATTACCCAAACACCACTGCACTACCCTAAACCCTAAAACTCTACCCCCAGCACGACCCCTACACTACACAAACACCACTGCACTACCCTAAACCCTAAAACACTACCCCCAGCACGACCCCCTACACTACAAAACACTGCTGCACTACCCTAAACCCTAAAACACTACCCCCAGCACGACCCCCTCCACTACACAAACACCACTGCCCTAAACCCTAAAATACCCCCAGCATGACCCCCTACACTACACAAACACCACTGCACTACCTAAACCCTAAAACACTACCCCCAACACGGCTCCCTACACTACCCAAACACCACTGCACTACCCTAAACCCTAAAATACTACCCCCAGCACAACCCCCTACACTACCCGAACACGACTGCACTGCCCTAAACCCTCAAACACTCCCCCCAGCACGACCCCCTACACTACACAAACACAACTGCACTACCCTCAACCCTAAAACAATACCCCCAGCACGACCCCCTACACTACCCAAACACCACTGCACTACCCTAAACCCTAATACACTACCCCCAACACGACCCACTACACTAACCGAACACCACTGCACTACCCTAAACCC
The DNA here is from genome assembly GCA_963921515.1 of Calotriton arnoldi. Lineage (NCBI taxonomy): Eukaryota > Metazoa > Chordata > Amphibia > Caudata > Salamandridae > Calotriton > Calotriton arnoldi. The sequence goes on from CAWUFW010006895.1 coordinate 704,257, forward strand.
TAAAACACAACCCCCTACACTACACAAACACCACTGCACTACCCTAAACCCTAAAACACTAACCCCAGCACGACCCCCTATATTACACAAATACCACTGCACTACCCTAAACCCTAAAACACTACCCCCTACACTACCCAAACACCACTGCACTACCCTAAACCCTAAAACACTTCCCCAGCACAACCCCCTACACTACCCAAACACCACTGCACTACCCTAAAACACTACCCCCAGCACGACCCCCTACACTACCCAAACACCACTGCACTACCCTAAACCCTAAAACACTACCCCCAGCATGACCCCCTACACTACACAAACACCATTGCACTACCCTAAACCCTAAATCTACTCCCAGCACGACCCCTACACTAAAAACACCACTGCACTAAACCCTAAATCTACCCCCAGCATGACCCCCTACACTACCCAAACACCACTGCACTACCCTAAACCCTAAAACACTACCCCCAGCACGACCCCCTACACTACCCAAACAGCACTGCACTACCATAAAACCCTAAAACACTACCCCCAGCACAGCCCGCCCTCACTACACATACACCACTGCACTACCCTAAATCCTAAAACAGTACCCCCAGCACGACCCCCTTCACTACCCAAACACCACTACACTACCCTAAACCCTAGAAAAGTAACCCCCACCCCGTGCCCAATGCCCCTTACCTCTCACTCCTCGTGGTTCCTGCTTCATGTCATCTCTGCAGGGCAGTGCACGCCGTTGTGAGGAAACGGGACAGCCTCTGTTTCCTTACAACGACATGGATTGTCTACATTCTTTTAGAACGCATGGTCATTTACCATACATACCTTTACAAGGAAATTCGTTGTAAAGGCATGCGTGGTAAATGACCATGCGTTCTAAAAAAATGTGTAGTAATGACTTCACGATGTACAACGCATGCGTGGTAATGCATGCGTTGTAATGGTATTGCGAAGTAAAAAGTTGTTGTAACGGCTGTTTACCGATCGAAGCTGGCCCCTGTTCTTCAGTGAGTCGTTTATTTGATAAATTAGGAGGAAGGAATGTGTTTTTTTACCAAAAGTGCATTCCCGGCTGTTGTATTGTGAAAGTGTCCGCGTGGCCTGGTTTCACTTCCGGTGAGAGAGTGGAAGAGTCTGTTTGGATCTAAAGGAGTTCTGTTGTTGGACGGGGCCGGCGCGACACGTCATCAGAAAACGCAGCTAATGGAAAGCGCCCTCCCGAAGTGTGGAGCAGTGCCATGAGAGGTCAACGAGTGTGCGTCCCACTGCAGTATGACCGTACCGTGCCTTTCCAGGGTATGGGAGGCAGAAGCGGCATCCATCGCAGGTCCTCTTGTACACTAAAAAGGACCAAACGATGCTTTCCTTTCTTTTCTTCTTCTGCTGCACCATCTGTTCTTCCTCCTCTACTGCAAGTGGATCAACTTCGGCAAAACTAGAAGCCATAGTTGTATTAAAAATAAACAAACACACAAAAAGGTATATCAATAAAAAGAGAAGCAAGAAACAGGTTCTTCTCTCTATCAAGGACAAAAAGTAAGGGAAATATCAGAAGGATGGATCCTCCCTCTTTCACAATGAAATTGATTTCAACCAATCAGATTCCTTTTTTCTTTTGCTGACATGAAGTCGCGTAGGGTGCGCGCACTCGTCACGCACCCGTCGCACACCCGCAAAAATCATATATATCTTTATACACTATAAATAAAAATTTCTATAAACTTTTAATAAGTATATTAGCAAAACTGTTCAGTCTAATGTCATATTCAAACTTTCTATAGTCATTTTTTCAACTTTAAAAATACGCCGGTCGCGACTTCGGCGCGATCTCAGCGTGATCACGGCACGACCCCGGAAATACGCGCGGGGAGATGTTGCGCACATTAAGCGGCTACACCGCGCATTTCATAACTTTACTTTCGTCGAAATTATATTGAAAATAATACTTTAACACTACCCCCTCCACTACACAAACACCACTGCACTACCCTAAACCCTAAATTACTACCCCCAGCACGACCCCCTACACTACACAAACACCACTGCACTACCCTAAACCCTAAAACACTACCCCCAGCACGGCTCCCTACACTACCCAAACACCACTGCACTACCCTAAACCCTAAAACACTACCCCCAGCACTACCCCCTACACTAACAAAACACCACTGCACTACACTAAACCCTAAAACACTACCCCCAGCATGACCCCTACACTACCCAAACACCACTGCACTACCCTAAACCCTAAAACACTACCCCCAGCACGACCCCCTACACTACCCAAACACCACTGCACTACCCTAAACCCTAAAACACTACCCCCAGGACGACTCCCTACACTACCCAAACACCACTGCACTACCCTAAACCCTAAAACACTACCACCAGCACAACCCCCTACACTACCCAAATACCACTGCACTACCCTAAACCCGAAAACACTACCCCCAGCACGACCCCCTACACTACCCAAACACCACTGCACTACCCTAAACCCTAAAACACTACCCCCAGCATGACCCCCTACACTACCCAAACACCACTGCACTACCCTAAACCCTAAAACACTACCCCCAGCATGACCCCCTACACTACACAAACACCACTGCACTACCCTAAACCCTAAATCTACCCCCAGCACGACCCCCTACACTACACAAACACCACTGCACTACCCTAAACCCTAAAACACTACCCCCAGCACTACCCCTACACTACCCAAACACCACTGCACTACCCTTAAGCACTACCCCCAGCACAACCCCCTACACTACCCAAACACCACTGCACTACCCTAAACCCTAAAACACTACCCCCAGCACGACTCCCTACACTACCCAAACAACACTGCACTACCCTAAACCCTAAATCTACCCCCAGCATGACCCCTACACTACTCAAACACCACTGCACTACCCTAAACCCTAAAACACCACCACCAGCACGACCCCCTACACTACCCAAATACCACTGCACTACCCTAAACCCTAAACCTCTACCCCAGCACGACCACCTACACTACCCAAACACCACTGCACTACCCAAAACCCTAAAACACTCCCCCAGCTCGACCCCTACACTACCCAAACAACACTGCACTACCCTAAACCCTAAAACACTACCCCCAGGACAACCCCCTACACTACAAAAACACCACTGCACTACCCTAAACCCTAAATCTACACCCAGCACAACTCCCTATACTACACAAACACCACTGCACTACCCTAAACCCTAAAACACTACCCCAGCATGACCCCCTACTCTACACAAACACCACTGCACTACCCTAAACCGTAAAACACTTCCCCCAGCAGGACCCCCTACACTACACAAACACCTCTGCACTACCCTAAACCCTAAAACACTACCCCAGCATGACCCCCTACACTACACAAACACCACTGCACTACCCTAAACCCTAAAACACTACCCCCAGCACGACCCCCTACACTACACAAACACCACTGCACTACCCTAAACCCTAAAACACTAACCCCAGCACGACCCCCTATATTACACAAATACCACTGCACTACCCTAAACCCTAAAACACTACCCCCTACACTACACAAACACCACTGCACTACCCTAAACCCTAAATCTACCCCCAGCACAACCCCCTACACTACCCAAACACCACTGCACTACCCTAAACCCTAAAACACTACCCCAGCATGACCCCTACACTACCCAAACAACACTGCACTACCCTAAACCCTAAAACACTACCCCCAGCACAACCCCCTACACTACCCAAACACCACTGCACTACCCTAAAACACTACCCCCAGCACGACCCCTACACTACCCAAACACCACTGCACTACCCTAAACCCTAAAACACTCCCCCCAGCACGACCCCCTACACTACACAAACACCATTGCACTACCCTAAACCCTAAATCTACTCCCAGCACGACCCCTACACTAAAAACACCACTGCACTAAACCCTAAATCTACCCCCAGCATGACCCCCTACACTACCCAAACACCACTGCACTACCCTAAACCCTAAAACACTACCCCCAGCACGACCCCTACACTACCCAAACAGCACTGCACTACCCTAAACCCTAAAACACTACCCCCAGCACAGCCCCCTACACTACACATACACCACTGCACTACCCTAAATCCTAAAACACTACCCCCAGCACGACCCCCTTCACTACCCAAACACCACTACACTACCCTAAACCCTAGAAAAATAACCCCCACCCCGTGCCCAATGCCCCTTACCTCTCACTCCTCGTGGTTCCTGCTTCATGTCATCTCTGCGGGGCAGTGCACGCCGTTGTGAGGAAACGGAACAGCCTCTGTTTCCTTACAACGACATGGATTGTCTACATTCTTTTAGAACGCATGGTCATTTACCATACATACCTTTACAAGGAAATTCGTTGTAAAGGCATGCGTGGTAAATGACCATGCGTTCTAAAAAATGTGTAGTAATGACTTCACGATGTACAACGCATGCGTGGTAATGCATGCGTTGTAATGGTATTGCGAAGTAAAAAGTTGTTGTAACGGCTGTTTACCGATCGAAGCTGGCCCCTGTTCTTCAGTGAGTCGTTTATTTGATAAATTAGGAGGAAGGAATGTGTTTTTTTACCGAAAAAGTGCATTCCCGGCTGTTGTATTGTGAAAGTGTCCGCGTGGCCTGGTTTCACTTCCGGTGAGAGAGTGGAAGAGTCTGTTTGGATCTAAAGGAGTTCTGTTGTTGGACGGGGCCGGCGCGACACGTCATCAGAAAACGCAGCTAATGGAAAGCGCCCTCCCGAAGTGTGGAGCAGTGCCATGAGAGGTCAACGAGTGTGCGTCCCACTGCAGTATGACCGTACCGTGCCTTTCCAGGGTATGGGAGGCAGAAGCGGCATCCATCGCAGGTCCTCTTGTACACTAAAAAAGGACCCAACGATGCTTTCCTTTCTTTTCTTCTTCTGCTGCATCATCTGTTCTTCCTCCTCTACTGCAAGTGGATCAACTTCGGCAAAACTAGAAGCCATAGTTGTATTAAAAATAAACAAACACACAAAAAAGGTATATCAATAAAAAGAGAAGCAAGAAACAGGTTCTTCTCTCTATCAAGGACAAAAAGTAAGGGAAATATCAGAAGGATGGATCCTCCCTCTTTCACAATGAAATTGATTTCAACCAATCAGATTCCTTTTTTCTTTTGCTGACATGAAGTCGCGTAGGGTACGCGCACTCGTCACGCACCCGTCGCACACCCACAAAAATCATATATATCTTTATACACTATAAATAAAAATTTCTATAAACTTTTAATAAGTATATTAGCAAAACTGTTCAGTCTAATGTCATATTCAAACTTTCTATAGTCATTTTTTCAACTTTAAAAATACGCCGAAGTCGCGATTTCGGCACGATCTCAGCGTGATCACGGCACGACCCCGGAAATACGCGCGGGGAGATGTTGCGCACATTAAGCGGCTACACCGCGCATTTCATAACTTTACTTTCGTCGAAATTATATTGAAAATAATACTTTAAAAATACTTTTATTAATAAATTTAGACAAACACTTAAAGGAAAACTTTTATTTATAATTAATTTAAAGATATTTCATACTTTACAAATTACGCCGAAGTCGCGACCCCAGCGCGACTTTTCAAAATGGCTACCAGAATGCGCGCAGCCATCGTGTAGGATGCGCGAAAAGTGCGCGACTTCTGTATAATATAAAAAAAAAAAAGAGAATGAATATAGTTTTCCTAACTAAAAATTATTCACAATTTTTTAAAATATATATATATGTATTTACATATATAAAATAAAAAAACGTAGGATTGAGGTACATTAGACTTACAAATTTTCATTTAAAAAACCTTTGAAATTCACTGAAAAAACCATAGGTTTCAGGCACGTTATAGTTAGAAATTAGCATTTAAAAAACCATAGAAATTCACTGAAAAAACCATAGGTTTCAGGCACGTTATAGTTAGAGATTAGCAATTAAAAAACCATAGAAATTCACAGAAAAAAACAATAGGTTTCAGGAACGTTATAGTTAGTTGGACATTTCACTCATACAAAACCATAGAAATTCCGGCGTTATAGTTAGTTCAGCTAACTATAACTCGCGCCCCGCAATGCACTGCTGATGACGTCACATATTACATCATTCATGACATGGTCAGTGACATCACTGATGACATCACTGATGACATCTCAAATGACATCACTGATGACATCATCCACGTGAAAATCTGATGCACCTGCTCACACCTGAATATAACCTTTGATACACCCACTCTAAAACACAGACTACCATTTTCGAAAAATAGACACATCAATACCAGTTACTAAATACGCACTGACTGATTCCTAGGTCTACACACACATCCACTCATTCACCCATACAGTCACTCATACATGCAGTCACTCATCAATACAACACTATCATATGCACTCATACACCTATACAGACACTCACACACTGCCACATATCCAGAGTTACTCACACACCTAGTCAGTCATGCAAAGAATCAATCATACTTCCATTTACTCACCTATACAGTTATACAGACACCACCTCACTTATTCATACAGATACTAACACATAATTACTCTCTTATAGAATCACTGATACAAATACACACTCATCCATGCAGCCACTCTCACAATTACTGACTCTCACATATAGTTATTTATATACACCATCACTCACATATACTGCCTTTTACATATGTACTTACTTGCACATGTACCACTGAGACATCCATTCACTCACCAACACACCCATACACACACTCACCCACCCATACAGCTGTTTCCACATGCACTCTTGAACCCATACACCCAGTGAATCAACCACTCACACATCTATGCACAGAGTCACACACCTCCCACCCACCCACACACACACTCAGGCAGCCATACAAATACTCAGGCAAGCAATCAATAACCCATATAGACACTCATGCAGCTACTCACCAACCCATGCAGCAGCTTACACAACAACAGACAGACTGATACAGACTTTCACACAGTTTAGTCACTAACCCATGCATTCAGAAAGACACATTTAATCACTCACTTATACAGTCAGTCACGTACCTACTAAATCCTCCATACAGACACTTATACACCCACTCATTCTTCAATACAGCTTGGCATATATATAAAACAAAATTAAACTTTACAGAAACACACAGTCACTGGATGATGTCATCAGTGATGTCATCAGTGATGTCATTTGAGATGTCATCAGTGATGTCATCAGTGATGTCACTGACCATGTCATGAATGATGTAATATGTGACGTCATCAGCAGTGCATTGCGGGGGCGCGAGTTATAGTTAGCTGAACTAACTATAACGCCGGAATTTCTATGGTTTTGTACGAGTGAAATGTCCAACTAACTATAACGTTCCTGAAACCTATTGTTTTTTTCTGTGAATATATATATATATATATATATCACGATCGCCGTCGTTGCTCTCAATCCTCTCCAAAACACACGGACACGGACCACTTGTATGTAAGGTTTACTGCTTTATTCTGCCGCCATTACGCGTTTCGACTCCTCAAGAGCCTTGATCACATGACATGATTTAGCGGTAAGTTTTTTTCGCCTTTTAAAGTGACATAGTGCATAGTGGAAAGTACAAAGTTCAACGTAAATTATGGACATAAACAAAATATATACAATGTATCATGACTTGGAATATTATTTAGACTTACAATGATTATTTTTCAATAATGGTTAAATAAGTATCATTAGCTATGCTTGGTTTATAATTATCACATGCCAATTACCATTCAGATATAATGTATATCCACATATATATTTGTCATTAAAACCTATAGATATATATATTAGGATAAAAGCATAGAAAAAAAGTCCTAGCTAAGATTTACAAATATAAAACCACATGTAAAAAATTGATGTTATATAAAATTACATTATATACATAAAATATGGTTTCATACTAAAAATGTATAGCGCGCCCACGTGTTCTGTTTACATTGATGAATTTACAAATTTTTAAGATTATTTTAAAATGCATTGGATAAATCCTTGTAAATACATTGTCCCTGTAAACATGTTTGCGGTCATATTGAATTTGTCATTGTGTCTCATGATTGGTATATATATCATTGATATATGTGGATGTCCAGGGAAGTTTAAAAAGTGCCTAAAGTGCTCAAAGTGCTGTATGTGCTACCTTGCGTGTCTATAATCAGGATAATATATTTCACTTAAATCTAATTAAAATAACATTATTAGCTGCCTGATGTTTCATTTATATATCACACTAATTTATGTCATCTATCTTACGTGTCTGCCGTACATCTTGGTATGAATACCTTGTGTTACCCCTTTATCCTGAGGTTAATAGTTTGCATGGGGGTGGCTATGTCCATAACCACCCAGTTAGTAAAGGTGATGTAAGTCAGATATCACTCATGTTTTTGTTCGCCGGAATAGTCAAAGGGTAATACAATGATAAACATTGAGTAATGGAATTTGAACATTGAACACTAAATATTACTCATGAAGTACAAAACATAAAATATCAAATATCAAATATAATATATCATAAATATACATCTCATAAAATATTAAATATTAAATATTAAATATTGGTCTCTATATGCATAAATAGATATTAAATATGCAATATAAAACGTGAAACACACAATATGAAATATAATACATAAAATATAGAGTATCCTTGCGGCTCATTGAGTGATTCAATTGATTCCTGTTACTCGGTGTATGTTTTGTATATTATTTGTTTGATATAATCATAGTTCTATCTCATCAATTCAAAGGCAAGTGTGTAAGTCCTCCGTTACATTTAACCCTCCTGGATGTTTGGAGTTCATCTCAAGGATGTATCTGGTTTCTAGTTTACGTAGTTTTGCTTCCCTGTTACCACCTCTTCTACTTAGGGGTACTGAGTCAATGAGAAAGTATCTTAGTTCATGACTCCTAGATCCATGATACTCCTTGAAATGTCTCGCCACTGGATACGTGTTGTCTTGATTGGTAATAGCCCTCAAATGTTGAAGAACCCGTTTGTGTGCCTGCAGCTTTGTGCTGCCTATGTATTGTAGGCCACATGGGCATAACAACACATAGACCACGTATTCAGTTTTACATGTCAACAATTTGTTAATATCATGTTGTTTTGGGCTAAAGGGGGTAGTATATTTGGTTTTGTTGATCCCCTGTTGGCATGCCTTACACGTTTTACATTTAAAAAGCCTTTATGAGTCTGAAGCCAATTACAACTCTCAATGATTTCAGGACTAGTTTTAACCAATTTATCCCTCATGCAGGGAGCCCTGCTATGAGTGATAGAGACTTTGGAAGGTAATGTTTTCCCAATTATTGGATCACTCAAAAGTAGTGGCCAGTTATGGGTAATAATACCCCGTAGTTCCTTGTCTTGACTGCTGAATTCCATAATAACTCTAAATTCGTTAGTAGACGAGTTAATGGGAGGTGGAACTGACTGGTCTGTTGCTATCTCCAGTTTATCTTTAATCAGTTCTGTTCTACTATGTGTCATAGACTTTGTTATGGCCCCCTCAATGGTTTTTAGTGAATAACCCCTCTCACGGAACCTTGCTTTGCTTTCATTTTGGGCTTTCTTGAGAGTGTCCTCAGTGCTATTTACCCTCCTGAGTCTGAGCATTTCCCCGTAGGGAATGCTATTGATCAGGTGTCTTGGGTGAGCACTGCTGGCATGCAACGTGGAGTTGCCAGCTGTTTCCTTCCTGTATAGTTGTGTCTCAATCTGTTGATTTTTAATGTACACCTTTGTATCTAAGAAATTAACAGTTGTTTCACTTATAGTGGCAGTAAAGTGTAAATTCAGTGCATTGTCATTGATAGAGTTAATGAATCCTTCTGCTTCTTGGTGTGTGCCTCTCCAAATGACAAACAAATCATCAATATACCGTAACCATAGTCTAATATATATATATTATCTACTGGCGGTCGCCAGTAGATAGTTATAGTTAGGACCTTTATCCATAGGAAATCCGCAACATTCTATTTGAAATAACTCTTGCGCCGGTAGACGAATCTTCGCGAAAGCTTCCAACTTGTTGGGGCGCTCCGCTCCGCTCCTACCCTGAAAGTCTCGGCTTGATTCGTCAAGCAGGGGCCGAGAAAAAAGGGGGGTCCCAAAACACGTTTTCTCCGTTTTCTCCATGTTAATTCCCATAGGAAATTTTAGCCACGGCTACAGCTCGAACTGCTGAACGGAATTACACCAAATTTTGCAAAAAGGTAGCGCTTGGTTCAGAAAGCGACCTTTTTTTTAAATGGTGTAAACCCGTTCAGTAGTTGCGGAGAAATTCAAAAAATAAGAGTGAAAAAATCGATTTCCCATAGGAAACTTTATGCAAGGCTACAGCAAAAACTGCTGAACAGAATTACACCAAATTTGGCAAAAAGGTAGTGCTTGGTTCAGAAAGCACCCTTTTTAAAAATGGTGTAAATCCGTTCAGTAGTTGCTGAGAAAATCCAAAATAAAAGTTTCGATATTTAGAGGCACTGAGGATCCGCGCACCCTCCCGACCACGAGCTGCATGCTAATTGGCTGTCAACACTCCAAACCAGGAAGTGTTGGCAGCCATCTTGTTCCTCGGTAGAACCGAGGGACAAGAAAAGACAAAAACAAGGGCGCAAAACGCAAAAAGGGGGCAGGGTAGAAACACCCTGACCCCCTAGCCCTGCTCAGGGGGTCCTACAAGGAACCCCAGGGCCCCCCCCCAAATTTTTTTTTTTTAAATTGGCAGAAAACGCGCTGGGTGCGCGGATCCTGCCGATAAAAAAAAAGAAAAAACGAAGTGCGGGCTCCCGCGCTTTGAGGTTAATTGGCCCCCGGGTGGGCCAAGTCCCGGGGGCATGCGGGGCTTTATTATTAATTATATGGGGGCCTCTAAGGCCCCCCAAGCCCCGGGGACCGCCACCCCCGGGGCTTTAAACAAAATGGTGGGGGAGGGCTCTGAGCCCTCCCGCAGCCCCGGGACCGCCACCCCCAGGGGCTTCTTTTGTTTAAATTAAATCACCTGTGTGGGGGCTCCAGCCCCCACACGCCCGAGGACCGCCACCTCCCCAGGGCACTAACAAATTTAAAATGGGGGTCCGTTTTTGACCCCCGAAGTCCCGGGGACCACCACCTCCCGGGGCTTTGCAGATGTGGGGAGGGGGCCGCGCGGCCCCCTCCTGGAGCCATTGATGGCCCTGGGGACCGCCACCCCCAGGGCCGGCTCCTGCAGTGTCCCGGGTGCTCACCCCCGGGACACTGTAGTTTGCAATGACAGGACGGGAGCCTCGCGGCTCCCGTCCTGTCATTGCAAACTGCTTGCTTCATTGAAGCGAGAGCAGGAAACCTGCTCTCGCTTCAATGAAGCAAAGCAGATTGCTTTCCACATGGGGAGCTGCATGTCAGCAGCTCCCCATGTGGAAGCAATGCCGGCTCCCGAGGACGCGGGAGCCGGCTGGGACCGTGGGGGATTGGGGACCCCCACGGTCCCCAATGGAGATGGCCAGCCCCGGGGGATGGGGTCCCCGGGGCAAGTAGTGGCCCGGGAGGGGGGCCACACGGCCCCCCTCCCCCCCAAAAAATAAAATAAATAAAGGCCTGCCCCGGGGGATGGGGTCCCCAGGGCAAAAGGAGGCCCGAGGAGGGGGGCCACGCAGCCCCCCTCCTTAAAAATAATAATAAAAAGAGTGGCCATGCCCCGAGGGATGGGGTCCCCGGGGCCGGAATCAGCCACGGGAGGGGGGCCACGCAATCCCCTTCCCGTTTTTAAAAAAAAAAAGGGGTAAGGCCCTGGGGGATGGGGTCCCCAGGGCCCAAAAAAAGGAAAAAGGAAGGGGGGCCACACAGCCCCCCTTCCGGGGAAAAAAAAACAACAACAAAAAAACGATCGGGCCGCAGGCCCCGCCCCCTTCCTTTACCACTCTGCAAACGCGCCCCCTGGCACCTTTGCAGAGGGGAGCAATTCCCCTTGAATACTGGGGGTCCCTGAGGCCAACTAGCCCACCAGGAACCTCCAGTATGCGCCAGGGGCTGCGTTGCAGAGAGGTGTACAGAGGCCACGCCCCTTTTACACCTCTCTGCAACGCAGCTCTGTGGCGCATACTGGAGGTACCTGGTGTGATATTTGGACCCCAGGGACCCTCAGGATTCAAGGGACTTAATCCCCAACTTAAAACGTGCCACGGGCGCGTTTGCACAGTGGTGAAGGGAGGGCGGGGCTTCAGGTGACATGTGTGCAAACAGGCCCCGTGGCGCGTTTTAAGATGGGGAATTAAATCCCCTTCAATCCTGAGGGTCCCTGGGGGCCAACTAGCCCACCAGGTACCTCCAGTAAGCACCACGGAGCTGCGTTGCAGAGTGTTGTAAAAGGGGCGTGGCCTCTGAACACCTCTCTGCAACGCAGCTCTCTGGCGCATACTGGAGGTATCTGGTGGGCCAGTTGGCCCCTAGGGACCCTCGGGATTGAGGAGGAATTAATTCTCCAACTTAAAACGCGCCACAGGGCGTGTTTGCAGACATGTCACCTCAGGCCCCACCCCCTTCCTTCACCATTGTGCAAATATTCCTCTAAAATCAGCCGAATTCCGAATTCCGATTTACTCACCTGTTATCAGGAGAGACCTCAGTGCTGCATCTTTCAGCCCAGTACAGATCCTGAAAAGTAATTCTAACCGTACTTACCAGTAACTTGAATTTCCTTCCATAGGCTAACATTGACTGGTTTCACTTGGAAATTCTTCTAAGTGTTGAGTTTTGGAACTTTATAATATTCCTCTAAAATCAGCTGAACTACGAATTCCGATTTACTCACCTGTTATCAGGAGAGAACCCAGTGCTGCATCTTTTAGCCCAGCACAGATCCTGAAAAGTAATTCTAACCGTACTTACCAGTAACTTGAATTTCCTTCCATAGGCTAACATTGACTGGTTTCACTTGGAAATTCTTCTAAGTGTGGAGTTTTGGAACTTTATAATATTCCTCTAAAATCAGCCGAACTACGAATTCCGATTTACTCACCTGTTATCAGGAGAGAGCCCAAGTGCTGCATCTTTTAGCCCAGCACTGACCCTGATAAGTAATTCTAACCGTACTTACCAGTAACTTGTATTTCCTTCCATTGGAATCCATTGTCTGGTTTTCCGCAGAAAAGTTTCAAAGTGCCGTTTTTCACAAACTACAAATATTCCTTAAAAATCGCCTGTATGACTTAAACGCATTCTTTCAACTGTTTCCAGGAGATGCACCAGTGCTGGATCCAGGATCCATCACTGAGTAAGAAAAAGTAACGATAACACTACTTACCTGCTAAGTGAATTTCCTCCCATAGGATAACATTGGTGATTCTATGTGAAAAAGTTTCTAAGTGTCAACTTTTAAAATACAATAATATTCCTTAAAAATCACTACTGTAACCAAAACGCTTTTACTCAACTGTTTACAGGAGATGTCCCAGGACTGAATCTAGGATCCAGTCCTGTGGTTAGAAAAGTAATCCATAAAGTAACTAATTGCATTTAACTAGAAATTCACATTGAGCTCAATGTTGCATTGTGTTTGAAATTGTGTTGCTCATTGCAACAACTGTAACTACTGTACTTAAAAGTCTATTGCCTATTTGCAAAGTATTTAAACTAAAGTAATTCATTCTGAGAAAGTATATTTTGTAATGTAATGTATAATGTAATTACAATGTAATTTAAAAAATAAAATATCTAAAAATAAATAGTTTAAAAAATGTAGTAAATCAGTATCAAAAAAATAAATATAACAATTAATACATTTAAAAATTGTCATTTACAAAACCTTTGAAATTCACTGGAAAAAACCATAGGTTTCAGACATGTTATAGTTAGGAATTAGCATTTAAAAAACCTTTGAAATTCACTGAATAAACCGTAGGTTTCAGGCACGTTATAGTTAGAAATTAGCATTTAAAAAACCTTACAAATTCACTGAAAAAACCATAGGTTTCAGACACGTTACAGTTAGAAATTTGCATTTAAAAAACCTTACAAATTCACTGAAAAAACCATAGGTTTTAGGGACAGTTATAGTTAGTTGGACATTGCACTCGTACAAAACCCGTGAAATTCCCCCGTTATAGTTAGTTCAGCTAACTATAACTCGCGCCCCGCACTGCACTGCTGATGACGTCACATATTACATCACTCATGACATGGTCAGTGACATCACTGATGACATCACTGATGACATCTCAAATGACATCACTGATGTCATCACTGATGACATCATCCACGTGATAATCTGATGCACCACCTCACACCCTAATGTAACCTTTGATACACCCACTCTAAATTACAGACTGCCATTCGCAAAACCATAGACACTCCAACACCAATAACTACATACCCACTCATTGATTCTTAGGTCTACACACACATCCACTCACTCACCTGTACAGTCACTCATACTTACGGTCACTCAGTACAGGACTATCATATGCACTCATACTCCTATATAGACACTCAAACACCGCCACTCATCCATAGAGGTACTCACACACCTAGTCAGTCATGCAAATAATTAAACACACTGCCATTTACTCACCTATACAGTTATACACACACCAGCTCACTTACTCATACAAATACTAGCACATTCTTACGCTCTTATACAATCACTGATGCAAGCACACACTCATCCATACAGTCACTCTCACAATCACACACTCTAGCTTATAGCTATTTATGTACTCCAACACACATATATACTGCCTTTCACATATGTAGTTACTCACACATGTACCACTGGGACATACATTCACTCACTAATACACTCTTACACACACTTACCCACCCATACAGTCTATCACAGATGCACTCTTGAAACCATCCACCCAGTGAATCACCCACTCACACATCTATGCACAGAGTCGCACAAACCCCACCCACACAAACACTCAGGCACCCATACAGATACTCAGACAACCAATCAATAACTCATATAGACACTCTTGTAGCTATTCACAAACCCATGCAGCCACTTACACAGCAACAGACAGACGGATACAGACATTCACCCAGTTTAGTCACTAACCCATGCATTCAGTAAGATACGTTTAATCACTCACTTATAGAGTTAGTCACGCACCTACTAAATCATCCATACAGACACTTATACACCCACTCATTCTTCAATACGCCTTTCCCTATATACAGTAAAAATATTTAAACTTTACAGTAACACAGTCACTGGATGATGTCATCAGTGATGTCATTTGAGATGTCATCAGTGATGTCACTGACCATGTCATTAGTGATGTAATATGTGACGTCATCAGCAGTGCATTGCGGGGGCGCGAGTTATAGTTAGCTGAACTAACTATAATGGGGGAATTTCACGGGTTTTGTACGAGTGCAATGTCCAACTAACTATAACTGTCCCTAAAACCTATGGTTTTTTCAGTGAATTTGTAAGGTTTTTTAAATGCAAATTTCTAACTATAACATGTCTGAAACCTATGGTTTTTTCAGTGAATTTCAAAGGTTTTTTAAATGCTAATTTCTAATATAACGTGTCTGAAACCTATGGTTTTTTCAGTGAATTTGTAAGGTTTTTTAAATGCTAATTTCTAACTATAACGTGCCTGAAACCTATGGTTTTTTCAATGAATATATATATAGACTCCACGTTTGCTTCGGTGAGCCCACCACCTCCAAACCAAAGGGCGCGTCGGCGTTTACGGACCTCCGAAACTCGGTCCGAAATATGTACCACTCTTCCAATGAAGGAAAGTCGACGCCGTGTCGTTTCGCCACAGTTACTTTATTGTCAGCTGATAGTGTCAGACGCGTTTCGCCTGCCCAGCAGGCTTGCTCACCAACAATTGAATAAAGTTTTTCTGCGAATTTAACTGAAAGTGCTTCCGTGTCACATGCAAACTACAAAAAATAGATAGTGAAAGCAGACTCGTAGTTTTCTTGAAATAGATACCCATATTGTTACGGACATTGTTGCAACAACGCATAAATATACGCTCAATTAAAACAATGAGGAATGCATAATAATACGATCATGCCTTAAATATTTAAAAGTGCAAGATTGGCAAATTTCATTACTGCCAAATTAAAATATATATTGATTAATCAATTTACTACCACAGTGGGCTAAATTACAACATAGCACTCAAACAGATCGTATTTCATTTCACATATGTATATATTACAAACATAGCGAGCCACGTGCTCATGCTACTCAAATGTAAATATATAATGTAAATGATCTATTTTACTAACTCCAGCCCCAGTGGGCCTTTCTCCTTCCAGGACAATGCATCTTTACCATATGATATTTATAGATCTTCTTTGTTAAAAACATACACTCCTGCTCCCACCAAACTAGTGCTGATCGTGAATGTGAATTTTAAAACCAGTTAAAAACCACAGGGTCAGGGGGACATTACAAATGAGTATGGAAATCTTCCTCCATATTGAGGCCTGTAGGGATCTTAGTATTCAGTTTGATAATGTAACTTGACTCAAGCCTACGCAACGTTTTCTGACGGTCTCCTCCCCTTATACTCAAAGGTACAGCATCAATCACAAAGTACGTAAGACCCCCCACATTTTTGTTGTGACATTTATCAAAATGGCGGGCAACGGGATACGTCTTGTCACCGTTTTTAATGGCTAGCAGGTGTTGCAGCACCCGTTTGTGGACTGGAAGAATAGTACTCCCCACGTACTTCAAGCCACAAGGGCACTGAAGTACGTAGACCGCAAATTCCGTTTTACACGAAACTCTGGCATCACACGCAGATGTTACTAACTATGATCACCACTTGCCTTGAAAATAACTTTTTTCTGTTTAATGGAGAACTTTATCACCAAGTGTGTGGGACAGCTATGGGCACCTGCTTCGCCCCAGCTATGCTAATTTGCATATGGGCTGGTGGGAGGAGCAGGTGGTCCAATCCCTATGGCAGAAAGAATGGCAAGAGAATGTGATCCACGGGAGTCGCTTTATAGATGAAATGAAATACGATCTGTTTGAGTGCTATGTTGTAATTTAGCCCACTGTGGTAGTAAATTGATTAATCAATATATATTTTAATTTGGCAGTAATGAAATTTGCCAATCTTGCACTTTTAAATATTTAAGGCATGATCGTATTATTATGCATTCCTCATTGTTTTAATTGAGCGTATATTTATGCGTTGTTGCAACAATGTCCGTAACAATATGGGTATCTATTTCAAGAAAACTACGAGTCTGCTTTCACTATCTATTTTTTGTAGTTTGCATGTGACACGGAAGCACTTTCAGTTAAATTCGCGGAAAAACTTTATTCAATTGTTGGTGAGCAAGCCTGCTGGGCAGGGAAAACGCATCTGACACTATCAGCTGACAATAAAGTAACTGTGGCGAAACGACACGGCGTCGACTTTCCTTCATTGGAAGAGTGGTACATATATATATATATATTCACTGAAAAAACCATAGGTTTCAGGGGCGTTATAGTTAGTTGGACATTTCACTCATACAAAACCATAGAAATTCCCCCGTAATAGTTAGTTCAGCTAACTATAACTCGCGCGCCCGCAATGCACTGCTGATGACGTTACATATTACATCACTCATGACATGGTCAGTGACATCACTCATGACATCACTGATGACATCTCAAATGACATCACTGATGACATCATCCTTGTGATAGAGTGGCAGACCTCCTCTCACCCTAATATAACCTTTGATACACACACTCAAAAATACAAACTAACATTTTCAAAACAATGGACATACCAATACCAGTTACAACACACCTATTCAGTAATTCCAAGATCTACACACACATCCACTCATTCACCAACAGTCCCTATACAGTCACTCATACATGTACTCACTCATCATATGTACTCATACACCTATACATCCTGTTACACACCGCCACTCATCCATAGAGTTACTCACACACATAGTCACACATGCAAACAAAGTATCAAACATCCATTTACTTGCATATACAGTTATACACACACTACCACACTTACTTCTACAGAAACTTACACATACTTACTCTCTTAAACAATCACTTATAGAAACACCTACTTATTTGTACAGGAACTCTTCCAATCTCTCACTCTCACATATACTCACTTATATACACCAATACTCACATATACTAGTTTAAAACATATGTAGTTACTCATAAAGACACTATTGAGACAGTCATTCACTCACTAACACACCCATACACATACTCATCCACCAATACAGTCCTGCACACATGCTGTCTTCAACACATACAAACAGTGAGTCACTCATTCATGCATCTATGCACTAAGTAATACCCCCACCGAACCATACAGACACTCAGACACTCATACTGATACTCAAAAAACCAACAAATAACCCATATAGACACTCATGTAGCTACTCACCAACCCATGCAGCCACTTATACACAAAGTGAGAGACTGATACAGATATTTTCATATTTAAACATTACTCACCAACCCATGTATTCACTAAGATACACTTAGTCAGTTATACAATCAATTTTACAAAAAAAAATCATCCATTTAGACACTTATATACCCATTTATTCTTCCATCGACCTTGAGATATACATATATAAAACATATTTAATTTTCAGAAAAACACACATTCACTGGATGATGTCATCAGTGATGTCATCAGTGATGTCATGAGTGATGTCACTGACCATGTCATGAGTGATGTAATATGTGACGTCATCAGCAGTGCATTGCGGGCGCGTGAGTTATAGTTAGCTGAACTAACTATAACGGGGAATTTCTATGGTTTTGTACGAGTGAAATGTCCAACTAACTATAACGCCCCTGAAACCTATGGTTTTTTCAGTGAATTTCTAAGGTTTTTTAAATGCTAATTTCTAACTATAACGTGCCTGAAACCTATGGTTTTTTCAGTGAATTTCTAAGGTTTTTAAATGCTAATTTCTAACTATAACGTGCCTGAAACCTATGGTTTTTTCAGTGAATTTCTAAGGTTTTTTAAATGCTAATTTCTAACTATAACGTGCCTGAAACCTATGGTTTTTTCAGTGAATTTCTAAGGTTTTTTAAATGCTAATTTCTAACTATAACGTGCCTGAAACCTATGGTTTTTTCAGTGAATATATATATATTTATTATACTATGTATACATGTGAAAATGTCTCGGTCCCCTGTTTGCCTCGGTGGCACGGAAAAAATGGGTGGAACTGACGTCAGCACGCCGACAAGGTCCTCTTATGGCTCCGATGACATCATACGGTGTCGCGAGCGGAGCCGTGCTCGTTGACGTGGGAGAGCTAGGAAAGAATTTCCGTGGAATGCTGGTGCAGGGGATATTCACCTAAGTGTTCAGGCTAGTCCTTTGGGAGCAACTGTTTATGTTGCCACTCCAGAAACCGAAACCAGTGATCCGAGGGCAGAGGCCCTGCAGATGGCACACGAGGTGGGGTGCCCAGTCATGTGCACCAGCGGGCAGCGAAGTGAAAAGCACCACAACCCACAAAAAAGGTAACGAGGGCACTGAATAACACAGGATCTTCTCTTTGTATCTGGCAGGAACAACGAAGTTAAAATGCCCTAGTACCAAAATGTAGAATTAGTGCTACAACGGTCTTCAAGAGGACCTGCGATGCCGCTTCTGCCTCCCGTACCCTGGAGGCGGCACATGGGTCACGCGGTACGGTCATACTGCGGTGGGACGCACACTCGTTGACCTCTCATGGCACTGCTCAACACTTCAGGGAGGACGCTTTCCATTAGCTATGTTTTCTGATGACATGTCGCGCCGGCCCCGTCCAACAACAGAACTCCTTTAGATCCAAACAGACTCTTCCACTCTCTCACCAGAAGTGAAACCAGGCCACGCGGACACTTTCACAAAACAACAGCCGGGAATGCACTTTTCGGTAAAAAAACCACATCCTTTCCTCCTAATTAATCAAATAAACGTCTCACTGAAGAACAGGGGCCAGCTTCGATCGGTAAACAGCCATTACAACGACTTTTTACTTTGCGATACCATTACAACGCATGCATTACCACGCATGCGTTGTACATCATGAAGTCATTACTACGCATTTTTTAGAACGCATGGTTATTTACCACGCATGCCTTTACATCGAATTTTGTTGTAAAGGTATGTATGGTAAATGACCATGCGTTCTAAAACATGTAGACGATCCATGTCGTTGTAAGGAAACAGAGGCTGTTCAGTTTCCTCACAACGACGTGCACCGCCCCTCAGAGATGACGTGAAGCAGGAACCACGGGGAGAGAGGAACCATGAGGAGTGAGAGGTAAGGGGGATTGGGCATGGGGTGGGGGTTTCTTTTCTAGGGTTTAGGGTAGTGCAGTGGTGTTTGGGTGGTGTAGGGGGTTGTGCTGGGTGTAGTGTTTTAGGGTTTAGGGTAGTGCAGTGGTGTTTGGGTAGTGTAGGGGGTCGTGCTGGGGGTAGTGTTTTAGGGTTTAGGGTAGTGCAGTAGTGTAGGGGGTCATGCTGGGGGTAGTGTTTTAGGGTTTAGGGTAGTACAGTGGTGTATGGGTAGTGTAGGGGGTCGTGCTGGGGTAGTGTTTTAGGGTTTAGGGTAGTGCAGTGGTGTTTGAGTAGTGTAGGGGGTCATGCTGGTGGTAGTGTTTTAGGGTTTAGGGTAGTGCAGTGGGGTTGTGTAGTGTAGGGGGTCATGCTGGGGGTAGTGTTTTATGGTTTAGGGTAGTGCAGTGGTGTTTGGGTAGTGTAGGGGGTTGTGCTGGGGTAGATTTAGGGTTTAGGGTAGTGCAGTGGTGTTTGGGTAGTGTAGGGAGTCGTGCTGGGGGTAGTGTTTTAGGGTTTAGGGTAGTGCAGTGGTGTTTGGGTAGTGTAGGGGGTTGTGCTGGGGGTAGTGTTTTAGGGTTTATGTTAGTGCAGTGGTGTTTGGGTAGTATAGGGGGTAGTGCTGGGGTAGTGTTTTAGGGTTTAGGGCAGTGCAGTGGTGTTTGGGTAGTGAAGGGTGTCATGCTGTGGGTAGTGTTTTAGGGTTTAGGGTAGTGCAGTCGTGTTTGTGTAGTGTAGGGGGTCGTGTTTTAGGGTATAGGGTAGTGCAGTGGTGTTTGGGTAGTGTAGGGGGTCATGCTGGGGTTAGTGTTTTAGGGTTTAGGGTAGTGCAGTGGTGTTTGGGTAGTGTAGGGGGTCGTGCTGGGGGTAGTGTTTTAGGGTTTAGGGTAGTGCAGTGGTGTTTGTGTAGTGTGGGAGGTCATGCTGGGGGTATATTTAGGGTTTAGTGTAGTGCAGTGGTGTTTGGGTAGTGTAGGGAGTCGTGCTGGGGGTAGTGTTTTAGGGTTTAGGGTAGTGCAGTGGTGTTTGGGTAGGGTAGGGAGTCGTGCTGGTGGTAGTGTTTTAGGGTTTAGGGTAGTGCAGTGGTGTTTGGGTAGTGTAGGGGGTCGTGCTTGGGGTAGCGTTTTAGGGTTTAGGGTAGTGCAGTAGTGTAGGGGGTCGTGCTGGGGGTAGTGTTTTAGGGTTTAGGGTAGTACAGTGGTGTATGGGTAGTGTAGGGGGTCATGCTGGGGTAGTGTTTTAGGGTTTAGGGTAGTGCAGTGGTGTTTGAGTAGTGTAGGGGGTCATGCTGGTGGTAGTGTTTTAGGGTTTAGGGTAGTGCAGTGGGGTTGTGTAGTGTAGGGGGTCATGCTGGGGGTAGTGTTTTATGGTTTAGGGTAGTGCAGTGGTGTTTGGGTAGTGTAGGGGGTCATGCTGGGGTAGATTTAGGGTTTAGGGTAGTGCAGTGGTGTTTGGGTAGTGTAGGGAGTCGTGCTGGGGGTAGTGTTTTAGGGTTTAGGGTAGTGCAGTGGTGTTTGTGTAGTGTAGGGGGTTGTGCTGGGGGTAGTGTGTTAGGGTTTATGTTAGTGCAGTGGTGTTTGGGTAGTATAGGGGTAGTGCTGGGGTAGTGTTTTAGGGTTTAGGGCAGTGCAGTGGTGTTTGTGTAGTGAAGGGGGTCGTGCTGTGGGTAGTGTTTTAGGGTTTAGGGTAGTGCAGTCGTGTTTGTGTAGTGTAGGGGGTCGTGTTTTAGGGTATAGGGTAGTGCAGTGGTGTTTGGATAGTGTAGGGGGTCATGCTGGGGTTAGTGTTTTAGGGTTTAGGGTAGTGCAGTGGTGTTTGGGTAGTGTAGGGGTCGTGCTGGGGGTAGTGTTTTAGAGTTTAGGGTAGTGCAGTGGTGTTTGTGTAGTGTGGGAGGTCATGCTGGGGATATATTTAGGGTTTAGTGTAGTGCAGTGGTGTTTGGGTAGTGTAGGGAGTCGTGCTGGGGGTAGTGTTTTAGGGTTTAGGGTAGTGCATTGGTGTTTGGGTAGGGTAGGGAGTCGTGCTGGTGGTAGTGTTTTAGGGTTTAGGGTAGTGCAGTTATGTTTGGGTAGTGTAGGGTGTCGTGCTGGGGATAGTGTTTTAGGGTTTAGGGTAGTGCAGTAGTGTAGGGGGTCGTGCTGGGGGTAGTGTTTTAGGGTTTAGGGTAGTACAGTGGTGTATGGGTAGTGTAGGGGGTTGTGCTGGGGTAGTTTTAGGGTTTAGGGTAGTGCAGTGGTGTTTGAGTAGTGTAGGGGGTCATGCTGGTGGTAGTGTTTTAGGGTTTAGGGTAGTGCAGTGGGGTTGTGTAGTGTAGGGGGTCATGCTGGGGGTAGTGTTTTATGGTTTAGGGTAGTGCAGTGGTGTTTGGGTGGTGTAGGGGGTCTTGCTGGGGGTAGATGTAGGGTTTAGGGTAGTGCAGTGGTGTTTGGGTAGTGTAGGGAGTCGTGCTGGGGGTAGTGTTTTAGGGTTTAGGGTAGTGCAGTGGTGTTTGTGTAGTGTAGGGGGTTGTGCTGGGGGTAGTGTTTTAGGGTTTATGTTAGTGCAGTGGTGTTTGGGTAGTATAGGGGGTAGTGCTGGGGTAGTGTTTTAGGGTTTAGGGCAGTGCAGTGGTGTTTGTGTAGTGAAGGGGGTCATGCTGTGGGTAGTGTTTTAGGGTTTAGGGTAGTGCAGTCGTGTTTGTGTAGTATAGAGGGACGTGTTTTAGGGTATAGGGTAGTGCAGTGGTGTTTGGGTAGTGTAGGGGTCATGCTGGGGTTAGTGTTTTAGGGTTTAGGGTAGTGCAGTGGTGTTTGGGTTGTGTAGGGGTCATGCTGGGGGTAGTGTTTTAGGGTTTAGGGTAGTGCAGTGGTGTTTGTGTAGTGTGGGAGGTCATGCTGGGGGTATATTTAGGGTTTAGTGTAGTGCAGTGGTGTTTGGGTAGTGTAGGGAGTCGTGCTGAGGGTAGTGTTTTAGGGTTTAGGGTAGTGCAATGGTGTTTGGGTAGTGTAGGGAGTCATGCTGGTGGTAGTGTTTTAGGGTTTAGGGTAGTGCAGTTATGTTTGGGTAGTGTAGGGTGTCGTGCTGGGGTAGTGTTTTAGGGTTTAGGGTAGTGCAGTGGTGTTTGGGTAGTGGAGGGGGTAGTGTTTTAGGGTTTAGGGTAGTGCGCCCAACCAGCCACAATATCCGTGGACAAAGGGGATCCTGACTCTTTGGAACGCTCTGTCAATTGAATAATTTGGGTCAAGGCCCTACCACGTCCAAGACCTATCAATTCCTTTCTTGGGATCCCTCATATACTTGGAGAAAAAGGTACATAGTTTCTCATCAATTTCAGGCGTGTGTGCCACCTTCCCCTTCAGTGAGGGCCTGGGGCATTCTCCCCTCATCCTATTCCTGACCTCCCTTTCAAGGGGTTGATGGATTTTCCCCACCACATACTCTGCCACATTGGCGTCAGGTGTCCACTCTGCCGACCTAGGATGGTAAATTTGGGTAGGCTCGAACATGTCCGAGTGGACCCCGTCCCCAACCGGGGACTGAGAGTAGTGGGACTCTGGACGCCAGGGACGCCCCGAGTCCTTATCCTCATCGGAGGAGAAATCGTCCTCCGATACACCCTCTCCCTCTAAGGGAAACCCGCCGTCGGGGTCTACAATAGTGGTGACAGTGTCGCAATTTTCTCCGGGCCCCTCCTCCTCCCGGCAGGGTGCATGCATTAGCGTTCGCGCACTCTTGAGGAAGGTCTCCGTAAGTTTATCAAATCCTTCCAAGTGCCCTGCGTTATGCTTAACGGCCCTTTTATTCCCCATCTGGGAGCTACTTGGACCCGCCACCACCAGATCTGGGTCACTGAAAACCCCAGGGATGCTTTTCGCCAGCTTATCAACCTGATCCCTAAGAGGAGCCAGCGCCCTAGAAATAGCCAGAGAGAGGGCTTGGTCCACTGCTGGAGGGAGAAGTTGGGGGGCCATTCCTCCTCCACTTCCTGGTAGGAGGAGTAAAAATGGTCTTCTGGAGAAGACATGATAGCAGAGGGTGTGAGCACAGAACAAATGCCCTTAAAATCCTTAAGACAGCCCCCTCGCCGGTGCTCCAACAGCTGGGCTTTCCCGAAGCTGTTATAAGAATAGACTGAGGCGCAATACCAATTACCACCACCAGGTGGCGCTGGTCACTAACGTGGCCGTGTGGGGAAATCACCGCATAGCGGTGTCAAAATTAGGCGAGGGTTGGTCGGGAATCAAGCGGACACTAAAGGAGTGACCGGATTCCCAAACGCGCGTAAAGACCAGTGGGAGCGCTCGACGGAGCTGCCTCGCTCGGACCAGACGCGCCTGACAGGATCTCACCGCGCGCAGAGCACACAGTGGGAGAAACTGCAAGGGGGAGAACGCGCTCAGGCAAGAGCCTGCTGCGCAGGGAATATAAAACAATACCAAGGCAATAATGCTAATAACGTGCACAAGAAACCGCTATACAAACAGCAACAACGTCAGATTAAGCCAAGAATGTAAGGAATGCACTTAACTGACGAGCAGTGAAGAAAGAGGAAGCGGAAGGGACGTCACAATATTATATATGATGGACTGTGATATGATTGGACTATAGTTGCCTTGGAGACTACCCCTCTAATGGTTCATGGGTTGTGTAGTCTTTTGTTTAATGATTGTTGTGTTACGTTTTCTTTGAACTGCTATGCAAATAAAGTGAGGAAAATATGCATAATCCTCGCCTCCGTCCTGCCATAGAATTCATTAAACTTTATTTGATCTGATTTAGAAACATAGATCATAAAGGTGTACATAAAAACAGTAAATCCTCTTTCCTAATACAATATAGTGAGAATTAATTAAAACCAGTAGATAAAAACGGGTGTTACAAAGCCCGGTTAAGAGCAACTTCAGGTTAACAGAATCGTAAAGTTCAATGTTTCGCAAGATCAATCTCATGTACTTCGTGCAAAATACGCAATAAGGGGTCAAAGTAAGATGTAACGCTCCAATACCTGACCAGTTTGCACTATATAAAACTGCAGAAATACTAAAAATAAAAAGTGTTTTGCACACTTCTGTCATTGGGCTATATGTGGGCTACATTTGAGTGATATTTGTGCTACATTTGGGCTCTTTTTTCTCTGGTGGCCATCTTGGGAGACTTATTTGTTATGAAGTTTCCTAATTTCATCATTTACTGCAGTCTCCTCAGTAGGAAATGCTTTCAGTTTTTTACTTTGATTCCATCAAGAAGGCATTCAGATGTGTCACACATTTGCCATAAATTCAGAATGTTAGCACTCTAGTTGTTCATTAGATCACTGTAGTAAAGCTACTGCTCACCAGGGAGTTAACCCCTTCGATGCGTGTGACGAGCTCAGCTCGTCATGCTGCGCGGTAGCGCTGTGCGCATGACGAGCTGAGCTCGTCATGACCACACCCGCGATCGGAATGTCCAGCACACGAGCGGAATTCCGATCGCGGTCAAGGGGTTAACTGGAAGTCTACTGCTGGTATTGAAAGTGATTGTTTCAGTCTGCATGTCAGAATTTTCTAATGAAATAGAAGAGGATTTGAGATCTCACTTAAAACATGACCTAAATTTTCTTTCTGCAGCACTAACCATAATTTCTATGGCAAAATGAACCCCCTCATTTTGTTCCTTTTTAAATTAAATGTTTTAAGTGTTACCAGTTTATTCCAATCAAGATGGCTTCAGGTGTGCCATACTTTTGTCTTAAGTAAGACTGTTAGCGCTCTAGTTGTTCTTTAGAACACTCTGGGAAGCTGCAGTAGAACACAAAGGCATCAACTGACAGGCTGCTCCTGTTGAAATATAACAGGAAGATATTTGAGATCTCACTTAAAACATGTCCTAATATTTCTTTCTACAGCACTAACCATAATTTCTATGACAAAATGAACCCCCTCATTTTGTTCTTTTTTAAATTAAATGTTTTAAGAGTTACCAGTTTATTCCAATCAAGATGGCTTCAGGTGTGCCATCATTTTGTCATAAGTAAGACTGTTAGCGCTCTAGTTGTTCTTTAGAATACTCTGGGAAGCTGCAGTAGAACACAAAGGCATCAACTGACAGGCTGCTCCTGTTGAAATATAACAGGAAGATATTTGAGATCACACTTGAAACATGTCCTAATTTTTCTTTCTACAGCACTAACCATCATTTCTATGACAAAATGAACCCCCTCATTTTGTTCCTTTTTAAATTAAATGTTTTAAGTGTTACCAGTTTATTCCAATCAAGATGGCTTCAGGCGTGCCATACTTTTGTCATAAGTAAGACTGTTAGCTCTCTAGTTGTTCTTTAGAACACTCTGGGAAGCTGCAGTAGAACACAAAGGCCTCAACTGACAGGCTGCTCCTGTTGAAATATAACAGGAAGATATTTGAGATCTCACTTAAAACATGTCCTAATTTTTCTTTCTACAGCACTAACCATAATTTCTATGACAAAATGAACCCCCTCATTTTGTTCCATTTTAAATTAAATGTTTTAAGAGTTACCAGTTTATTCCAATCAAGATGGCTTCAGGTGTGCCATAATTTTGTCATAAGTAAGACTGTTAGCGCTCTAGTTGTTCGTTAGAACACTCTGGGAAGCTGCAGTAGAACACAAAGGCATCAACTGACAGGCTGCTCCTGTTGAAATATAACAGGAAGATATTTGAGATCACACTTGAAACATGTCCTAATTTTTCTTTCTACAGCACTAACCATAATTTCTATGACAAAATGAACCCCATCATTTTGTTCCTTTTTAAATTAATTGTTTTAAGTGTTACCAGTTTATTCCAATCAAGATAGCTTCAGGTGTGCCATACTTTTGTCATAAGTAAGGCTGTTAGCACTCTAGTTGTTCTTTAGAACACTCTGGGAAGCTGCAGTAGAACACAAAGGTATCAACTGACAGGCTGCTCCTGTTGAAATATAACAGGAAGATATTTGAGATCTCACTTAAAACATGTCCTAATTTTTCTTTCTCCAGCACTAACCATACTTTCTATGGCAAAATGAACCCCCTCATTTTGTTCCTTTTAAATTAAATGTTTTAAGTGTTACCAGTTTATTCCAATCAAGATGGCTTCGGGTGTGCCATACTTTTGTCATAAGTAAGACTGCTAGCTCTCTAGTTGTTCTTTAGAACACTCTGGGAAGCTGCAGTAGAACACAAAGGCATCAACTGACAGGCTGCTCCTGTTGAGATATAACAGGAAGATATTTGAGATCTCACTTAAAACATGTCCTAATTTTTCTTTCTACAGCACTAACCATAATTTCTATGACAAAATGAACCCCCTCATTTTGTTCCTTTTTAAATTAAATGTTTTAAGAGTTACCAGTTTATTCCAATCAAGATGGCTTCAGGTGTGCCATAATTTTGTCATAAGTAAGACTGTTAGCTCTCTAGTTGTTCTTTAGAACACTCTGGGAAGCTGCAGTAGAACACAAAGGCATCAACTGACAGGCTGCTCCTGTTGAAATATAACAGGAAGATATTTGAGATCACACTTGAAACATGTCCTAATTTTTCTTTCTACAGCACTAACCATAATTTCTATAACAAAATTAACCCCATCATTTTGTTCCTTTTTAAATTAAATGTTTTAAGTGTTACCAGTTTATTCCAATCAAGATGGCTTCAGGTGTGCCATACTTTTGTCATAAGTAAGGCTGTTAGCACTCTAGTTGTTCTTCAGAACACTCTGGGAAGCTGCAGTAGAACACAAAGGAATCAACTGACAGTCTCTGCCCTTGTTGGATGTACATGTTTTACTGAGAATGTCAGACTTCATTCTCACATGACTGAGAAAGATAATGTGAATTTACAGAAAATATGCTCTAATTTTAGCTTCTGGAGCACCTTCCAAAACTGTATGGGACAAGCATGTGAAAATAGTTTTCTCTCAAACATGATTCATGATATCCCAGGCAGAAGGTTTTTCACAGGGTAAAATCACCTTAGAACACACCACAATTCCTGAAATTAGTATGGTACCATCAACAAATGAATTCTAATGTAACTAAAGTCTGTTATCACCCTTTATAGTTCTCCTTTTGGTAACCCTCAAAATCTTCGATTCACTACAATGCATTTCAATGGGGTACTATCATTTATATTGGTCCCAAGATGGCTGCCAGCAATTCCAGGATGAAGTGCTGACAGCCAATCAGATCTCACGATGACATGTGTGGTTAGGCTCCGCCCAGATATATATGTGTTTTCTTTTTCAAATTTCTCAGGAACTACTGAATGAATTTACACCATTTAACCAAAAGGCATGACTCTGAACCAAGGGCTACCTTTTGCCAAATTTGGTGTAATTCCGTTCAGCAGTTCGGGCTGTAGCTGCGATGAAAGGTTCCTAGGAAAATTGCATGGGGAAAACACGTTTTGGGACCCCCTTTTTCTTGGCCCCCACTTGACGAATCACCCTGAGACTTTCAGGATAGGAGCGGACCGGAGCGCCCCACGAGTTTTGAAAATTTCGCGAAGATTCGTCAACCGGCGCCAAAGTTATTTCAAATAGAATGTTGCGGATTTCCTATGGATAATAGGTTTTAACTATAACTATCTACTGGCGACCGCCAGTAGATAATTATATATATATATATATATTCACTGAAAAAAACCATAGGTTTTAGGGACAGTTATAGTTAGGTTTAGGGTAGTGCAGTGGTGTTCGGGTAGTGTAGGGGGTCATGCTGGGGGTAGTGTTCTAGGGTTTAGGGCAGTGCAGTGGTGTTCGGGCAGTTTATGGGGTCGTGCTGGGGGTGGTGTTTTAGGGTTTAGGGCAGTGCAGTGGTGTTCGGGCAGTGTAGGGGGTCGTGTTGGGGGTGGTGTTTCAGGGTTTAGGGCAGTGCAGTGGTGTTCGGGCAGAGTAGGGGGTCATGCAGGGGTGGTGTTTCAGGGTTTAGGGCAGTGCAGTGGTGTTTGGGCAGTGTAGGGGGTCATGCAGGGGTGGTGTTTCAGGGTTTAGGGCAGTGGTGTTCGGGCAGTGTAGGGTGTCATGCTGGGGGTGGTGTTTCAGGGTTTGGGGCAGTGCAGTGGTGTTCGAGCAGTAAAGGGGGTCATGCTGGGGGTGGTGTTTCAGGGTTTAGGGCAGTGCAGTGGTGTTCGGGCAGTGTAGGGGGCGGTGCAGGGGTGGTGTTTCAGGGTTTAGGGCAGTGCAGTGGTGTTCGGGCAGTGTAGGGGTGGTGCAGGGGTGGTGTTTCAGGGTTTAGGGCAGTGCAGTGGTGTTCGGGCAGTGTAGGGGGTCGTGCAGGGGGTGGTGTTTCAGGGTTTAGGGCAGTGCAGTGGTGTTCGGGCAGTGTAGGGGCGGTGCAGGGGTGGTGTTTCAGGGTTTAGGGCAGTACAGTGGTGTTCGGGCATTGTAGGGGGTGGTGCTGGGGCTGGTGTTTCAGGGTTTAGGGCAGTGCAGTGGTGTTCGGGCAATGTAGGGGTCCTGCTGGGGCTGGTGTTTCAGGGTTTAGGGCAGTGCAGTGGTGTTCGGGCAGTGTAGGGGTCATGCTGGGGCTGGTGTTTCAGGGTTTAGGGCAGTGCAGTGGTGTTCGGGCAGTGTAGGGGGTCTTGCTGGGGCTGGTGTTTCAGAGTCTAGGGCAATGCAGTGGTGTTCGGGCAGTGTAGGGGGTCTTGCTGGGGCTGGTGTTTCAGGGTTTAGGGCAGTGCAGTCGTGTTCGGGCAGTGTAGGGTGTCGTGCTGGGGGTGGTGTTTCAGGGTTTAGGGCAGTGTAGTGGTGTTCGGGCAGTGTAGGGGGTCGTGCTGGGGCTAGTGTTTCAGGGTTTAGGGCAGAGCAATGGTGCTCAGGCAGTGTAGGGGGTTGTGCTGGGGGTGATGTTTCAGGGTTTAGGGCAGTGCAGTGGTGTTAGGGCAGTGTAGGGGGTCGTGCTGGGGGTGGTGTTTCAGGGTTTAGGGCAGTGCAGTGGTGTTCCGGCAGTGTAGGGGGTCGTGCAGGGGTGGTGTTTCAGGGTTTAGTGCAGTGGTGTTCGGGCAGTGTAGGGGGTCATGCTGGGGTGGTGTTTCAGGGTTTAGGGCAGTGCAGTGGTGTTCGGGCAGTGTAGGGTGTCGTGCTGAGGGGTGGTGTTTCAGGGTTTAGGGCAGTGCAGTAGTGTTTGGGCAGTGTAGGGGGTCGTGCAGGGGGTGGTGTTTCAGGGTTTAGGGCAGTGCAGTGGTGTTCGGCCAGTGTAGATAGTCTTGCTGGGGTGGTGTTTCAGGGTTTAGGGCAGTGCAGTAGTTTTCGGGCAGTGTAGGCGGTCGTGCTGGGGCTGGTGTTTCAGGGTTTAGGGCAGTGCAGTGGTGTGCGGGCAGTGTACGGGGTCGTGCTGGGGCTGGTGTTTCAGGGTTTAGGGCAGTGCAGTGGTGTTCGGGCAGTGTAGGGGGTCGTGCTGGGGGTGGTGTTTCAGGGTTTAGGGCAGTGCAGTGGTGTTCGGGCAGTGTAGGGGGTCGTGCTGGGGCTGGTGTTTCAGGGTTTAGGGCAGTGCAGTGGTGTTCGGGCAGTGTAGGGGGTCGTGCTGGGGCTGGTGTTTCAGGGTTTTGGGCAGAGCAGTGGTGTTCGGGCAGTGTAGGGGGTCGTGCTGGGGGTGGTGTTTCAGGGTTTAGGGCAGTGCAGTGGTGTTCGGGCAGTGTAGGGGGTCTTGCTGGGGGTGGTGTTTCAGGGTTTAGGGCAGTGCAGTGGTGTTCGGGCAGTGTAGGTGGTCTTGCTGGGGGTGGTGTTTCAGGGTTTAGGGCAGTGGTGTTCGGGCAGTGTAGGGGTCTTGCTGAGGTGATGTTTCAGGGTTTAGGGCAGTGCAGTGGTGTTCGGGCAGTGTAGGGGGTCTTGCTGGGGGTAGTGTTTCAGGGTTTAGGGCAGTGCAGTGGTGTTCATGCAGTGTAGGGGGTCGTGCTGGGGGTGGTGTTTCAGGGTTTAGGGCAGTGCAGTAGTGTTCGGGCAGTGTAGGGGGTCGTGCAGGGGGTGGTGTTTCAGGGTTAAGGGCAGTGCAGTGGTGTTCTGGCAGTGTAGGGGGTCATGCTGGGGGTGGGGTTTCAGGGTTTAGGGCAGTACAGTGGTGTTCGGGCAGTGTAGGGGGTCGTGCAGTGGGTGGTGTTTCAGGGTTTAGGGCAGTGCAGTGGTGTTCGGGCAGTGTAGGGGGTCGTGCTGGGGCTGGTGTTTCAGGGTTTAGGGCAGTGCAGTGGTGTTCGGGCAGTGTAGGGGGTCTTTCTGGGGGTGGTGTTTCAGGGTTTAGGGCAGTGGTGTTCGGGCAGTGTAGGGGTCTTGCTGGGGGTGATGTTTCAGGGTTTAGGGCAGTGCAGTGGTGTTCGAGCAGTGTAGGGGTCTTGCTGGGGGTAGTGTTTCAGGGTTTAGGGCAGTGCAGTGGTGTTCGTGCAGTATAGGGGGTCGTGCTGGGGATGGTGTTTCTGGGTTTAGGGCAGTGCAGTAGTGTTCGAGCAGTATAGGGGGTCGTGCTGGGGATGGTGTTTCAGGGTTTAGGGCAGTGCAGTGGTGTTCGGGCAGTGTACGGTGTTGTGCTGGGGCTGGTGTTTCAGGGTTCAGGGCGGTGCAGTGGTGTTCAGGCAGTGTAGGGGGTCGTGCTGAGGCTGGTGTTTCAGGGTTTAGGGCAGTGCAGTGGTGTTCGGGCAGTGTAGGCGGTCGTGCTGGGGCTGGTGTTTCAGGGTTTAGGGCAGTGCAGTGGTGTTCGGGCAGTGTAGGGGGTCGTGCTGGGGCTGGTGTTTCAGGGTTTAGGGCAGTGCATTGGTGCTCGGGCAGTGTAGGGGGTCGTGCTGGGGGTGATGTTTCAGGGTTTAGGGTAGTGCAGTGGTGTTCGGGCAGTGTAGGGGGCCGTGCAGGGGCTGGTGTTTCAAGGTTTAGGGCAGTGCAGTGGTGTTCGGGCAGTGTAGGGGGTCGTGCTGGGGCTGGTGTTTCAGGGTTTTGGGCAGAGCAGTGGTGTTCGGGCAGTGTAGGGGTCATGCTGGGGGTAGTGTTTCAGGGTTTAGGGCAGTGCAGTGGTGTTCGGGCAGTGTAGGGGGTCGTGCTGGGGGTGGTGTTTCAGGGTTTAGGTCAGTGGTGTTCGGGCAGTGTAGGGGGTCTTGCTGGGGGTGATGTTTCAGGGTTTAGGGCAGTGCAGTGGTATTCGGGCAGTGTAGGGGGTCTAGCTGGGGGTAGTGTTTCAGGGTTTAGGGCAGTGCAGTGGTGTTTGGGCAGTGTAGGGGTCATGCTGGGGGTGGTGTTTCAGGGTTTAGGGCAGTGCAGTGGTGTTCGGGCAGTGTAGGGGGTCGTGAAGGGGGTGGTGTTTCAGGGTTTAGGGCAGTGCAGTGGTGTTCGGGCAGTGTAGGGGGTCATGCAGGGGCTGGTGTTTCAGGGTTTAGGGCAGTGCAGTTGTGTTCGGGCAGTGTAGGGGGTCGTGCTGGGGGTAGTGTTTTAGGGTTTAGGGTAGTGCAGTGGTGCTTGTGTAGTGTAGGGGGTCGTGCTGGGGGTAGTGTTTTAGGGTTTAGGGTAGTGCAGTGGTGTTTGTGTAGTGTAGGGGTCATGTTTTAGGGTAGTGCAGTGGTGTTTGGGTAGTGTAGGGGGTCGTGCTGGGGGTAGTGTTTTAGGGTTTAGGGTAGTGCAGTGGTGTTTGTGTAGTGTAGGGGGTCGTGCTGGGGGTAGTGTTTTAGGGTTTAGGGTAGTGCAGTGGTGCTTGTGTAGTGTAGGGGGTCGTGCTGGGGGTATTGTTTTAGGGTTTAGGGTAGTGCAGTGGTGTTTGTGTAGTGTAGGGGGTCATGTTTTAGGGTAGTGCAGTGGTGTTTGGGTAGTGTAGGGGGTCGTGCTGGGGGTAGTGTTTTAGGATTTAGGTTAGTGCAGTGGTGTTTGGGTAGTGTAGGGGTCGTGCTGGGGGTAGTGTTTTATGGTTTAAGGTAGTGCAGTGGTGTTTTTGTAGTGTAGGGGGTCATGTTTTAAGATGCAATGCTCCAATACCTGACCAGTCTGCACTACATAAAACTGCAAAAAACTAAAAATAAAAAGTGTTTTGCACACTTTTGTCATTGGGCTATATGTGGGCTACATCTGGGTAATATTTGTGCTACATTTGGGCTCTTTTTTCACTGGTGGCCATCTTGGAAGACTTCTTTGTTATGAAGTTTCCTAATTTCTTCATTTACTGCAGTCTCCTCAGTAGGAAATGCTTTCAGTTTTTACTTTGATTCCGTCAAGAAGGCATTCAGATGTGTCTCACATCTGCCATAAATTCAGAATGTTAGCACTCTAGTTGCTCATTAGATCACTGGAGTAAAGCTACTGCTCACCAGGGAGTTAACTGGTAGTCTGCTGCTGGTATTGAAAGTGATTGTTTCAGTCTGCATGTCAGAATTTTCTAATGAAATAGAAGAGGATTTGAGATCTCACTTAAAACATGCCCTAATTTTTCTTTCTGCAGCACTAAACATAATTTCTATTTTCAAAAAGAACCCCTCATTTTGTTCCTTTTTAAATTAAATGTTTTAAGTGTTACCGGTTTATTCCAATCAAGATGGCTTCAGGTGTGCCATACTTTTGTCATAAGTAAGGCTGTTAGCGTTCTAGTTGTTCTTTAGAACACTCTGGGAAGCTGCAGTAGAACACAAAGGCATCAACTGGCAGGCTGCTCCTGTTGAAATATAACAGGAAGATATTTGAGATCACACTTGAAATATGTCCTAATTTTTCTTTCTACAGCACTAACCATAATTTCTATGACAAAATGAACCCCATCATTTTGTTCCTTTTTAAATTAAATGTTTTAAGTGTTACCAGTTTATTCCAATCAAGATGGCTTCAGGTGTGCCATACTTTTGTCATAAGTAAGGCTGTTAGCACTCTAGTTGTTCTTTAGAACACTCTGGGAAGCTGCAGTAGAACACAAAGGCATCAACTGGCAGGCTGCTCCTGTTGAAATATAACAGGAAGATATTTGAGATCACACTTGAAACATGTCCTAATTTTTCTTTCTACAGCACTAACCATAATTTCTATGACAAAATGAACCCCATCATTTTGTTCCTTTTTAAATTAAATTGTTTAAGTGTTACCAGTTTATTCCAATCAAGATGGCTTCAGGTGTGCCATACTTTTGTCATAAGTAAGGCTGTTAGCACTCTAGTTGTTCTTTAGAACACTCTGGGAAGCTGCAGTAGAACACAAAGGAATCAACTGACAGTCTCTGCCCTTGTTGGATGTACATGTTTTACTGACAATGTCAGACTTCATTCTCACATGAGTGAGAAAGATAATGTGAATTTACAGAAAATATGCTCTCATTCTAGCTTCTGGAGCACCTTCCAAACCTACATGGGACAAGCATGAGAAAATAGTGTTCTCTCAAACATGATTCATGATATCCCAGCAGAAGGTTTTTCACATGGTAAAATCACCTTAGAATACACCACAATTCCTAAAATTAGTATGGTACCATCAACAAATAAATTCTAATGTAACTAAAGCCTGTTATCACCCTTTATAGTTCTCCTTTTGGTGACCCTCAAAATCTTCTATTCACTACAATGCATTTCAATGAGGTACTATCATTTATATTGGTCCCAAGATGGCTGCCAGCAATTCCAGGATGAAGTGCTGACAGCCAATCAGATCTCACGATGACATGTGTGGTTAGGCTCCGCCCAGATATATATGTGACTTTACTTTTGATTTTCTCAGGAACTACTGAACGGATTTACACCATTTAAGCAAAAGGCACGACACTGAACCAAGGGCTACCTCTTTGCCAAATTTGGTGTAATTCCGTTCAGCAGTTCGGGCTGTAGCTGCGACTAAAGGTTCCTATGGAAAAATGAATGGGAAAACGCGTTTTGGGACCCCCTTTTTCTCGGCCCCGCTTGACGTATCACCCCGAGACTTTCAGGATAGGAGCGGACCGGAGCGCCCCAACAAGTTGGAAACTTTCGCGAAGATTCATCAACCGGCGCCAACGTTATTTCAAATAGAATGTCGCGGATTTCCTATGGATAATAGGTTTTAACTATAACTATCTACTGGCGACTGCCAGTAGATAATATATATATATATATATATTCACTGAAAAAACCATAGGTTTTAGGGACAGTTATAGTTAGTTGGACATTGCACTCGTACAAAACCCGTGAAATTCCCCCGTTACAGTTAGTTCAGGTAACTATACCTCGCGCCCCCGCAATGCACTGCTGATGACGTCACATATTACATCACTCATGACATGGTCAGTGACATCACTGATGACATCACTGATGACATCTCAAATGACATCACTGATGACATCACTGATGACATCATCCAGTGACTGTGTGTTTCTGTAAAGTTTAAATATGTTTAATATATATAGGGAAAGGCGTATTGAAGAATGAGTGGGTGTATAAGTGTCTGAATGGATGATTTAGTAGGTGCGTGACTAACTCTATAAGTGAGTGATTAAACGTATCTTACTGAATGCATGGGTTAGTGACTAAACTGGGTGAATGTCTGTATCTGTCTGTCTGTTGCTGTGTAAGTGGCTGCATGGGTTTGTGAATAGCTACATGAGTGTCTATATGAGTTATTGATTGGTTGTCTGAGTATCTGTATGGGTGCCTGAGTGTTTGTGTGGGTGGGGTGTGTGCGACTCTGTGCATAGATGTGTGAGTGGGTGATTCACTGGGTGGATGGTTTCAAGAGTGCATCTGTGATAGACTGTATGGGTGGGTAAGTGTGTGTAAGAGTGTGTTAGTGAGTGAATGTATGTCCCAGTGGTACATGTGTGAGTAACTACATATGTGAAAGGCAGTATATATGTGTGGTGGAGTATATAAATAGCTATAAGCGAGAGTGTGTGATTGTGAGAGTGACTGTATGGATGAGTGTGTGCTTGTATCAGAGATTGTATAAGAGCGTAAGAATGTGCTAGTATTTGTATGAGTAAGTGAGCTGGTGTGTGTATAACTGTATAGGTGAGTAAATGAGTGTGTGCTTAATTTTTTGCATGACTGACTAGGTGTGTGAGTACCTCTATGGATGAGTGGCGGTGTGTGAGTGTTTATATAGGTGTATGAGTGCATATAATAGTCCTGTACTGAGTGACTATAAGTATGAGTGACTGTACGGGTGAGTGAGTAGATGTGTGTGTGTAGACCTAAGAATCAGTGAGTGTGTATATAGTAATTGGTGTTGGAGTGTCTATGGTTTTGACAATGGCAGTCTGTAATTTACAGTGGGTGTATCAAAAGTTATATTAGGGTTTGAGAAGATGCATCAAATTATCACATGGATGATGTCATCAGTGATGTCATCAGTGATGTCATTTGAGATGTCATCAGTGATGTCACTGACCATGTCATGAGTGATGTAATATGTGACGTCATCAGCAGTGCATTGCGGGGCGCGAGTTATAGTTACCTGAACTAACTATAACGGGGAATTTCACGGGTTTTGTACGAGTGCAATGTCCAACTAACTATAACTGTCCCTAAAACCTATGGTTTTTTCAGTAAATTTGTAAGGTTTTTAAATGCTAATTTCTAACTATAACGTGCCTGAAACCTATGGTTTTTTCAGTGAATTTCAAAGGTTTTTTAAATGCTAATTCCTAACTATAACATGTCTGAAACCTTTGGTTTTTTTCAGTGAATTTCAAAGGTTTTGTAAATGACAATTTTTAAATGTATTAATTGTTATATTTATTTTTTTGATACTGATTTACTACATTTTTTAAACAATTTATTTTTAGATATTTTATTTTTTAAATTACATTATAATTACATTATACATTACATTACAAAATATACTTTCTCAGAATGAATTACTTTAGTTTAAATACTTTGCAAATAGGCAATAGACTTTTAAGTACAGTAGTTACAGTTGTTGCAATGGGCAACACAATTTCAAACAATGCAAGATTGAGCTCAATGTGAATTTCTAGTTAAATGCAATTAGTTACTTTATAGATTACTTTTCTAACCACAAGACTGGATCCTAGATTCAGTCCTGGGACATCTGCTGTTAACAGTTGAGTAAAAGCGTTTTGGTTACAGTAGTGATTTTTAAGGAATATTATTGTATTTTAAAAGTTGACACTTGAAACTTTTTCACATAGAATCACCAATGTTATCCTATGGGAGGAAATTCACTTAGCAGGCAAGTAGTGTTATCGTTACTTTTTCTTACTCAGTGGTGGATCCTGGATCCAGCACTGGTGCATCTCCTGTAAACAGTTGAAAGAATGCGTTTAAGTCATACAGGCGATTTTTCAGGAATATTTGTAGTTTGTGAAAATCGACACTTTGAAACTTTCCTGCTGAAAACCAGACAATGGATTCCTATGGAAGGAAATACAAGTTACTGGTAAGTACGGTTAGAATTACTTTTCAGGGTCAGTGCTGGGCTAAAAGATGCAGCACTGGGTTCTCTCCTGATAACAGGTGAGTAAATCAGAATTCGTAGTTCGGCTGATTTTAGAGGAATATTATAAAGTTCCAAAACTCCACACTTAGAAGAATTTCCAAGTGAAACCAGTCAATGTTAGCCTATGGAAGGAAATTCAAGTTACTGGTAAGTACGGTTAAAATTACATTTGAGGATCAGTACTGGGCTCAAAGATGCAGCACTGAGGTCTCTCCTGATAACAGGTGAGTAAATCGGAATTCGTAGTTCGGCAGATTTTAGAGGAATATTTGCACAATGGTGAAGGGAGGGGGCGGGGCCTGAGGTGACATGTCTGCAAACACGCCCTGTGGCGCGTTTTAAGTTGGGGGATTAAGTCCCCTTGAATCCTGAGGGTCCCTGGAGTCCAACTAGCCCACCATGTACCTCCAAAAAGCGCCACAGAGCTGCGTTGCAAAGAGGTGTAAAAAGGGGCGTGGCCTCTGTACACCTCTCTGCAACGCAGCCCCCTGGCGCATACTGGAGGTTCCTGGTGGGCTAGTTGGCCCCCAGGGACCCCAAGTATTCAAGGGGAATTAGTTCCCCCTCTGCAAAGGTGCCAGGGGGCGCGTTTGCAGAGTGGTAAAGGAAGGGGGCGGGGTCTCCGGCACGATGCCGGCCTTTTGTCTTTTTTTCTTTTTTTTTGTATGGGAGGTGGGCCACGCGGCCCCCTTCCATGGGCCTCTATTGGCCCCGGGGACCCCATCCCCGGGGCATGCCCTCTTTTTTTAAAAAATTAAAATCTGTGGAGGGGGGCTGCGTGGCCCCCCTCCTCAGGCCATTTAAGGCCCCGGGGACCCCATCCCCCGGGGCCGGCCTTGCCCTTTTTTTAAAATTTTTATTTTTGGGAAGGGGGCTGCTTGGCCCCCCTCCCGGGCCACTAATGGCCCCGGGGACCCCATCCCCTGGGGCCTGGCCTCTGGTTGGGGACTGTGGGGGGTCCCCAATCCCCCACAGTCCCGCCGGCTCCCGGCGTCCTACGGGAGCCGGCATTGCTTTTCCATAAGGAGGCTGCTGACATGCAGCTCCCCTTATGGAAAAGCAATTCTGCTTGCTTCATTGAAGCGAGAGCAGGTTTCCCTGCTCTCGCTTCAATGAAGCAAGCAGTTTGCAATGGCAGGACGGGAGCCGCGAGGCTCCCGTCCTGCCATTGCAAACTACAGTGTCCCGGGGGTAGGCACCCGGGACACTGCAGGAGCCGGCCCTGGGGGTGGCGGTCCCCAGGGCCACCACAGGCTCCAGGAGGGGGTCACGCGGCCCCCTCCCTTCAATTGCACAGCCCGGGGAGGTGGTGGTCCCCGGGGCTTCGGAGTCCGAAACGGACCCCCAAATTTCTTTTCTAAGTGTCCCGGGGAGGTGGTGGTCCCCGGGGCATGTGGGGGGGCTGGAGCCCCCCCCACACAGGTTATTAAAATTAAAAAAAAGAAGCCCCAGGGGGTGGTGGTTCCTGGGGCTGCGGGAGGGCGGAGACCCCTCCCGCACCATTTTTTCTTTAAAGCCCCGGGGGTGGCAGTCCCCGGGGCTTGGAGGCCTTAGAGGCCCCCACATAAACTATAAACGCACCCCACATGCCCCCGGGACTTGGCCCACCCGGGGCAAAATAGCATCAAAGCGCGGAGACCGCGCTTGATTTTTTTTATCGGTGGGATCCGCGCACCCTAAGCGCATCCCGCCGATTAAAAAAAATGCTTTTCTGCCCAGGGGGTCCTTGTGGGACCCCCTGAGCAGACCTAGGGGGTCAGGGTGTTTCTACCCTGCCCCCTTGTTGCGCTTTGCGCACTTGTTTCTGTGCCTCTAATCACGGCGGGATCCGCGCATCCCGCCGATTTTTTTAAAAAGAAAATGCTTTTTTCTGCCCAGGGGGTCCTTGTGGGACCCCCTGAGCAGACCTAGGGGGTCAACCACTCCCTGGCGACCGCCTCGTTCCCCGACGACTGGAAACACGCCGAGGTCAACCCCCTCCTAAAGAAACCCTCAGCGGACCCCACCGACCTCAAAAACTACAGACCCATCTCCCTGCTCCCGTTCCCAGCGAAAGTCATCGAGAAAGCCATCAACATCCAACTCGCCACATTCATTGAAGAACACAACATCCTCGACTCCTCCCAATCCGGCTTCAGAAAAAACCACAGTACGGAAACCGCCCTCCTCGCCGCAACAGACGACATCCGCACCCTACTGGACAAAGGAGAAACAGTAGCCCTCATCCTCCTCGACCTATCAGCGGCGTTCGACACAGTCTCCCACCGCACCCTAATACGCAGACTCTACGACGCAGGAATCCAGGACAAGGCCCTCGACTGGATCCGCTCCTTCCTCTCCGGCAGGACGCAGCGGGTCAGACTCCCCCTTTCCTCTCGGACCCCACACCTACCACCTGCGGAGTCCCCCAGGGCTCCTCCCTCAGCCCGACGCTCTTCAACGTCTACATGGCTCCACTCGCCCCCATCGTCAGAACCTACGGACTCAACATCGTGTCATACGCAGACGACACCCAGCTCATCCTCTCCCTATCCAATGAGCCCAACACCGCCAGACGCAACTTTCGAGAAGGCATGAAAGCCATCGCCAAATGGATGAAAAACAGCTGCCTACAACTAAACACCAACAAAACAGAAGTACTCATCATGGGCCCAAACCCCGATGCCTGGAGCGACACCTGGTGGCCCCCCGCACTCGGAAACCCGCCAACCCCCACGGACCACGCACGCAACCTGGGAATCATCCTGGACTCCGAGCTCAAAATGGACCGCCAGATCAACTCTGTCTCGTCTTCCTGCTTCCACACCCTCCGCCTCCTTCGTAAGACCTTCAAATGGATCCCCCTCGAACACCGAAAGACCGTCACTCACGCCCTGGTCACCAGCAGACTCGACTACGGCAACGCACTCTACGCCGGAATAAACAAAAACCTCACCCGCAAGCTACAGAACATCCAGAACGCCGCCGCAAGACTGGTCCTCAACCTCCCAAAACACTGCCACATCTCCCAGCACCTGCGCACACTCCACTGGCTCCCTGTCGAGGCGAGAATCACCTTCAAGATGCTCACCCACGCACACAAGGCCCTCCACGGCACCGGACCAGCATACCTGAACAGCCGACTCAAATTCCACGCACCCCAAAGGACCCTACGATCAGCCCAGCTCTCCTACGCCGTGGTCCCCCGCACCAGAAAGACCAGATCCGGAGGCCGCTCCTTCTCCTTCCTCGCGGCCAAAGCATGGAACGCCCTTCCGCTCCACCTCAGACAGACAACATCGCTCCCCATCTTCGCAAGAAACCTCAAAACCTGGCTCTTCGACAGACCCTCTCCTTGATGGATGGAACCTGCACCCCCCTAGCGCCTTGAGACCCTTACGGGTGAGTAGTCGCGCTTTAACAAACCCCTGATTGATTGATTGAGGGTGTTTCTACCCTGCCCCCTTTTTGCGCTTTGCGCACTTGTTTCTGTCCCTCGGTTCTACCGAGGGACAAAATGGCTGCCAACACTTCCTGATTTGGAGTGTTGACAGCCACTTGACAGCCAATTAGCATGCAGCTCGTGATCGGGATGGTGCGCGCAGGGTGCGCTCAGGATACGCGGACCCTACTCGGCCATAGATATATATGTGACTTTACTTTTGATTTTCTCAGGAACTACTGAACGGATTTACACCATTTAAGCAAAAGGCACTGAACCAAGGGCTACCTCTTTGCCAAATTTGGTGTAATTCCGTTCAGCAGTTCAGGCTGTAGCTGCGATGAAAGAATCCTATGGAAAAATGAATGGGGAAAACGCGTTTTGGGACCCCCTTTTTTCTCGGCCCCCGCTTGACGAATCAACCCGAGACTTTCAGGGTAGGAGCGGAGCGCCCAACAAGTTGGAAGCTTTCGCGAAGATTCGTCAACCGGCGCAAGAGTTATTTCAAATAGAATGTTGCGGATTTCCTATGGGAAATAGGTTCTAACTATAACTATCTACTGGCGACCGCCAGTAGATAATATATATATATATATATATATATTACCTATTGGCGTAGGACAAGCGTTTTTTGTTTTCCCAAAAACGTTGGCGTCGTTTGACGATTCTTCGCGAAATTTTCAAAACTAGTGGGGCACTCCGGTCAGCTCCTGTCTTGAAAGTTTCGGGGTGATTTGTCAAGCGGGGGCCGAGAAAAAAGGGGGGTCCCACAATGCGTTTTCCCCATGTAAATTTCCATAGGAAACTTTAGACAAAGCTACAGCCCGAACTGCTGAAGGGAATTACACCAAATTTGGCAAAAAGGTAGGTCTTGGTTCAGATAGAGCCCTTTTTGTTAAATGGTGTAAATCCGTTCAGTAGTTCTTGAGAAATTCAAAAAAGAAAAAATATCGATATCTGAGCACCGAGGAGGATTCGCGACCCCTCCGGAGCACGAGCTCAATTCTGATTGGCTGCCAACATTCCAAACCAGGAAGTGTTGGCAGCCATCTTGTGACTCGGTAACCAAGTCATAAGAAATCAGAAAAAAAACCATGAAAAAGAAGAAAAGGGGGCAGGGTAGAAACACCCTGACCCCCTAGGCCTGCTCAGGGCCAAAAAAAGCATTTTTTTAAAAAAAAAACAGCAGAATTCACGTTGGGGTCGCGAATCCTGCCGTGAAAATAAAAAAAAACGAAGCGCCGGCTCCCGCGCTTCGTTTTCAAAAACCCCCCGGTGGGCCAGGTCCCGGGGGCAATCATTGATTTATTTGCGGGGGTTCTGGGGGCCCCCGCAGCCCCGGGGACCGCCACCTCCCTGGGGCTTATGAAATTGAATGCGGGGGGCACGCGCCCCCCCACAGCCCCGGGGACTGCCATCTCCCCGGGGCTTTGTTGTAAAATGCATGGGGGGGTCCCAACCCCCCCACACTGCCCCGGGGCCCGCCACCTCCCCGGGCATTCAATATTTAAAACGAGGGGGGCTTTGCTGGCCCCCAAGTCCCGGGGACCACCACCTCCCCAGGGCTGAAATTAAAAAACAAAACTGTGTGGGGGGGCTCCTGCCCCTCCCCACACTGCCCTGGGGACCACCACCTCCCCGGGGCATTCAATATTTAAATACGGGGTCCATTGCGGACCCCCGGGGACCACCACCTCCCCGGGGCTTTGAAATGGAGGGAGGGGGGCCGCGTGGCCCCCCTCCAGGAGCCCTCGATGGCCCTGGGGACCGCCACCCCCCAGGGCCGGCTCCTGCAGTGTCCCGGGGTGCCCACCCCCGGACACTGCTGTTTGCTATGGCAGGGCGGGAGCACGGCTCCCGCCCTGCCATAGTCAAACTCTGCTTGCTTCCTTGAAGCGAGAGCAGGAAACCTGCTCTCGCTTCAAGGAAGCAAGCAGAATTGCTTCTGAGCAAAGGGAGCTGCATGTTAGCAGCTCCCCATGCTCAAAAGCAATGCCGGCTCCAGTAGGAGGCGGGGAGCCGGCGGGACCGTGGGGGCATTGGGGCTCCCCCCACCGTCCCAACGGAGTGGCCAGGCCCCGGGG
The DNA here is from genome assembly GCA_963921515.1 of Calotriton arnoldi. Lineage (NCBI taxonomy): Eukaryota > Metazoa > Chordata > Amphibia > Caudata > Salamandridae > Calotriton > Calotriton arnoldi. The sequence continues at coordinate 747,469 of CAWUFW010006895.1, forward strand.
ATGGGGTCCCCGGGGCCAGAAGTGGCCCGGAAGGGGGGCCACATGGGCCCCCTCCCCTGTGAATAAAAAATAAATAAAAGGAAAGGCCGGCCCCGGGGGATGGGGTCCCCGGGGCCATAATTGGCCTAAGGAGGAGGGCCACGCGGCCCCCCTCCAAAGAATTAAATTTCAAAAAACGACTGGCCATGCCCCGGGGGATGGGGTCCCCGGGGCGAAATTGGCCTCGGGAGGGGGGCCACGCGATCCCTTCCCGATTTTTTTAAAAAAATGAATAAAAAGGGGTCAGGCCCTGGGGGATGGGGTCCCCAGGGCCCCAAAAATTTTAAAGAAGGGGGGCCACAAAGCCCCCTTGTAAAAAAATATTTAAAAAAGCCGGCATCTAGCCGGAGGCCACGCCCCTTTCTCCACCACACTGCAAATGCGCCCCTGGCGCGTTGGTAGTTGGGGAATTAATTCCCCTTGAATACTGAGGGTCCCTGGGGGCCAACTAGCCCACCGTCCCCAACGGAGTGGCCAGGTCCCGGGGATGGGGTCCCCGGGGCCAGAAGTGGCCCGGGAGGGGGGCCACATGGCCCCCCTCCCCTGTGAATAAAAAATAAATAAAAGGAAAGGCCGGCCCCGGGGGATGGGGTCCCCGGGGCCATAATTGGCCTAAGGAGGAGGGCCACGCGGCCCCCCTCCAAAGAATTAAATTTAAAAAAACAAAAAACGACTGGCCATGCCCCGGGGGATGGGGTCCCCGGGGCGAAATTGGCCTCGGGAGGGGGTCCACGCGGCCCCTTCCCGATTTTTTTTAAAAAATGAATAAAAAGGGGTCAGGCCCTGGGGGATGGGGTCCCCAGGGCCCCAAAAATTTTAAAGAAGGGGGGCCACACAGCCCCCCTTGTAAAAAAAAATATTTAAAAAAAAGCCGGCATCTAGCCGGAGGCCACGCCCCCTTTCTCCACCACACTGCAAATGCGCCCCCTGGCGCGTTGTTAGTTGGGGAATTAATTCCCCTTGAATACTGAGGGTCCCTGGGGGCCAACTAGCCCACCGTCCCCAACGGAGTGGCCAGGTCCCGGGGATGGGGTCCCCGGGGCCAGAAGTGGCCTGGGAGGGGGGCCACATGGCCCCCCTCCCCTGTGAATAAAAAATAAATAAAAGGAAAGGCCGGCCCCGGGGGATGGGGTCCCCGGGGCCATAATTGGCCTAAGGAGGAGGGCCACACGGCCCCCCTCCAAAGAATTAAATAAAAAAACAAAAAACGACTGGCCATGCCCCGGGGATGGGGTCCCCGGGCGAAATTGGCCTCGGGAGGGGGCCACGCGGCCCCCTTCCCGATTTTTTTTAAATGAATAAAAGGGGTCAGGCCCTGGGGGATGGGGTCCCCAGGGCCCCAAAAATTTTACAAGAAGGGGGCCACACAGCCCCCTTGTAAAAATATATTTTAAAAAAGCCGGCATCTAGCCGGAGGCCATGCCCCCTTTCTCCACCACACTGCAAATGCGCCCCTGGCGCGTTGTTAGATGGGGAATTAATTCCCCTTGAATACTGAGGGTCCCTGGGGGCCAACTAGCCCACCGGGTACCTCCAGTTTGCGCCACAGAGCTGCGTTGCAGAGAGGTGGTGTGAGGCCATGCCCCTTTTTAGACCACTCTGCAACGCAGCTCTGTGGCTCTTACTGGAGGTACCTGGTGTGCTAGTTGGCCCCCAGGGACCCTTAGGATTCAAGGGGACTTAATCCCCCAACTTACAATGCGCCAGGGGGTGCGTTTGCACAGTGGTGCAGGGAGGGGGTGGGGCCTGATATGACAAGTGTGCAAACACGCCCCCTGGCGCGTTGTAAATTGGGGTATTAAGTCCCCTTGAATCCTGAGGGTCCCTGGGGCCAACTAGCCCACCAGTTACCACCAGTAAGCGCCACAGAGCTGCGTTGCAGAGAGGTGGTCTGAGGCCACGCCCCTTTTTACACCACTCTGCAAATGCGCTTCTTGGCGCACTGTTGGTGAGGCGAAGAGGTCCTCTTGTGTCCTGAGGACCTCAGGACCCAAGTGGACTTCATCCTCCGAGCAGCAGTGCACCAAGAGGCGCGTTTGCAGAGTGGTGTAAAAAGGGGGCGTGGCCTCGGACCACCTCTCTGCAATCCAGCTCTGTGGCACATATTGGAGGAACCTGGTGGGCTTGTTGGCCACCAGGGACCCTCAGTATTCAAGGGGAATTAATTCCCCAACTAACAACGTGCCAGGGTGCGCGTTTGCAGAGTGGTGGAGAAAGGGGGCGTGGCCTTTGTCTACCTCTCAGCAATCCCACTGTGTGGGGCTTACTGGAGGTAAGAGGTAGGCTAGTTGGCCCCTAAAGGACCCCCAGCAGCGAAGGGGACTTCAATCCCCATCCAAGAGCGCGCCAGGGAGCATGTTTGTAGAGTGGTGGGCAAAGGGGCGTGGCCTGGTACGAGTACTTACCAATGCTGCTGTGTGGGACTTACTGGAGGCAATAGGAGGGAAGTTGGCCCTCAAGGATGTCCTTGGGGGCCAACTACCCTCTTGTTACCTCCAGTAAGTCCCACACAGTGGGATTGCTAAGACGTCTTCGGAGGCCATGCCCCCCTTTCTCCACCACTCTGCAAACGCGCCTCCTGGCAGACTACGGGATGGGGGATGAAGTCCAATTTAGTCCTGAGGGAGTTTGGGGGCCAAGAAGCCCTCCTGGTACCTCCTGTAAGTCCTACGCAGCAGAATTCCTGAGCGCTGGTCGGAGGCCCAGCACCCTTTCTCCACCACTCTGCAAACGTGACTACTACTTAAAGAAGCATCTTTCTGCACCTCTGACTTAGAGGTAGTTTTAATCCCCCTGCCCTATTATGTACTAGGGCCTTACAGAGGAGGTCATGCTAATCACAGGGATTCCCCAGCGCATAGTGTTCCCTAGTGTATGTAGGTGTTTTCACTGTATTCTAAGTGTCTTTTAGCATAGCACTGGCTCTAAGCCTGGTTAGTCAGAGTCAGTTACCACCAGTACCCGTCAGCAAAAAGTTGGGGACACAGGATGATTTTGCAACAAGGCCTCTTTCTGCTCCTCTGTTGGTTCTTTCTGCACATGTCTTGCTTCTTCCTGCACTTTTCTTCGTCTTTCTGGACTTCTGTTGCCTCTTTCTGCATTTCTTTTGCTTCTTTCTGTGCGTTTTTTCTTCTTTCTTCACATGTCCTACCTCTGTAGGCATAGTTAGAAATTAGCATTTAAAAAACCTTCGAAATTCACTGAAAAAACCATAGGTTTCAGGGACGTTATAGTTAGAAATTAGCATTTAAAAAAACTTTGAAATTCACTGAAAATACCATAGGTTTCAGGCACGTTATAGTTAGAAATTAGCATTTAAAAAACCTTAGAAATTCACTGAACAAACCATAGGTTTTAGGGACAGTTATAGTTAGTTGGACATTTCACTCGTACAAAACCAGAGAAATTCCCCGTTATAGTTAGTTCAGCTAACTATAACTCGCGCCCCGTAATGCACTGCTGATGACGTCACATATTACATCACTCATGACATGGTCAGTGACATCACTGATGACATCACTGATGACATCTCAAATGACATCACTGATGACATCATCCATGTGATAATTTGATGTATCTTCTCACACCCTAATATAACCTTTGATACACCCACTCTAAATTTCAGACTGCCATTCTCAAAACCATAGACACTCCAACACCAATAACTACATACCCACTCACTGATTCTTAGGTCTACACACACATCCACTCACTCACCCGTACAGTCACTCATACTTACGGTCACTCAGTACAGGACTATCATATGCACTCATACACCTATATAGACACTCACACACCGCCACTCATCCATAGAGGTACTCACACACCTAGTCAGTCATGCAAATAATTAATCACACTGCCATTTACTCACCTATACAGTTATACACACACCGGCTCACTTACTCATACAAATACTAGCACATTCTTACGCTCTTATACAATCACTGATACAAGCACACACTCATCCATACAGCCACTCTCACAATCACACACTCTCACTTATAGCCATTTATATACTCCAACACACATATATACTGCCTTTCACATATGTAGTTACTCACACATGTACCACTGAGATATACATTCACTCACTAACACACCCATACACACACCCACCCACCCATACAGTCCATCACAGATGCACTCTTGAAACCATGCACCCAGTGAATCACCCACTCACACATCTATGCACAGAGTCACACACACCCCACCCACACAAACACTCAGGCACCCATACAGATACTCAGACAAACAATGAATAACCCATATAGACACTCATGTAGCTATTCACAAACCCATGCAGCCGCTTACACACCAACAGACAGACGGATACAGACATTCACACAGTTTAGTCACTAACACATGCATTCAGTAAGATACGTTTAATCACTCACTTATAGAGTCAGTCACGCACCTACTAAATCATCCATTCAGACACTTATACACCCACTAATTCTTCAATACGCCTTTCCCTATATATATTAAACATATTTAAACTTTACAGAAACACACAGTCACTGGATGATGTCATCAGTGATGTCATCAGTGATGTCATTTGAGATGTCATCAGTGATGTCATCAGTGATGTCACTGACCATGTCATGAGTGATGTAATATGTGACGTCATCAGCAGTACATTGCGGGGCATGAGTTATAGTTAGCTGAACTAACTATAACGGGGAATTTCTATGGTTTTGTACGAGTGAAATGTCCAACTAACTATAACTGTCCCTAAAACCTATGGTTTTTTCAGTGAATTTCTAAGGTTTTTTAAATGCTAATTTCTAACCATAACGTGCCTGAAACCTATGTTTTTTTCAGTGAATATATATAAATATAAATGTATTTATTTATATATATATATATATTTATACATACATAATAATATATATATATATATTATTTTTTTTAAACACTTAGGGGCCGATTCTGATTCGGGCAGGAAATCTCTCCGACCGAGCCGGACCCGGAGAGATTTCCGACCGAATCGGACCCTAGCAGTCCGACCGAACGAGTACGATGCGTTCGCTTGCTATCGGACTCGATTCGGTCGGACTCCCATTGAAGTCAATGGGAGCCAGTCGTACAAGGCGTACGCGGGCTCCCATTGACTCAATGGGTGCGAGGCGAACAAGGGCGCCCCCTATAGCGGGTACGCGTCAAAGCGGGTCGCGCCGTACACGCACAGGGTGGGGGGACCCATGGGTCCCCCCTGTGTGCTACTCGCGTGGCTACGCGTACAGGGGGGTCCGACACGGACCCCCAAAGTCCGGCTCTGACTGCTCCTTCGAGCCGGACGGCGCAAGTCAGTCGGACTGCTCACGGCGCGCATCGTACTTACCCGGCCGGGGAACGTCTCCATTGTGCTGTACGAGTCGTGTCCGTGCGAGTCGGTCGGAGCGGTTGGGTCCCGCGAACGAGTCGGTCGGCGATTTCGCGTACGTTCGCATCGTACTCGCTCGCCCGGACGCAGGTCCGACTCGGTCGGAAACCGGGCGTCCGAATCGGATCCGGTAAAGCTGAATCCGATTCGGAGCCCTACCGGCCGAGATCGGAATCGACCCCTTAATACTTACCTGCAAAATGCTTACATTTACATATGCCTTTACCATTCATGCCTTCACAACGATACTTGTTGTAAAGGCATCCATGGTAAAGTTATACTTGTGGTAAAAAATGTCATAAAAACAGTCTTGGTAAAGACTGTTTCGTTGTAAAGCCGTCATTGTAAAGGCATTCGTTGCTCTTCCCTTGTTGTAAACGATGTTTCCCCTCAGTGATTACCAGAGCTGTGAGCTAACACACAATCCAGAAAGGCCACAGAGCTAGGACGCCAAATCAACGGTAGACACACGTTCTAACAGGTTGGCATTTTAATTGAGTTATCCTAAAACAAATTAAATGATTTAATAATCTGGAATAGTGCATAATATTAGCAGTGCCACACTCACAAATGCATTTTTTGTCTTGACGTCTACTCAGTCCCTTGCAAACCCACCGCCTTCGCAGTTCTCACAAGCCTTAAAGCGTCCCTTGCTATCTCTCCTGGTATGGAAGCTGCCTTACGCTGCACTAGGACTCTCTGACCCTGTTTATACACATTTGTCACTTTATTTATTGACAGCCTCTAGTGGTTTGTAACTATTGACATTTTATCAAATGATGAATCTCCTGAGATTGCATATACAGGTTCTTCGCTATGCGGACACGATGTACAGATCTGGAACAGGAAACACTGAGCAAATTGATTTTTCATCATATTGAATGCTCTGCAATTAGAGAATGGAGCACGCGCATCATGACCCACATTTCATCCCATCTGTTGCATGGTAAAAATGGAGTCAAATCTGTTCCTTCCATTCCTGATACAGTGAACTGCAAAAGCGGCACAAAATCAATTGTCTCCAATTAGGGCACTGCCAAATGTTCTCTAAGATCTACATTTATGCCACACCAGTAAAAAACACAAATATGAAAAATAACACATTATGTATACACATTATGCAGGACAACTAAATAGCTCACATTTCATCTTATTTCCATTAGGTCAGAAAAACTGTCATGAGAAAAACACTTTCGTAAATAAAAAAAATAGTTTCTATAGAACCACATTTCTTAGATTCCTTAAATGAGTATGTATGTATTTTTAACGTATTCGTAAATTTTTCATTTATAGTATTATCAAGTATAACATTAGACAGTGGATAAAGGGGACAGCAAGTGCATGAGATATTTTACTAATCTCTCAAATCAAAACAGATACAGCTGACTAGTGTTTCGTAGTATTTTCCCTTTTTCAAAGTTCTAAAATCTGTTTAGCTGGACACCACTATCTGATAAAATGAAGAAACCATTCAAAGAGTGTTCAAAAATGAAAATCATCATCAGAAAAGTACCTATAATAAACTCACAGTGTCCTGGACCCCAGGTTTGTCCATTGAACTTGTTCACAACGCTCACTATATAAAAGTCATGCCCAACGTTTACGCCTCACCACATTCAAATGTCACCAGCCGCCACTGCAGTTGAGTTACTCTGCAAATCAGATTGAGAATTGCATCTTATTCTTTGCAAATCTGAGACATGTTGAATATTCATAGTAGCCCATGATAGGACAGAGCAGAATTCAAAATGCTGTGACCTCAGCTATGCAATATTGTTGTGAAAAAGGCATCACAACAACATGGAATAGTGAGTCCACAACATCATCACAATAACATGAATACATTAACTTCCCCACACTAGACCAAGGCAAGGGTGGAGTCTGTGATTAGCCTTTGCTGTCCAGTCTGGGGCAAAGGGGTTGGGGAGAAAATCTTTTCCTTTTTTAATCTCTGCCTAGCTTGTTCATAAGTTGGGGGTCTTACTTTCCCACTTGTGAAAAGTGCAGCATTGGATCTTCTGCTGTGCAGCACTTGTCCCTCTTGTTCTTGTGTTTTCTTCCCACCAATGTTTTTGGGGCGAATTCACTTGTGAGTGTGAAGTGCACATGCAGAGTGCACTGGGATCTTATTGTCTGCGCATGTGCATTGGTGCGTTTGCAAACTTTAAAAAACAAAACATGCTTTAGTATGCATTGTGCACACTCATGATTTCCCTAAAGTCTCCATATCAGTGAACAGATTTTTAACAAACCACAAAAAGCTACTAAATGACAGAAAGTCACTGTGCCATATAAAATTGATGACCATCCATTAAGCAGATCTGGAATCAAGCACAAGCAAATACCATTATACTGGGGACTGAAAAGCGATATTTGGACCCTTTACTTTTTCTGAACTGTTTATCTCATCTGCATCAATTTTGGTCTGTTCTGAAATTTCCTCCAACCTTAAGGGCAGGGGAGCAGGTACAGGAGCAGATGACATGCTTTTCTGTGGCTCCAAAATGTGTGCAGGCCACTTGGCACCCGCTCCTGTAGCCTGCTCCCCAATTGAGAACAGGGTGCAGGAGTGGGTGGCATTTCACCCGCTCACTTGCTCTTTTTTTAATCTTTTTTAAGGTACCCTCACCCTACGGCAGAGTTCTTCAAACCTTTGGATGCCGAGACCCCCCTGACAAAATTTTCAGGCGTAAGGACCCCCTCCTGACAAAAATTTCTAAACCATTATGCAGGGCTACTGGAATTATGAGGCAGGTGAGGACCAAATTATGCAGCAGGTTCAACTAAATTGTGGGGTAAGAAAATGTAAATAATGTTATTTAATGGCGCATATTTTGGGATAGTATTGATTCATTATTTTGACATTTCTTACACACAGAAACACTGAAGAAAGATTTTACCTTATCAGTACCAGTTTATAACCAAAATACAGCAATAAATAACAGAAAGTTGTCTAGTCAACCTTTGTGAAGGGCCTTCCACTCAGCAGGAATATGTGTTGCCACATTAGATGCTCACCTGGCCCTGGCCGGGAGCAGCAGGGGTCCCTTAAAACCCTGGCAGTCTTCTGCAGAGTTAAGCAGTTTACCCACGCCTCTTTCCTCTCACCCCCCTTCCATCCCTCTCACCTCTCCCAACCCCAGATCCCTCTCTCCTCTCCCAACCCCAGATCCCTCTCTCTCTTCGCAGGACATTTTCTTTCACCCCTTTTTACAACGTCTGAACTCTCCCCTTTCAACCTCTCACTTCACCTTTAATCACCTTCTGCCATTCTGTCTTTTCACTGCCCTCATCTCTAACAGTCTCTCACATTTATCTCATGGCCTCTCTGGCCCCGTCACCTCTCTCGCCCCTCAGCACTTCTCATTCACCTCAAGTCTCTCCCTTCAAATTTCTGTCGATTTGCATCTTACACCTCTCCAGTCCCCCATTCATCTTTCACATCTTCCCTTTGTTCTTCCACACCTTTTTGAACCAACGTCCCTCTCCCCTGTTACCTCAGCACCCATCCCAGTACTCCCTCTCTTCCCCTTTCACTGCTGTCCCTCACCATTGTCACACCAAATTCTCTTTTTACGTCTCAGATCATCTCTCAGCTATCTTCTCTCACAGTTTAACAGTAGCCCTCCTCTGTGCCCTCACCTTTCGCTCACACTCACCTCTCCTCTTGCGTTTCCGCACTTCCTTCGGCACTTCACATTTCTGCTCATCCGTGACCTCTTAAATCGAATTCTCTCGCTCCCTTGCTGCCCTTTCTCATCCCGTCTCCGCTCACCCTCTCATCTCTCCTCACCGAGCATACGGTTTGGTTTAAAGTATAAACCGACCCATATGCTCCTCTCGGCCTGTGCCAATTTGCTTTTTGTTCCCAAGTTCAGGAAGGCACGAATTGTCAGTCTCGTTGTTTAGGTGCCGGCCGCACAGTTATGGAACTTGCACCCTCCTTTGCTTCGCTCCACCAAGAATCTATTTAGGAAGCTATAAAAACCTGGCTCTGCGCTCTGTAGGTTACCCCATTTGGCTGGTTCTCCTTCCCCTTCTGTGTGTTTCTCATTTGCCATTTCAGGCAGCAGATGGTTATTAGCCACAGGACACCATTTGGTAACAGCAGCCCACTACAAATGGAAATAATAATAATAGGCAGAAGTGTGACCGGGAATGCGCAACCCCCTTTCTATCACTCCACGGCCCCCCTGGGGGTCGCACCCCACAGTTTGAAGACCGCTGCCTTAGGGCAAGACAAAAGGGACGGTTTGATTTCCTCCTTCACCAATGTACAAAACATCCGGGAAAGGGTCATTTACACCCCCCCCTACCACTTCCCTTGGGAAACCTGAAGAGGGTTGCTATTAAGTCCTCCCCCTCGCCTATGACCAAGGCAAGCAAGAGCAGGTTGGCACAATACCCCAACCTCTGGATATCGCTAGATAGTAATAATTAAACAACTCCTGCCCTTGGGCTAGGTGAGTTCAGGAACCCCCCAACCATCCATACCTCAAGGGAGTGGGGTGGTTATGTTAAACCACCTCCCCACTTGATAATTCTTTTTAAAAATCTCTCCTGATTTTAGCGAACATCAGGACAGATTTCTTTTTAAATTGAACTCAGGGATTGGGGATGTTAAAGAAGCCCTCCACTGATACCCAGCCTCAATTTAAAAAAAAATAATATCTCTACTGATGTCGTCAAACACCAGAATAGATTTTAAGAAAACCTTTGGGAGTCCACCTGCCACCGTGAGCGACCCAGAGAAGAGCAGGATTTGCTTTCTTACTGACACTAATAGTCACTAAAACCCTTTATTAATCTTCACACACTTTTTATTCTGCAAAGTCTGCAACATTCTACAAGAAAATTATGCAAAGTTGCAAGGCATCTCACTTTCCAACTTTGGAGATCGCTACTACAGTTGCAGGCATGAAGATGCAGATGTTGCATTAGTCTTCCCATGACAATTGTTTAGACGATTTTTATGTAGCCATCTCCTTTATCCATGTTTAATATATGTGGCATTCACCAAACTATCAGGATATGCACATTTCTGTCATGATTTTAATTTTGGCCATTTCTCATAAGGTTTTCTTGATTATACCTTTCCTTGATCAGTCTTAAAAAAACTTTTAAAGAGACATACACTGAAAACATTTGTAATTTGCGGACTGCTCAAAATTCTTTCCCCATGAGACAGAAGTATTACAAGTTGATGACTAATTTGAATTAATTATACGTAATTGTGACTCAGAACAAACATACCTTTCAAAAATCCCATGGAGGTATAACAAATGATTTGAAGCCTTTCTATTCATATAGAGTGGGGGAGATTAAATTCTGCCAGCAGAAGTATGTGAAGTGGACAGTTCTGCGTTTTCGTCAAGTTACAAAGATATATTAACCTCAAATTCTTTTTGGTGTGGGGCAAATTTACCTCAAATGTTATGGCAGAATATTTTTTTCTGAAAATCCTTTACTTTGTAGGACAGTTCTATCATGAAAAGTATGGCTTGATTTTTTTCTGTCATAAAAACCTACTTTTTGTGACTTTTCAATTGCCTTATTTAAAAAATGCCAACTTGAAGAGATTCCCGAAGTTAACTAAGTTTTAGAAAGAAGTTCCCAAGATGGCCAATGAAAGTCAACCAACTTCCTGCAACCTGTAACACTGATTGGAGAACTGAAAACTAAACATGGTCATAGAATGGAATTGAAAGAAGGTGAAGGAGACCATATCACTTAAATATGGAGATATTGACGTAGGTCTCTTTTTGCATCATTCATAGACTAGCACGACACCAGCCAGCATAGTGGTGCAGCAGAAGCCCACTCCTCCACCCGCCCAGTTGAGGGCCACCTGCCCAACCAAGAGATCATTTTGGCGAAAATGTTTCCACTGACGTGGATGGAGAGCCTTCCTCAAAACCATAATGCCAGTTGGCCACCGTGCCATAGCAGACAGTCAGCTATTTTTTACTTCGTTTCAGAACCAATTAAAATGTTGGTGGTCCTAACCAGAGAGGATTCTCTCATTTGAAGTTGTGGACATTGAACATTTTGCACCATTCCTGGCAGGGAAAAATGCATCGGAAGTCCTACCAAAAATACGGAGATTCTATCTTATGTACTGACCTGGCGTCCCTGTGCGGATGGTCGACCAGATCAAAGTTTTCAAATGGCAGAGCCAACTCTGGTTTTGCCATCAAAATAGCAGTTCCGCCTCTTTTAAACGAGAGATGGAAACTGTGAGTTCAGTAGGGTGGGATTACTGCTGATCTACAGAGTGGCTTCAATTCCACTGAACTTTAAATGGAGCCCTTGCTTTCCAAAATAAGACTCACAGGGGCATATTCACAAGGACCTATCTCTGAGTTATCCCCACCTTAACGCATCAAAAGTGGAGATAGATTTAACACCCCATTCACAAGCGGGTGCAAACTGCAGACATCGCCAGTATTCCCGCGATAACTGCCTCAAAACTTATCCCCAGGGAGGACACCATCAACTAACCCTAATGAGATGCAGAGTAGGCGTTACCGTGCAAAAACACACGAAAACACCACTACACCACTTTCACAACGAACTGCCAGATCTGCGATGCGAGTCAAAACCACGCGATAAGCCACGGTAGCAGCAGGTATTTAACACCTGCCTTCTGCTGGTGTAAAGCCGGACGACTACCTGCAGTAGGCAACGGAGCCCCGCACACAGCCAAACCTGAAGAACAAACGATGCCATGGAGCTACTCATCATGCAGCTCGGAGCCCCAATAGGGCCACAACACCCACCGCCACCACCCCCAGGACCGCCACCCCCCCCAGGACCCGGACCCGCACCCCCTCCGGACCACCACAGAGGCAGCGCAGAGTAAGACAGCGGACCTACCGAAAACGCACCAGTCTCACAGACCTAACGCCCGAGGAAGTCATCGCCCACTACAGGCTCAAAAGGACAACCATCATCCACATCATGACCCACATCGCCCACAGGTTGACGGTCCCAACCCAGCGGAGAACCAACATCCCTCCGCAGACAAAGCTGCTGGCTGTGCTGCACCTGTTGGCCTCTGGTACCTTCCAACCAACAACTGCCAGAGTCGGAGGAGTCTCACAGCCAGCCCTATCAAAGTTCATCACACCTGTCTTGGATGCCATCATCAGCTTCATACCCCAGTACCTTCACTTCCCCCACACTGTGCAGGAACAGCTGGAGACAAAGCAAGGCTTCTACGCCTTTGCTAGCTTCCCACACGTGTTGGGGGCCATTAACTGCACACATGTCCCACTTGTGCCCCCTGCGGATACTGCACACCACTACCGCAACAGAAAGCACACGCATTCCATCAATGTGCAGGCAATAGTGGACCACCGGGGAATGTTCACCAATGTCGTCGCAAACTACCCAGGCAGTGTGCACGATTACTACATCTTCCGACAGTCCATCATCAACCAGCGCTTCCAGGATGGCATCTATGGAACTGGACTGCTTGTTGGTAAGTGCCAAATCAACACACCACACACCTCAAAGCCACCATCACACAACGCACAACTGTGGGAATGCACACGTGACCAAACCACATACAACAAGTCAATCAACATGCCCACCTACCAGACACGACAACACAACTCCATGGGGATCCTGGGCTTCCCCTGCACACAATACAGCTATATCATGGCACCACAACCACACAACAGCTGAACGTGTGGAGATGCGGAATGCAGCCATGTGCGAAGGATGCAAGTGACCCGTGAATGGGAGTGTACACAACGACAAGTGAGGCGTGGATGTGCTGGACAGACATGGGTATGCAAACCACAGATATGTCCATGCAGACATCAACTGCTGGTGACTGGAGAGTAGTGAACAGTGGACGCAACCATGTCACCCCAGGCCGTGGGTCAGATCGCGGAAATGTCGCTCGCTGCGTCCCCCCCTGTGTGCGTGAGCGTAGTGGGTGGGCCCGGAGTCCGCCAGGCCTGCGCAGGGGTGTGGACAAAAACCCCGTGGCGCAGAGCGTTGTTCACTCCCAGAAAGGCCAACGTCACTGCCAGGGCGGTGCCTCGCAGTCCGCCACGAGGCCGACGCCGTGAGCAGCGGGGCCTGCGAGCCTGTGCGCCTGCTGCACCCCAGGACGCTGATACCCAGACCAGACCTGCCCGCACCAGCGCTCCAAGGCTGCACTGCTCACCTGCCGACACCGTCGTGTGTCAAAGAGGGCCCACCACATGCCGGTGCTAGCTCCAAGACCCATGCCCATGACCTTGGCGGCCTCCTCAGGCCATTGCTGTCCTCCATGACACAGGCCCCCAGGGGTCCCCATTCATTGACATACCCCACCGCTGCAGCCCGGCTACACTGCAGTCCAGCATGTCCCACATCCTGAACTGAGTCATCATTGATCAATGGCAGGGTCCATGCAAGTGTACGCAGGGGGAGGACTGAGAGGGAGATGCGTCACAGTCCGGTGGTAACACGGATCACGGTTACAGAGGAGGTCAACCAGTAGCAAGGACTGACCTGGTGCCACTAACCCTGTGCGCCGTGAGTGACCGTCAGCCTCCGGCAGGTCATCGTTGGTGTCTGAGCCTGTGGCCTGGGGGTTGTCATCAGCAACGGGCAGGTACGGACTTGGTGTCTGGCATGAGTCTGTGGCATTCATAGCCGCCATGTTGCCGGTCACAGCTGGCATGTGCCCTCTGCATCATGCCCTGGGGGTACACCTCCCATTCTCCCCGAGACACTCTGCGGAAGGCACCTCTGAGACATTCGAGACCCTGCTCTGCCCTCATGACCCTACCCCAGTCTCCCGCAGGTCAGCGTCCTGTGGCGGTGGGCCCGTGTCGGCCGCTGTGCATCCGGGGCCACTAACCCTGTGCGACTCAAGTCATGCTCCCTTGTTGTTCTGACATTGCATTTCTGAGTGCCTGATGACTGTTGGAGTTGTTGTCAGCACCAGCTACTCCCTGAGGGCTGGCTTACACTCACCCCACACACAGCCAGCACAGGTGTCACTGGATCAGTGGGCCTGCCATCACATCATGCCGAACCAAGTATTGATTCTTTTCTCTCTCCACTGTCCCAGGTGATCAAGCATATGCACTCTGCCCTTGGATGATGACACCCCTCCGAGACCCAAACACACCCGCCCAGAGGCAGTACAATGTGGCCCACATACGCACCAGGGGCATCGTTGAACGCACATTTGGCGTGTTGAAGTCACGTTTCAGGTGCCTGAACGGCCAGGTGGGAAGCGCCTGTACAGCCTGGACATCATGTGCAAGATGATCGTTGCATGTTGTGTGTTGCACAACATCTGTGTACGCACCAATGCCCCATGGATCCCAGTTCCAGAAGAACCAGACGATGATGGGGACGATGGGGCAGGTGGCCCACATCCCACTGCAGCTGCAGCTGCGGCAGGAATGGCCCGTAGGAACACCATCATTAACAATTTCTTCTCATGAGAACGTCACATTGTGGCCGTCCCTGGCAATCATGGGACAGTACAAAATGTCCACAAGCACAACATGTGTGAATAAAACATATTTGCAGGTTACAGGTTGTACTTGTACATTGTCATGTCACAGTTTCCTGCTGTGCCAGATGTGATTTGCCATGTTGTGCACATTTGCGGCACCAGTTGTGTCCTGTGTTCTGTTGTGGAGGTGTTGCTGTTTGTACCGGGATGTTGTCAATGTCGAGGTGCACTTATACTTATGTGCGTATGCTGCACGGTGGGTGATTCGCTCCTGCGGCTCTGATTTGTCTGCCACTGATCCCTTTCATGTGGTGTGCCTGTCAGTTCTGTGCTTCCAGGGTGCTGAGATGTTGCAGACTTGGGTAACTTGTGCTCTTTGTCAAGTTGTGACTCTTGGGCCTGATTTGTCCGCAGATGTGTCGTTGACGTCAGGGGTTGTTTGTGCAGGTAGTTGTGTCCGAGTGTGACCTGCTCCTTTTCGGGTGTTGTCCGCACTCAGCCACCTCAGTGTTGTGCCATGTACATTGCCATGATGATAGGACTGCAGCCAAGCTACTGGTCATGTGGTGTCTCTTGCATTGTCAGTGTGGCTGACGTATGTGCATGTTCGCATGTTCGCACGTGGGCATGTGTTGGTTGTGTGACTGTTGATGTGTTGGGTGGGTGCCCCTTTGGGCACAGGCTGTTCGTGGGACTACTTGGTGTTTGTGTGTGTGCTGGAGTGTTCCTGTGGGATCAGGGACATGAAGCAGAGTCATTGTGGGTGTGCAGTGTGCCCTGCTTGATTGTGCATGTGTGCCATTGTGCCCATCTCCACCCGTCCCCCCACTCCCAGGTCGCTACGCACCATGTTGATGTGATGTTGGGTCATGTTGGGCAGTGTCCAGATCACCAACTCATGTCACCGTCTCCAGACTGGTGAATGTGGCCACCATCTTCTCCATGTCATTCAGCTCCTGGTGTTCTGCTGGCCCCCCTCCTCCGGGGTGCGTTACTGCTTTCGTGTTGGCAGCGGGATTCTGCTTGGTTTTGCCATTCACATCAGTCCAGCGTCTCTTGTGCTCTTCCATTGTCCTCCTCTGCCATGCGGCGCATTCACATGGCCCGAGGTGGTGTGCCATCTTTGCCTCTTTGTTGCCAATGACACGTTGGAGGTGACGTACAGTTGGTGGTGGTGTTCTGTCTCATCCGTGGTGATCATGTGGTTTTCCTGTAGACTGTACCCCGTCTTCCTCTTCCTCTTCTCATTGCCCTTCCACGTGCCCTGTATTCCGGGGTGTTCCTCTGTGGGGATTGAGGGGTTCATGTTGTCCTCTGCAGTCGGTCAGGGTGCGTCCGTGGTACTCCGCAGTTGATTTCGTTTGTGGTGGCATTTTCCGTATGCTGTTCTTGTGCTTTTTCCCGCATTACGCGTGGGTTTTGATGGCCTCTCGCTGCTTATCGCTGATTTCCTCATCGCGCTTTGGCCCATCGCATGTTTTTTCGCGTTGAGGTTTGTGTTTTTATCACGGTCGCGGACATTGACCGCGTTTTCGGGGGACTATCGCATGGTACCGCCGTGTTGTGAATTCCACGTTAACACAGGGTTATTTTCCCGCGATCGGCTGCGATGTGTAAAGTTGCGTTAACATTTTTTGGAGATGTTTAGCACACGTTCTTGTGAATATACCCCCTGATTGCTGAAAGAGATCTGTATCTTAAAAACAGGGGTCAAAGGTTCAAATCCACCGATCATTAATGATGCAAATGTGAATAATGGTGATTTGCAAAGGCATGACAATAGTAACCAATGTATATGAAATATAGTGAAAATGTGTTGTTTTTGGTCAGTCACCGGCTCACAGAATCGCAAATATCAACGCGCAATGCTACAGGCGCAACACTCGCAAATGTTGTAGTAATATGACAACAGTGCAGCATAGACTATTACATTTTAAATCTGGTGAACCATTTCTTAACAGAACAGATAAAGGAGGAGCAAAGAGAATCCCTAAACCAAGGAAAAGTGAGTAAATTCTTAGTCAAAAATAACTTGACATACTGATGTTTGGAAATGCTGCCGTGAAGGACCTGGAGGCTATCAAGAAGGTTGTATAGGCCAGCATCAAAGCAAAATCAATGCTAAAATAAATGCTCTTAAAATCACCTGCCATGCATTGAAGAGAGAGCAAAAGAAAGAGTACAATATGCATTGCTGTGACAAGAAAATAATGGCTGGAAAACCCACACGACTGGAGACGAACTTTGGGGCTGATTAGGATGGCGGGCTTACATCCGCCCGCCACCCTATCGGGAATTGGGACCGCCCGGCAGGCTGTCAGTGGTCCCGACATAGGCATTACAATGCGACTGCCACCACAGCGGTCGCAATGCCTATACTTTGTATTGCGGCAGGTGCTGCTGGCTGCAGCACCCGCCGCAATGCAAAATAGGGATACTGCACATATCCCTGCACTACGTGTGCCTGCCACATGGTTCAGGGACACATAGGTGCCTCCCAGTGCCAACATCGGAGGGCCAGGGGGCAAGGTGGGCCCGCTACGGGCCCCCAAAGTCCCTTTCGCCAGCTGTTTCATGGCGGGTTAACAGCCATGAAAAGGCAGGGGGAAAGGGACATTGTAATCCCTACGGCAGTGCCTGGCAGGCACTGCCACCATGGTAGGGACTACAACTCCCTCTGCTGCACGGGCGGGCTCCAGGAGCCAGTTGATGCGTGGCGGTCGGTCTTTACGACCGCCATCACACTGCCCATGGCAGGCGGGAAACTTGACTACGATGGCGGTGAGACCGCCAGCGATGGGCTGTCAGTGGCGGTCTCCCCGCCATCGCAATCGGCCCCTAAGTGTGGAAAGATCCCTAACACCGGTAGGGATATTTTTGAAAATCATACTTGCTCCAGAGGCTGTAGTTGAATTAGTGGGGGGAGACATTGTGGTTACTATATTTAAAACACCACAGAGACACAGGTGGATTATGACCTCCCTTTTATCTTATGCACACTACATTTGCTGCCATTGTTATTTAGCATAAGCATTGCTGTGGGTGTGTTCGGTAAGCATGTTAGGCTCCACGCCTAGATGTCATATACACTGTCACCTGTGTGGATCAGGATGCTCAGGTTTTTGTGCCTTTTGGATATCATATCTTGTTTGTAGCTACGTTTATTGTATAAGTTATCAAAACGAAGTTCAAATATCACATGTCTCAAAATCCATTAGATGTATTATATGCGGACATACTTTGCATAATCATAACTCACAAATACAATTGGATCATGTCTTTATCTAAAAGTGGAGTTCTGGCCTGAACAGCAGAAAATAAAACATTGATCAACGAGTCAGAACTGATTTCAGAATTTGGTTATGCACAAATGCACATCCATTCAACCTTTCTGTTCAACAGCAACAATGAATGCATTTTGTTCACAAATTCCAATATTGCGTCAGCAATTTGCAAATCAGGAAGTGTAAAAGAAAAAGTCTCTGTCTCTTTAGTCGATACATTATGAACCAGAAAGACTGGTTTTATTTTCAGATTTGATTTTTGATACCCAAACCAGGGCACATATTAAGCAGATTGGATACTGTTTGCATCACACAGCCACAGAGTCAACAACATCTACAATTAGAATTATGGTCTTTCCAATTATATCTAAATTCTAAGATTTCCAGTTTTAATACTTTAAATTTCAAATATTCATGCCACGCATTTGGGGCTAAGTCACCAGTTATTGTTGAGGTTCCCAATCTCCATAGGAGGCAATAAAATATTACCTGAATTTCCTTCCATCAAAACCTATATATTTTATGGGATCTGTATTGTACTAAGCCATTTTTCTTCGGCTAACGTACATGTTATAATCACCTTTTTATGTCCAATCAGGAAAAGGACTGGGTTATGATGTTGATGGAGTGAGGTTTGTAAAAATACATCCTCATGAAATTAAGTAGCCCCATAATAATGTATTGACTGCATGGACTAACCAGCCCTGAATGCACACATTTACACATGGGGCAAACGCATTTTACATAATATACTAAACCATGATGGCATGAGCACGTATTAACTGTTTGCGCTTTGAAAAATCATACTAATGCATGTTTATGCTATGTTGTACATTGCACATTTTGCATGTTGTGCACAAATAACGAAAAGGTTGCTTTAAATTAATAGCTTTCTCTAGGAATTAATTAAAACAGGGTATTAGTATGGTGGGAGGTAACCATAATGGGTTTTATTTCATGAATTAATATTCTTTTGTGTTTTTTTGCTTTAGTACGAGATTGGGCCTGCATGAAAATGACCTCTTGTCTGAACCAGCATGTGGTTGTCTTGGTCCGCACAGAGGACGCATGCGCTAAGATGGGTTGCCTGCTTACGAACTGCAGAGTGCACCAGCTGATGTAATCTGAGTGAAGGCCATGTTGACCCATGTCCTATTGTTTATGTGCCAAGACGCAACAGCGACTGTGGGAACTGCCATCACTACGTGCAATTTGAATGTGAAGCAGATGTCATAGTATGAAAATGTTGCAAATTGTATAACTATTGATATTAGTAGTATGCGAATGTATTTATCCTTAATACTTCCTTTGTTAAAACCGGTATGGGATGGATTTGCGAGGAGAACTGGATGAGGCGACCCTAACATGATTTTTGACAACCAATCACAGACCGAGTTTCTACTAATACTGCAACATTGTAAGATAGTGAGCTAGGCATTAAGGTATAATTGATATCCCAATTAGGGGTGTGGTGAGCAGACAAACCTGAGAGAGCAGAGAGAGAGAACGCAGAGAACATCTAGACATCGAGAGGGACGCGCACCAAGACAGAGAGAGCAGATCAGCATTGAGCCGGAGCACACCTTAGGTACGAGAACGGTGCGGGAGTGCTTGGGAGGAGACTGCGTCCGAGGAAGACTAAATCAAGGAAGATAGGATTGGGAGATTATATTTGTTTGCAAACTTAGCTGCATCTGTCCTGTTAACTTTGTCCTCTGAGCCTATCTCTGGGGACCCCTTGCCACAACCTCGGCCAAGGAAGTGGTTTTCCTTATTCCTTGGTGGGTATCACCCTCCTTAAATGCTTTAATTTTGCAATATATTTCTGCAAGTGTTTATGCTGTACCTTCTTTTCCCCTATTCCTATGCACGCTTTGATGTCGATACAAACGATTCATTTTGATTACATTGCTTGATAATTTGTTCTCTTATATGTGATCTTGTGTGTGCACTGATAATCTGAATTATGAGCATTTAATTTTTAATAAGATAAAATTACTAACCGAATAAATGACTCTCTGGTTATTTAATTAAGGTATTACACTGTTTAGTTAATCATAGTCACCATCAACTCTTCAACTAATGGTCCATCGACCAAAGGAAGAAGACAGTTGAGATTAAGAATAGTTAGGTATATATATATAATGTTATTAATGTGAAGTATAGTATTGAACATAATAAAACTGACAAATTAAACCCCTCAACTCCAGCGCCCGTCTTCAGGGATCATTTATGGGTAATGTGTGATGGGCCCCGTTGTTTGGTAAGCAATTTATGTGTGAAGAGATTTTCCTTGGTCCCTGGTTCATCAATTAGGGGTTGCGCTGGATCAGTTTTTCTGGTAGCAGAATGATGGTTATTATTGATTAGTTTGGTGATTTATTGATTATTGATAATTGATTAAATGTTTAACATTCTATGTAAAGTGAGTTAGTGTCGCGTTTCTATGTAGTCTTTGGAACACAGGTACAGAAGGGTATCTGGGAAGCCGGCAAGTAAAAGTTAGCCTGATATAAGGCAGAAGAAAAGTGTGAGAAGTGAAATCACACGGGAATAGGTGCATTGTCTGTTTAAATTAGTGGTAACGCTTATGTGTTATTTTAGGGACTATTTAGCGTGTATGTAGAAAAAGAGTGAGATAGCGAAGGGTCCACCTGTGAAACTTTGGCCTTATCCCTAAAGAAGTAACAGGTCCTCCCCTAGCTTGGATGAAGGGAAGGATAGCGGAATTGTTATACTTGCCCGTATTGAAAGGAACATTATTGAACGTGAAAAACTATCTCTTTATTTAGTAAACAGACAATGTGGTATTGTTTTATGTTGTGACTAATAAGTTATTGTAAAGAAAAAGGACTTAGAAAAGTGCCAATAATTTTTGTAAAGGGAGGGTCAGCAGTAGGAAGAGAGGCTAACGTCACAAAAAGCCGCGCTGGCATTGGTCGGACTGCGAAGACAAGGTAAGCTCAGATTGGCCGGTTGGTGTGTGCCGCGCTGGTATTGGACAGGATAGCAGAGACGTAGAAAGCTCCGATTGGAAGAGTTAGAGTGTGTCGCGCTGACATTGGTCAGGTGTCTAGGGAAGCAAAGGAATTTGATTGGTGCATTATAGTGGATTGCATTGACAAAGATTTGGATTGGAGTAAATCTGTTGACAATTAGCAAAAATGTATTTCGAACAACCAAAACAGGAGAAATTGACTTTGTTTGGCAAAATTAAAAGATTCTTTAAAAAAGACAAATCTGTAATAACAAGAGAAGGAGTTCCTATCCCTCCACCAAAGACACCAGCGTCTTATATGATGTTGAAATATGGTTATCACACATGCATTTGGCTAGAAAATTGGGTAGGATATACGAAGAATGATGGTGTGCTAGCTTTTCCAGAGCATGGTTCTTTTAATTTGGCAATATTGCGCAATTTGAGAGACAAGATGATGGCATTAGATCCAAGACCCAGACCAACACAGTTTGAAGCATTAGTAGAATGGGAAGATGAAATGTATGAAAGGGAAAGACATAGAGGTGGAAGGATTAATAGATTTATGTTGGGCAGATTTCATAATGAAAAGCATGAGGACAGAATGAAAAGATGGAGAAATGGAGAGATAACTGAAGGATTGTATCCAGTTTTAACGGTAGGAGAGACTGCAGGAAGCAAATGTAAGGAGAAAAGGAAACATTTAGAGCTATTTGGTTATGGATATAACCTGAATGAATTTGATGACGAGCTACTGGATGATATATTAGTTAAACGACCACCCCCTTATCAGGAGAGTCCGGCGATGGTGACACCAAATGCACCGTCAATGGAAACCCCAATGACACCCCAAATGACACCAGTTCCAACTGTAAGCGATGTAGTGCAGGAAGAAGAAGCAGAATTGGCAATAAAAACCAAAGAGTTAGTTGAAAAATTGAATCAGATGAATATGAAAATAGATGCAATAACTGTGCCAGTAACTATAGGTCCAGCAATACCCGTATTTGAAAATAGACTTATCCATGAACCTTCCTTGACTATCCCACTAAATTCTGCTGTAACATCAGCTAGTAGTAGAATTAACGCCGTAAGTGTTCAAAGTGAACAGCCCACTACCGTCACTAGGTTAACACCTCCGACTAATTTAACAGTAAATGAAACACCTAGGGAAGTAATGCAGTTACAGCCAAAAAGAATAGAGTTGGAGGAAATCCCCAGAAGTGAAGTTTCAATAGGTCCGACAACTGAAGAGTTAGATGATTGGGTGAAAGGATTACAAAGGAGAAAAACACAGCCACAACCTATAGATTTATGTAAGTTGAGAGTAGATCTGGAAGAAATGATCCTTGGGACCATAAGTACAGACAGGCTAAAGACTTATCAGGATGATGAATTGATGTATCTGTGTAAGAGTATTACTTGGAAAGCGAGAAATCTACATGAAAGGTTAGTGGAAGCTGCGGATGAATTAGGAGTAGACATGGGAAGATCAAAAGTGTTGCAGAAGACATATAGAGTGGATTTTACTGAAAAGGATATAGAAAATATGAATACATCTAGTAGACGATTGCAGATAAAAGAGTTAATGGTTGTTTTGAGAAAATGGGGAGACGTGGAGAGATGGAAGGGCGGATGGATGAGGAAGAAAGGAGAAATGGCTGCTAAAGAAATACATTTACATCCAGTAAGAGAAGTAGAAAATGCAGCTCTGGAATGTCCCATGAGAGAAGTTCCAGGAGGAGGTTATGTGCATGTTCCGTGGTCTAGACAGGATATATTGTCTTTTACAAATGAGTTTCCCGGGTTGAGAGAAAAGCCAGTGGAATGGTACAAACAAGTTGAGAGGTTTGTGAAAGTCTCGAAAGTGTTGCTAAAAGATTCAGATGGATTATTTGAAATTGTTGTCCCTGCGGATTTATGGACAGAATGTAAGATTACAGTTGATTGGCCAAAAGAAGAATATCCTAGGGATTTTAAAACAGGAGCACCTTCTGATGAGGTGATGAAAAAGTACAATCAGGTGATTACTTTTTTGAAAAGTAAAATTTCCCCTAAGGAAACTGATTGGGTAAAAATAGATAGAACCACCCAAGAGCCAAAAGAGTCTGTGCATGCATATTACGAGAGATTATTACAGGTTTTTAAGCAGTATAGTGGTTTTGAAAATATTGGAGACACAGATATGGGTCATTTTGTGTACAGGTTTGTGTATGGATTAAGACCTGAGATTAGTCAGATGATACAGCAACACATGTTGTGTTGGCAGGCTAAAACGATTGATGAGATTTTGAGGTATGCAAAATATTGCAGCAATGACATTGAATCTCGCCATCGCAAATTAAAGGAAAAGATGATGTGGGCGCAAGTAAAGGTAGCAGAGCAGCAAGAAACTCAGTTACATTCTCAGCCTATAAACCAAATGGGAGGAGTTAGTCAGAATGCTCAAAGACCCAGTGGAGGTAGAGGTAGGGGACAAATGAGCAGGGAAGAGGCAAAAAGGAAATTTCCTTGTCATGCGTGCGGAAAGTATGGACACTGGAAGAATGAGTGTAGATCAGTGCAGAGTACTAATGGAGGAAATCAAATTTTAACCCCACAGGTGCAGAGTGAGGTAGGTGTGCAACAGCAACCGCAGCAGCAGGTAGTTACTACCCAGTATCAGGTCCCACAACCACTGTTGCCACACAATATAAATGCTCAAAGATACAGTGCGGATACCGGGTTCCACGGAGGAGACCAGGTTGGTAAAAATACTAACACAAATGTGATTCCCCAATTTTGGATGTAATGTGATGGAAGTGATGTTGAGTCGAATCAATGACGCTGCCTGAGGGGGGAGGAAGAGTGCGTGTTTGGCGCTACTCTAGAGGTAGATCAGTCAGGTCCATTTGTTGACGTAAAAGTGGAAGGTAGTGATATCACCTTTCTTGTGGACACTGGTGCTACCCGTTCTACTGTGAGAGCAGCAGAAATTCCAAACCTACCCCTCTCGGTAGAAACTATCCAAGTAGTAGGAGTCTCGAATAAACACATTAATACTCCAGTTACTAAACCAATTGAAGTGCATATTGGTCCCTTTAAAGACATGCATCGGTTCGTAGTGTGTGACTCGAGTCCAGTGAATTTGTTAGGGAGAGATTTATAGTGCAAAATGAATTGCACAATTTCACTGCACACTGGATGGTATTGCATTTCAGACACCTGCTGAGGATGTCGCTTTTAAAATGGTGCTAGCAAAACAAGGAACAGAAGTGAATGAGTTATTTTCGCTTCTTACAGATAAAAGTGTGCCTGAAGAATTGATGAAGCTAGTGAATTCAGATGTGTGGGACTTCACAGGACAAGAGATTGGGTTAATGAAAAAAGTAGACCCGATTAAAATTACAGTGAAAGATGGTGTTGACTATCCAAATACACCACAGTATAAAATGAAGCCAGAAGTAATAGCAGGAATAACTCCTGTAATTGATCAAATGATTGAACTAGGAATTTTAAAAGAAATAATGAGTAGTCCTTGTAATTCACCTATTATGGGATTGAAAAAGCCAAATGGAACCTATAGAATAGTGCAAGATTTGAGAAAGGTGAATAAAATTGTTGTGCCTTGTTGCCCAGTTGTGCCAAACCCAGCAGTGATTCTCTATCAAATCCCACATGATGCGGAATGGTATACTGTGATTGATTTGTGTCATGCATTCTTTTCGATTCCCCTGCATCCGGATAGCCAGTATTTATTTGCTTTCCGGTTTGGAGACCGTGTTTTGGCATGGTGCCGAGTTCCTCAAGGGTATACTGAGAGTCCTTCAATTTTTAACCAGATCTTGAAAAAGTGTCTGGAAGATTTGAGAATGTCTGAAGGGTCTGTTCTGGTTCAGTATATTGATGACCTACTGGTGGCATCAAAGACTCGAGAAGCCTGTGTTGCAGACACTATTGCTTTACTGAACCATTTGGCAGACGGTGGACATAAAGTGTCCCCTTCAAAATTACAATTCTGTCAGCGAGAAGTCCAATACTTAGGTCACAAGATTGAGAAGGGAGTCAGAAAGGTAACATCAGAGCGTATTCGTGTGATCAAAGACATGAGACCACCCACAACTCAAAGAGAAGTGCAAATGTTTTTAGGAGTGGTTGGATATTGTAGACAGTGGATCAGTGGATTTTCACTGATGGCAAAACCTCTACAGAGGCTGACAAGGAATGATGTGAAAGATCCAATTAAAATGGATGAAGAGAGCATGGAAGCTTTTGTTAAATTGAAAGACAGTCTGTGTCAGGCGCCGGCATTGGGGATGCCTGATTATTCAAAAGATTTTGCATTATATTGCAGTGAAAGAGATGGGTGTGTGCTTGCAGTTTTAACTCAGAGACGTGGAATGGCCAGACGACCTGTGGCATATTTTTCTGCTACTTTAGATTCAGTAGTTGCCGCATTACCTGGATGTTTGAAAGCAGTAGCTGCTACTTGTCTGAGTCTGGAACAGAGTGAAGGGATCATAATGGGTCATCCTGTGAGAGTGTATGTGCCACATTCAGTTGAGATCCTTTTAACAAGAACACGGACTCAGCACCTCACCTATAGTCGGCTGACTAGGTTTGAGAGAGTGATTCTGGGTGCAGAAAATGTGAGATGTACAAATGTGAATCCTTCTACTTTATTACCAGATGCTTGGGATGAAGAAGTGAGGGATGAAGCAGAACATGATTGTTTGAATGTGACTGAATTTTGTACCAAGCCCCGTCCTGATATTAAGGATGTTCCTCTTGAAGAATCTGATTGTGTGATGTTTGTTGATGGTTCCTGTTTACGAACTGGAACAGGTGTGTTGAGTTCTGCCTATGCCGTCTGTACTGTAGCGGCAATCCTGGAAGCATCCTGTCTAAAAGGGGTAAAATCTGCACAAGTCGCCGAATTGGTAGCTCTAATTCGAGCCTGTAAATTGGGAAAAAGTCAGAAGGTGACTATAATTACCGATAGCCAATATGGCTTTGGCATTGGGCATGACTTTGGAGAACTATGGATGCAGAGTGGATTCCTGACCTCTTCGGGGTCCCCCGTCAGGAAAAGTCAATTTGTAAAGGAATTGCTTGAAGCATTACAATTGCCAAAATGAATTGCAGTGGTCAAATGTGCCGCACATAAGTCAGGAGATTATTATGTGACTCAAGGCAACAGATTTGCTGACCAAGTAGCGCAATATTGTGCAAAGAATGAGACTTCTATAAATCTGGGAAAAACAAAAGAAAATACGGTTTGTCAACTTTTGTTTACTAACACCATTGAAACATGGGATGAAGTGAGACAATTGCAGGAAGAGGCAGGTGATGAAGAGAAACAGGAATGGGAAAAGGTGGGATGTAGGAGACGAGAAGATGATGATGTATGGGTATACATTGATGGGACAGCAGTCATGCCAGATAGTTTACTTTCTCATATGGCAAGGATGTACCATGGGATGACACATATTGGCCGAGATGCCATGGTCAGATCATTCAAACAAACGTGGTTTAATACCAAGTTCAGGACTATTGCAGAGAGTCTTTGCCAAAGATGCCTGACGTGCCAACAGCAAAACCTAGGAAGAAAAACAATAGTTAGTCTGGGAACAATAGGGAGGGCAGGAGGTCCTTTTACCAGACTACAACTCGATTTTATCGAGTTGCCCCCATGTAATAAGCTCAAGTACGTGTTAGTAATTGTGTGTTTGTTTTCTCGTTGGGTGGAAGCCTATCCCACAAGAAGGAATGACAGTTTGACAGTGGCAAAACTTTTGTTGAGGGAATACATTCCTAGATATGGTTTTCCAGTCACTATGGAAACAGATAGAGGAACACACTTTACTAGTGAAACAATCAAACTGATTTGTGAGGCATTGAGCATTCATCCAAAACTTAATTGTGCCTATCGTCCAGAGGCTTCTGGAATAGTAGAGCAGATAAATGGCACAATAAAGAACAGGTTAGGCAAAGTGTGTAGATCCACAGCACTGAATTGGCCTGACGCTTTACCCCTAGTTTTGATGAGTCTCAGAAACATTCCTGACAAAAGGACAGGATTAAGTCCACATGAGATCTTGATGGGAAGAGCAATGAGACAAGCATTTATACCTGCCAACAAATTGATAAATATATCTGATGATCTCATCCTTGACTATTGCAAAGGAATGGCTGATGTGGTACGTTCTGTGTGTCATCAGGTTGGAGCAGACGCGACCACAACACAGCAGACTCAAGCCCATGACCTGAGCCCTGTGGAGTGGGTTCACGTGAAAAGGCATAGAAGAAAAACTTGCCTAGAGCCCCACTGGGAAGGACCATATCAGGTCATATTGGTGACGACTACAGCAGTAAAGTGTGCTGGCTTACCAAATTGGATCCATGCCAGTCACACTCAGCGAGTCCCAAGTCCACTTTAACCACGAGTAGAGCGGCATCTGGAGATCTCAAGTCCGAGCTCTGAATCAGAAGCTGAAGTACAAGAAATTGGTGAAGTTAGAGCAATAGACTCTGAAACTGGTGAACATAAACAAAAGGACTGTGAAGAGCAGTTTGATGATGAATTGCTTAGCACAAGTCAAGTAAAGTGGGCACCAGCTACTGGGACTGAAGAAACTGCTGTTGAACAAGAAGAAAGACAAATCTTCGATGGAGAGGGATAGGATAGAAAGGAGATAGGTGAAAGAAATACAGAAGAAGAAAAAGAAAAAGAAGAAGAAAGCAAACTCAAAGTAGGTGCAAAGAAACAAAGGTACAAATTGAACAAAGAAGAAAAAGAAGTTCAACCAAAAAGGGCAAAGAAAGATGACCATTGGCCAAGCGGAGTTAAAAGACTGAAATACAGGGTGGTGAAAGGAAGACCCGGGAATAGGCCAGAACAGATAAACGAAGTTCCAGGTGAGATAGAACAAGGAGAGTCGGATGACGAATCAGTGCTGCGACCAAAGAGAGTGAGAAAACCAAACAAAAAGTTCAAGTCACCTGACTGGATTTACATAGTGTAGGAGGAGATTGAAGAAGAAGATTTAGACAAAGAAAGAAACAGCACTGACAACGAGCAAGAAGAAAAGAGTGACCTAAATCCACCTTAAAAGACTGTAAACAAATTAAGGTGTCACGTTATCAACTGAAGAAATTTTCTGAAGATCCAGAAGACGTCCTGGAAAATTGGATTAGTTAAAATAAAAGAAGGGGTAAAGAAGAAAGCTTTTGAAGTGTGGGATCACACTACATTTTTTAATTTTTGTAAAATATATTTGAAATAGGTTTAGAAAATCCATTAGAACTTTATAAAGATTAATATTACTATGGCAGATATACAAGTAACAAGACCTAGATATAGTTTATGTGTAGGTGTTATAAAGCTTGTTTGTGTCAATTTTGTATACTGATAGTATTCTGGATAATATTAACAATTATAATATCTTTACATCTGATAAAAGAAGATACACCTCGTCCTAACAATTTGACAGGTCCAAGGGTAGACACTGACATTAAGCAAACTCCTATTACTCACTTGAATCAAATAGATGCTAGTAGTCTGCATCTCGATAGATCAGTTACTAATTTTTCCCTGAATGTTTTCACTAAATTACTTTACGAATATGTAGAAACAATGGATGTGAGTGACTGTTATGTGTGTATACAGTTACCATTGTCTGTTTCAGAAGGTGTAACCTACCATCACCTTCTTTTGACTTATGGTGTGACCTGTAGTGTCTTATCAAGTTTGCTGTATAGAACAGGTAAACTAGATTATTATTATTCCAATGTAGATACAATCTTTTCTAAAGTCCCTGTAATACCTGAGCTGAATAAGATAGCACCCGCACATGTCAAGGGAGATTTTTTCCTGACAACCAAGCCTTTAGATATAGAATACGCTAATAAAAATAATTTAACATGTAAATTGAAAAAGGAAGAGAAGATCTTTTTGGAGATGGTGGAAGAGAGAAGGGATAAGTTTCAGAGAAAAGCTGTTGAAGAGAAATTACAGACACCACCTTGGGTTTTCAGAGAAGGCAACTATGATAAAGGCGAGACTTATGCTGCAATGGCCCTGGATTGGTCGCAGAAGGGAAAATTATGCTTACGTAGGGAAAAGACTAACTACAACAATTACTTCATTGGTTCCAGTGAATGTGAAGATACCTATAAAATTATTGGGGGTTGGGGATTAAAGGGAGGAACTGACCCTGTCTTGCCAGGCATAAATTATGTCTGTGGGAGGAAAGCCTATTATCGGCTACCAGATCACTGGTATGGAACTTGTTATCTTGGGATTGTCTTTCCAAAAGTCTACCATGTAGACAAAAGTACACATGGAATCCATGAAGTAAGACAAGGACTAAAACATGTAAAAAGAGAAAGTTTTTCAGAAATTGTAGGTGATATATTTGGAGCATTGATACCTGGAGTTGGGGTTACACTGAATGCATATAAAATTCGACAATTGTCCACAGTGGTTGATCGTTTATCAACGGATACTGCTGGAGGATTCCTGATGATTGACACTGAAATTATGGCCATGAGATCTATGGTTATGCAAAATCGACTTGCCCTTGATATATTATTGGCAAAAGAGGGTGGAGTCTGTGGAATGCTGAAGGTTCAACATTGTTGCACCTACATTCCAGATAAAAGTAAGAATCTGGAAGGATACATTCAGAATATCACTGATTTGCATAAGAAAGTAACACAACTAGAGGTTGATGGTGTCTGTGAGAGACTAAGTAAGAGTTTCTCTACTATAAGCAATTGGTTTTCTTCTATAGGTAGTTCCTTAGTAGGAAAAATATTAGTACCAATAGTTTCTGTAGCTGTCATGATATTCATAATACGAATGACTTATGTTTGTATGAAGAAAAGACGCAAAGAAAAGAAAGAAAGGAAATTAAGTAAGGAACGTAAAGAAAGGAAAAGAGAGATAGATGAGATAGAATTGGAGGATTTTAAAGAAACATTGTATGTAAAATGTAAGGAGCAAGGGCCAGAAGACAAAACAACAGCTATATAACTTGGTAAACCGTATGTTTAGGGATTTTTTATGATGGTAAACCATCAAAGGGGGGATTGATGGAGTGAGGTTTGTAAAAATATATCCTCATGAAATTAAGTAACCCCATAATAATGTATTGACTGCATGGACTAACCAACGCTGAATGCACACATTTACACATGGGGCAAACGCATTTTACATAATTTAAGGGAGAGGAGTTGGCCTAACGGCTAGGGCGGTCGACCTCGAATCTGGGGAACTGGGTTCGAGTCTTGGCAATGACGCTGAACATCCTGTGATTCTGGGCAAATCACTTAATCTCCCCGTGCCTAACAAAAATGAATGTGTCCTCATGTAATGCAACTGGTGCTATGTAAAGCGCTCTGATACCCGATTCGGGTCAAGTTCGCGATATATAAAACTCTGTAAAAAAAAAATATATATACTAAACCATGATGGCATGAGCACGTATTAACTGTTTGCGCTTTGAAAAATCGTACTAATGCATGTTTATGCTATGTTGTACATTGCACATTTTGCATGTTGTGCACAAATAACGAAAAGGTTGCTTTAAATTATTAGCTTTCGCTAGGAATTAATTAACACAGGGTATTAGTATGGTGGGAGGTAACCATAATGGGTTTTATTT
The DNA here is from genome assembly GCA_963921515.1 of Calotriton arnoldi. NCBI lineage: Eukaryota > Metazoa > Chordata > Amphibia > Caudata > Salamandridae > Calotriton > Calotriton arnoldi. The sequence continues at coordinate 778,268 of CAWUFW010006895.1, forward strand.
CATGAATTAATATACTTTTGTGTTTATTTGCTTTAGTGCGAGATTGGGCCTGCATGAAAATGGCCTCTTGTCTGAACCAGCATGTGGTTGTCTTGGTCCGCACGGAGGACGCATGCGCTAAGATGGGTTGCCTGCTTACGAACTGCAGAGTGCACCAGCTGATGTAATCCGAGTGAAGGCCATGTTGACCCGTGTCCTATTGTTTATGTGCCAAGACGCGATAACGACTGTGGGAACTGCCATCACCACGTGCAATTTGAATGTGAAGCGGATGTCATAGTATGAAAATGTTGCAAATTGTATAACTATTGATATTAGTAGTATGCGAATGTATTTATCCTTAATACTTCCTTTGTTAAAACCGGTATGGGATGGATTTGCGAGGAGAACTGGATGAGGCGACCCTAACATGTTTTTTGACAACCAATCACAGACCGAGTTTCTACTAATACTGCAACATTGTAAGATAGTGAGCTAGGCATTAAGGTATAATTGATATCCCAATTAAGGGTGTGGTGAGCAGATAAACCTGAGAGAGCAGAGAGAGAGAACACAGAGAACATCTAGACGTCGAGAGGGAAGCGCACCAAGACAGAGAGAGCAGATCAGCATTGAGCCAGAGCACACCTTAGGTACGAGAACGGTGCGGGAGTGCTTGGGAGGAGACTGCGTCCGAGGAGGACTAAATCAAGGTAGATAGGATTGGGAGATTATATTTGTTTACAAACTTAGCTGCATCTGTTCTGTTAACTTTGTCCTCTGAGCCTATCTCTGGAGACCCCTTGCCACAACCTCGGCCAAGGAAGAGGTTTTCCTTATTCTTTGGTGGGTATCACCCTCCTTAAATGCTTTAATTTTGCAATATATTTCTGCAAGTGTTTATGCTGTACCTTCTTTTCCCCTATTCCTATGCACGCTTTGATGTCGATACAAACGATTCATTTTGGTTACATTGCTTGATAATTTGTTCTCTTATATGTGATCTTGTGTGTGCACTGATAATCTGAATTATGAGCATTTAATTTTTAATAAGATAAAATTATTAACCGAATAAATGACTCTCTGGTTATTTAATTAAGGTATTACACTGCTTAGCTAATCATAGTCACCATCAACTCTTCAACTAATGGTCCATCGACCAAAGGAGGAAGACAGTTGAGATTAAGAATATTTAGGTATATATATATAATGTTATTCATGTGAAGTATTGTATTGAACATAATAAAACTGACAAATTAAACCCCCAAATCCAGCGCCCGTCTTCAGGGATCATTTATGGGTAATGTGTGATGGGCCCCGTTGTTTGGTAAGCAATTTATGTGTGAAGAGATTTTCCTTGGTCCCTGGTTCATCAATTAGGGGTTGCGCTGGATCAATGTCATAGGAAGAATGATCAACAGTTGATACAAGGGTGACAGGAAGTTCAATTATAACAAGACACTAACTTGTTTGTACATATATTCAAATTTTTTATCCAAATAAATGTGGTGTTGAGTATTTATTTACTGGCGCATCTTTTCTATTAAAGTGAATCAAGACAGGCGGTTAATGGTGACCATTTCTTATGGACTTTTATTACCTTTTCGTGTTAAACCATCCAAGTGTTTTCACTGTTCTCACTTTCCTTTCTCGGTTCTGTCTGGATCAAATATCTCAGCGTGCCTCAGGAACTGTTTGAGCAAATTTTAAGGCTGAGCTTTGGGCCTCATTACAGGCGGACGTTGCGGAATCGGGACTGACCGACCTCCGGTCAGTGGTCCCGACTGCAGTATTAGGATGTGACCGTACATGGTGTGGTCGCACACTCCCATTTCTCTATGGGAGCTTGTGCTGTGGTCGGAAACCGCCCGCAGCATGAGTTCCCACAGAGAAATGGAAGTTTTTGTTAATCCCTGAACCGCGTGGCAAGCACCACACGGTGCCTGCCACTTGATGCAGCGATTGACAGGGGGCACCATATGTGCCCCTCATGCCCCCAACCGGAAGCCACTGTTGCTAGGGGCCCTTGCTAGGGGACCCCAAAGCCGCTTTCTGACAGGCTTTTCATGTCGGAAAGCCCGACATGAAAAGCCTGTGTGAAACCGACATCGTAATTGCGACAGTGGGAATGCCGCCCCTAAGGGATTACGTGCCGGTTCTGACTGGCCAACTGGCCAACGGGCTCCTTAAGCACGTCGGAAGCCAGCTGGAATGACCAGCCGGTTTCAATTCCGACCGCAGTATTATGAATACGGCGGTCGGAATTGAAACCGAAGATGTCGGATGGAAAGCCTCCGACCACAGGTCGGAGGCTTTCCGACCGACATCAAAGTGTTTTACATTACAGATTATTTAAAATACATAAGAGGTAATCTCAATAAAGCAGCATCCCATTTAGCAAATTTGAGCTTTTTTCACTTTTAACAATTTTAAAAGAGAAGCTGCTGTATGGATGAGGGGCATTCTGTGAAATTGAAATAAAACAAAGGACATTCCTTTATCTTTACATTGCAATTATCTTATACTCCTTACTGTTAGCGCTGAGTGTCACCCAAATTCCTAGTTATAGTGTACAACTTGGTGTGGGCCCATCGATCTGTAGTTATGCTTTTACAGATTACGGCCAAATGTATATTTTGACTTGCTTATTGTGTCACTATTTTCTCAATTACATCAGTCATGGGCCTTCAGCAGATGTCTCCGACTCACTTGAGTGTGATGGTCAAATAATATTATATCAACTTTGTACATTATTATTTGTACATCTTTTCTTCCAAGTATTGGCAATTGTGAGGATAGACTTTCAGATATTACACAGTGGCGTAACGAAACTTGAGGGGGCCCCCTGCAAGGTACAGGGGCCCCCTCCAGACTCCATCAGGAGCTCTCTGGCCAGGGTACTGTGCTGAAGGGGACCCCTGGAGCTTGGGGGCTGCGGGGGCCTGTGTTACGGCACTGATATTACAGCAAAGGGGGTGAGAGTGGGTGGATATGGGACCAATGACAAAAAGAATGAGATGGAACATTGTGTGATGGCCTATCAGGAGTTGTTTTGTTTTGATTTACTGACAGTTCTCAAGTGAAGGGAGGTCCCCGCATAGTTCAGTAGAAATAGCTCTTGTTGATAATTACGAGTGTTGCCTATAGGACCTGCATGAATCACTATACTTTATGTCATCACTATTACATGGCTAAACAAATCTCTTCTTGATTTTTTCTACTATTACAGAGGAATGGGCTTAAACCTTGCTTAGATGGGATCTCCTTCCATTATACAATAGACCCTTACGCAATAATTAAAAATTGTAATCACTGTTCACTTTCTGAAAAACTGAATACAAACCTATTTACAAAAAAAAGACAAAAGTCAATAAAAGCAGAGAAAACAAAAACAATGGAGCTCAAACCAAATGTCTAGCATAATTTGCAGGATGTTTATAGAACTAGATTAGGTTGTTTGCTCATGCAGTTGAAGTGCACATGTTTTATGCTCATCTCATAGTTCTTTGGTGAGCCACTTTGTATTATTAAATAACATTGTATCCAAGTGCAACACCCTTGGTTTTCAATATCCGTTAGCAATGATTTCCAGTTAGCAATATATTTTCCTGGTGAAAAAACAGCAAACAACCAGCTTCACAACCCTTGCATGTTTTTACATACTACCACTAAAAATGTTTTTGGTGCTCCAGTAGTTCACCAACATCTCATACACCTTTCTAAACCCTCCAGCCAACATACAAGAGAATTCACATAGCCTTATCCAGAACTTAAAATTGATGGACTTCGGGCAGCGGTCAAATTTTAAATACGGTTATTAAAAATAGAAAAGAAAACAGAAACTTACCTGCTCGTTGGGCCGGTCACCAGCCGCCGCTTTTCTTCCACACAGGAACCAGGAAGCAAGCACCCAGGCTCCCAGCCAATCACAACGCTGCAATGCAGCGTTTTGATTCGTCTGAGCGCTGTGGTTCGGCGCTCAGACGGGGAATGGGATAGTGGGCATGTTCTCAACCCAGGCTGTAATTCATGGTCTCATAGAGAACATGCACACTTATGGTGCAGCCACCACTCCCCCCTGTGACCCAGGGAGCCCAGCCCCGCCCCACCGCTTCAACTGCAAGCTCAATACAAAAAATAAAATGATAATAATGGAGCGTTATTATCATTTTATTTTTTGTATTGAGCTTGCAGTTGAAGCAGTGGGTTGACGCTCCTCCGCCTTAGCGGAGGAGCCGCCGCTGTTCGGCATTCCCATTGCAGTGCCTTTTTAATAGGCACCGCTGTGAGAATACCAAAGGACTGCCTGCCAAACCACTAGGTAACTCATAATCTGGCGGGTGGCCGACAGTGAGTTTTGGCGGTGTGGGAGCGGGGCAGTGGCATAACGGCCTGCTCGCACACCGCCAAACTCATAATCAGGCCCTTAATGTTTTTTTAATTTAATTAAAAAATTATTTGTATTTAAGTTCTTATGAAGTTAACATTTTCAGGTGCTTTACTGCTTTGTTTAGATATAGAAATAAGTTATACCCGAGTTGTTTTAATTTGTTACAGTTTTTAACTTTATTATGTATTAATTCTATTTTTTTTCTATTTAGCTTTTTTATTTTAAAACATGAATTCATTTTTATATAGTAGTGATTTATATGTTTTTTAGAAAACTATTTGGGGCATAATTTTATTTTTAGTTCCTACAAACTCCAACATTTCCCCTTTTGTTCTGTAGATTGGAGTAAGAAGAGTGAATCTAACCCCGTCAGGTTCCAACACTTTCCCTACCATTGCTTAGACTAGAGTGGGAATAGTAAATCCAAGCACTCAAACACTTTCCCTACTGTTGTTTAGACTGGAGTGGCAATAGTAAATCAAACACTCCGGAATTCAACTCTTTCCCTAATGCTGCTTAGACTGGAGTGAAAAATATAAATCTAACCACTCCAGAGTCCAACACTTTCCCTACTGTTGCTTAAACTGGAGTGGGAATAGTAAACCTAGCCCCTCCAGAGTCCCGCACTTTCCCTACTATTACTTAAACTGGGGGGTAGAATAGTAAATCAAACCCTTCCGGAGACCAACACTCTCTCAACGGTTGCTTAGAATGGAGAAGGAATAGTAAATCTAACCCCGACTGAGTACAAAACTTTCCCTACTCTTGCTTCCTACTGTTTTGTAGGGTAGAGAGAGAATAGTAAATTGCGATATTTGAAAGTTCATACTTTCTTTAATGTTTATAAATTAATGTTTTATTAATGTATGTTACTATTGTTATTTTATATTCCATGTTTTAATTTGTTTATGAATTTACTTTTTTCAATTCTTTATTTTTTGGAGAATGTTTTTAGTTTAAAAGTAATTTTTTAATAATTATTATTATAACTATTTGCATTTGTTTAAATTCAAACCACTCAAGTGCCAAATCTAACCTTTTTCAGTGCCACTACTTCTCCTTGGAACTGCCTCCCTTCTAAGCTATCAACTGCTTCCGCCCAGTAGTCATACGGAAAACAAGTGAAAACACTTCTGTTCTATCCCAATTACGTCAAAGGGGCATTTTCTCTCAGCAGACCTGATTACTATGTTTGTGGCCTCACAATTTTACCTCCCTTACTGTTTTTCTGGACTTCTGTCATTTTGATGAATTTCTAAAATGAAGAAATTCAGCCTGACATAACGAAGCTCACAAAACTTCAATTTAGAGAAATTTCAAAATGACAAAATACCTTTTCCATGAAAATATTTTTTTTCATGGAAACTGTAAATGTTTATTGAAAAGGGGACTGTCGTAGTCTCCTATGTCTAAGCCAACCCGGTACCCCAAAAAAACAAAGATGACCTTGGAAGATAGAAGAGGAAGACGAGACAAAGGTAACAAGGGAAAATGGGTTGAGTATAGAGGATAGGAATGAAGGAGGTCGCTATGAATAATTAGAAAAAAAATGGGTTCAAGCAGAATGGGAAGTAGCACGAGTGATATTGTAGACAGGTGGGAGGGTGAAAAGATTGGAGGTTACAGAGAACCCCGCTTTAAAAAAAGGAAAAAGAGAATATAAATTAATAGAGAGTATATCCCCTTAAAAGATAAAAACTACGCCAATTCTGAAGACCCAACTGTTTCTTCATGATTGTCATTCACCAGATTGATTTTGTCAGCCTGCTCAAAGCCATTCATAAAACAAAATTCCTTCAGGAATGGCTCTATGAAAATAATTTGTCAGAACCATTTTCTCCAGGTTTGTTCTTTGTAACAACACAGCTTTTTCTTGCTATTATGTGTTGTTCTGGTTCTAATGAAGCACACCCTGATCCATCGTGATGAAGGAACACTATGTGGCATATTCTCAAGAACGTGTGATAACCATTGCAAAAGTTACTTAACGCAACCTCCAACATCGCGCGGGAAATTTACGCCTTGTTAACCAAGTATTCACAACACGGCGGTACCATGCGATAGTCACCAGATAACGCGTCAAATGGCCGCGTAAAAATCAACGCCACGCCGCAGAAATGCGAAACACGAACGCAAAAAAAGCTGTGATGAGGCCAATCGCAATACAAAAAGCCGCGAAAACCAGCGGCAGGCCTGCAAATCCCACGCGTCTGGCGGGACAATGCACTATGAAAGCAACAAAAACAACACACCAGAAACAATCCAAAGTGCGTAGCAACATGGATGCACCCTGACAGACGCAGAGGCCAACGCAAACCCCACAAGCCCCACAGACCACCAGCAAGGACCAACCCGATCGGGGAAGGCCAAGGAGAAGAGGGAGAGGAAGACGGGGTGCAGTCCGTAGGAAACAAGACCAGCATCACGGATGTGACTGAACACTACCAGCAACTGACCCACAATCAGACTACCCTGAATGCAGCCGGAGTGTCGAGGAGGCCAATGGAGGAGGCCAAGAGGCGCTGGCATGACGTGAAAACCTAAACCAGACCCCAAGCCGCTGCCAACAGGAAGGCAGCAACGGTGACAGGAGGTGGGAGTCCTGCGCCACAGGAGGAGCTGGAGGAAATGGAGGCCAGTCATCAGTGTGGAGATGGTGCAAGGAGGTGGGAGTACGGACACAGCTCGAGAGGACCTGACACAACAACAAAAGGGTGAGTAACCAACAGGGACTGGGGCGACGGGGGGAGATGGGCACAATGGCACACATGCACAACGATGTGTAGCACACTGCACACCCACAATTACCCAGGGTCATGTCCCCCATCCCTGTGGCACACTGCAGCACACACACATGGCAATCACAGCACAACCAATGACAATGTGGCACAAAGTGCAACACTGACACTGCAGAACAGGGGACACAACTGGGTCCGCCCATGCGCAGAAACAGGCCAATCACATTTGACAGAGCAGGGAACTGTGAGATGCATATGTACGGGTACAACCTCACATCAGTCATGTAGTCCAAATGTCCACTGTCCCCCTCAAATTGCCAGCACCGCCCAAACAGTCACAATGTACATTGTCACTCAGTCTGCATGTCTACAAGAACAATGCGCCAACATAAATGTCAACACAATGTCAACATGCATCTCCCCTTCACATTGCAGAGGGACAAACAACACCTCCAGCAGGTCAGACCAGACAACCCATCAGTGATGCAGGAGACGACCAACACACCTTCGACACCGACGCCCTACAACAGCCCATGGACATCCCACGCAACCCACCACCAGGACCAGGGCAGACAAGCTACTCAGAGGAGAACCCAGCCCCTGCAACAGACCACACAGCATGAAGCACCCGCAAGCACGGTTGGCTCACAACACTCCACCTACCCACACATGGCACCCCAATGCCAGGTGTCAGAACGCCAAAAGGAGGTGGCCGAACAGGTGCGGGTGTGGTCCGAACCCATGGAAGGCGAACTAGATCACATACGTGGGTGTCAATTACCCTTCAGGGACCACCTACACCCCACAAAGGAGACCCACACTGCCATAAAGACACATACAGATGCACATTCCCAGTACAGAACCACGCCCAGGGGCACGCACATATCAGTCACACACCCACGTTGGGTCTGCATACAACGGCAAAGTCCACTCCCCTTATGAATTGAGTGGGTGACGACAAAGCCACATGTCCAAGCTCTAACCCGCTGCCTGCGGTGACATGTCTGCGTCCGCTGTACACAGCACAATGTAATGTCGTAGGGCCCAGGGCCCTCATGCATACAACAAGACTACAGGGACACACGCAGATATTATGTCGAACTGGCTACGGGCACGTGCGCCCGGCCCCTTTATTGGCAGGGCCACATGTACAGTGACGCCTGTGCTGGATGTGTGTGGGGTGAGCATAAGCCAGCTCGCACGGAGTGCTTGGTGCTGGCAACAACTTGAACAGTGGACACCAGTGCAATGGAAACAGAAAACACCTGCATAACTGAGTCAACTGCTGAGCAACATGGAGGGAGCCGGAGCAAGTACAGAGGTCACCCAACATACAAACAGAAGTGTCCGTGAATTGCAGTGCAATGAGGTTGGGGCACTAGAGCTGAGCGCGCTCATGTGATGAAAATGACTAGGATTGTGTCCATTCGGGATATTCCTGATGCAGATGCAGTGGGGTGTGTTAGACCTGCATCAACTTCCCCATCAATGTCCCAGGTCCCCCACACTGCCTGAGGTGACATTGCTGCGCAACCTCGCCACAGCACAAAACTCAATCAGTAACTGGCCATGGGTTGCGGTGCACTGAGTCAGTGGCACCTGGAGTGCTGAGCAGGGGATCAGGCAGATGATGGCATCCACGACAGGTCTGAGCAACTCCGTTAGTCTGCCAGTACCACTGTTTCGACTCTGGCAGATGGTGGTTGGAGTTGGCCCTGGCGTGGTGGCGTGTGCCTCCTGCGTGATGCGATGTCCGGGCCGGTCAGGACTGGATTTGATGTGTGAGCCCTGGTGGTCCGCAGTTGAGGCCGGAGGCAGCGGACAGCGCAGGGCCACATGCACATGGCGTCAGTGACCCCAAGACCACCGTCACAGAGGTCATCCAATATTCATTCAGACAGGGTCCCTGACCTGAGCTGCACAGAGTTGGTGGCCCCGGATGCACAGCGGCAGGCACAGGCACACCGCCACGGGACGGTGACTTGCGGTCCACTGAGGTAGGGCCACGCAGACTGAGCGGGTCCTCGTCCATGTCGAAGGTGAATGTGGTGGAGGGTTGCGGGGGACAGTGGAAGGTGTCCTACAGGGCATGATGCAGAGGGCAGAAGCTATCCGGAAGCAGCAAATGGAGGAGTGGAAAGCGAATGCCTCGTTGCCACCACCAATTCGGTATCAGCTGCATGAGGATGAAAACTACCCCCTAGTCCATATACTCAGACGCCACCAATGTACGACCAGAGAGTGTCCATGAATGTCCGGGAACAGACTTAGTGGCACCGGGGCTGAGAGGGGATGCAGTCTGCGATGATGCCGGTACACTGATATGTACTCCGGGATTGCCGAATCAAGACTCTGTGACCTACTGGACCGCAGTGTAGGCCGGAGGCAGCGGTCAGCAGTGGGACACAGCCACGTGTCTTAGGCTCACGATGCACAGAGTTAGTGACATCAGGGCAGTTGTCGGTAGTGTTCGATCACCTCCGTAACAATGATCCTTTTTTCATCCCAAATGCAACGCGTCATCCTCTTATGCCTCTCCTTGCGTGCAATGATTTGTACTCTGCCTTTGAATAATCGATGTTCAGTTCCAATACTGTGACCTACTCGAGTGCAGCGTAGGCCGAGAGCAGTAGTCCGCGTGGGCCCACAGAATCTTGCGGCTGTGATGTAACACTAAGACCTGTTGGCAGCACATCGAAGGGTGTATAGTGACATACACTCAGCCATGATTTATGTCCTCTGCCATGGTGTAATCAAGACTCAGTTCCAAATGTGTGACCTACTTGTCCCCTGTGCATGCCGGTGGAGTACGTCAATGTGAATGGAGTACTGCGGGCCTGTGTTGCAGAGGCCGTGATGGTCTGAGGAGGCTGCCAATGTCGCAGGCCTCGGGCTTGGAGATTGCACCGGCACGTGGTGGGCCCTCTTTGACACACACCGGTGTCGGGAGGTGGGCATTGTGGCCTGGGTGCGCAGGGGCGGGCAGGACTGGTTCGGGGACCAGCGTCCCGGGGTGCAGCAGGCGCACAGGATCGCTGGCAACACCGCTCACGGCGTCGGCCTCATGGCGGGGTGAGAGGCGCCGCCCTGGCAGAGACTTTGGGCATTCGGGAAGAGGACCACGCCCAGAGTTACGTGCCTTTTATTCACACCCTTACACTGGCCTGGCGTACGCCGAGCCAGCCCACTCCGCTCATGCTTACGGGGGGGCGTCACAAGCTACATTTCCGCGATCTTCCCCACTGGCTGGGGTGACATGGTTGTGTCCACTGTCCACTACACTCCAAACACCAGCGGTGTGTGTCGACATGGATATGTGTGTGGTCTGCATACTGCAGTCTGGCCAGCACATGCACGCCACACTTGGCATTGTGTACATTCTCATTCATCGGTCCCTTGCCTCCTTCGCACATGCCTGGTCCCCACCTCTTCCGACATTCTGCTATTGTGTGTCCGAGGTGCCATGCCGTTGATGGCTCATGTACATGGCTGGCCCAGGGTCCCACAGTGAGTTGTGCTGTCGTGTCTGGTGGGTGTGCATGTTGTAGGTGAGCTTGTGACGTATGCATTTCCTGTGTTGTGTGTTGCATGATTGTGGAGTTGAGGTGTGTGGTGTGTGCATTTGGTATTGGCCAACGAGCAGTGCATTTCCGTGGGTGCCATCCTGGTGGCGCAGGTTGATGATGGACTGTCGGGAGGTGCAGGTATCATGCACACTGCCTGGGTGGTTGGCGGCGGCGTTGGCGGGGATTCCACGGTGGTCCACTATTGCCTGCACATTGGTGGGATACGTGCGCTTTCTGTTGCGCTTATTGTGAGCAGTGTCGCCAGGGCCCACTAGTAGGACATGTGTGCAGTCAATTGCCCCCTGACACGTGCGGGAAGCCAGCTGTGGCGTACATGCCTTGCTTGGTCTCCGGCTGTTCCTGCGCAGTGTGTGTGAAGTATAGATAGTGGGGTACCAAGCTGATGGTGTCATCCATGACCATTGTGGGGGACTTGGATTGGCCTGGCTGTGTGACTCCTCCGTCTCAGGCGGATGTTGGTTGGAGGGTACCAGAGGCCAACACGTGCAGCACGGCCAGCAGCTTTGTCTGCGGTGGGATGTTGGTTGTCCGCTGTGTTGGTACCGTCAGCCTGTGGGCAATGGTGGTCAGGATGCGGAGGAGGGTTGTCCCTTTGGGCATATAGTGGGCAATGACATTCTCTTGTGTTGGGTCTGTGAGGTTAGTGCATTTTCGGAGGGTCGCTGTCTTTGTCTGCGCTGCCTCAGTGTTGGTCCGGGGGCGGTGGGTGTCCGGGGGTGGGAGTGGTCCTGGGGGTGGTGGCGGTGGGTGTTGGGGCCCTCTTGGGTGTCCGGCCGCATGTTCAGTGGCTCCATGGCATCTGTTGTTCTTCAGGTGTGGCTGTGGGCTGGGCTCCCTTTTGTGGTGCAGGCTGCCGTCCGACTTTACACCAGGTCAGAGCAGGTGTTAATTTCCTGCTGCTAACGCGCATTATCTCATGTTTCGTGGTCTTTTTGCCGATCTGGCTGGTCGTTGAGAATGTTGCGGAGTGGTATTTTCGAGGCTTTTTGCACGGGTACGCCTACTCTGCATATCATTAGCGTTAGATGCAGGTATCATTTGTGGCGATGTTTTTTGCGGCTGCTATCACGGGAAAACTGGTGATATCGGCTGTTAGCACCTGCTTGTGAATGGTGCGATAAATTTATCGCCACTTTGGCTGCGATAAAGTGCTGCTAACTCGACAATAAGTCCTTGAGAATAGGCCCCTATATCTGTTTAGCTGCTCCGATGAAGCACTGTTTGTTCTGGATGCAATGCAACACACCTGCATATGATCTATATTGTGTGTGTATGGGTGTACAGGGGCTTGGCATGCTATAATCTCAAGACGACCTCATGCTGAGTTTGACATTGCATTCCTTCTTGTTTGTAAATTGCCTTTTCGCTTGACTCGTGCAACTCATCCATAGAGTATATCAGTTTCAGCAGCTTATCCTGATGTAGGATGTCAAGTGGTCCTTGTGAGACATACAGTGGGGTGAAGGTTAGCATCTTACTACTATTACTAATAAGGTTATCATTGTGAATTCAGGGCACCTGTACTCCGCCTACAGCTTGAATGCACTGCCCTACTTAGGTTGCAACTGCTACGGCATTGGTGATGATAGTTGTCTGCCTTACTTCCATTCCCAATATTCATTCTTAAATCAGGCGAAAGAATACCTAATTCTTGGTATACTGCTCAGCTCCTTATCAACTCAGCTAGATAATCGTGTCCTTCTGTTCACTATCATTTTTTACTTAATGTAGCCTGTGAGGGCTAAGTGCCCAGGTTACTTTCACCCTGTGCTATCTGCGGGCCGGACCCCTCTTCCAACACAATTTGTTTTCTTCCACCACCCTATGCCACTTATTATGGCCCTGCCCTCAGTTGCAGTATTCACTCTCATCTTTGAGTACTTTACCTGCCCCATTACCACTTGATTGTATAAGTTTTATATTTACCAAGATCATTTGAACCAAAGTAGACGTTTTTTAGTGGTTTAATTAACTGAATTTCTTCAATAAAATACATTGTTGATGTTTGTCTTCTTTAGGCTTTCCACCTTTCAAAAATATCATGTATGTTTGTCAAACTAAATTCGATAATTGTCCCTTTAGCCATTACCTCCTTTTTTCCGCTATTACCTTTGCCAGGGCCTTAATTCGTGGACTCTTTTGCAATCTCCTTAATTTCCTTTTTTTTTTTAATTCTCCATGTAAGCTCACCCTGGCTCTAACAAATGTTTGTGGCTTTTTTCAGTCCAGGAATAGATAGTATTATTTCCCATCAATGGTGGCATTGGATTTGCCTCTCCTTTTCGCATAGTTGTGAATTGTCATTTGAACTGGACCTTAATGGTATATTTTTTACCCTAATAGATCTTGTTCTCAATTCGCTTGCCAACCTGCCGCGTCCTTTTCAAAACGTTTGGGAGGGCACTCAATTTGTCTACCAGTGGCATACAGTTACATCCGAAATGGCTCACCTAGGCTAGCAAATATATAATCTTTCGTGTTTACATAATGCACTAGTTCTTGTAATCCACTCTAAGCTTCAAATTTAGTTAATTAGTGCGCTAATGCGTTAGAAGTACGAACTACTGTACAGCAAATTTAATTCATGAAACTAAGGACTGGTGCCATAGGCAGAGTTTATAGCAGAAATAATAAATTATGGAGTGCTCACTTCTGCTACATACTTATGGTATTTTTGAAAGATCCGGCAAATTTGTTAAACTATAGTCAACAATACCCTATATTCGGACAATTTAGATATATCTATTGATGTAGCGTTAAAAAATTCAAATAATGTATCCAAATACACCCTTCCTCAGCAAACAGGACTTTCGTCTTTTCAAAATGGCCGAAAAGGTACAAAGAGGCAGCACGTATGAACAATTAAAGTGCCAAGTTGGAAACTTTAGAGTATAGGGAGCTCAAACAATGGTTCTCAGTTTGCTTCATTGCTCAATGTTCCAATCCGTCAAGGCTTCAAGGGCTTCAGGATCTTTAAAGGAAAAGGATTATGATTGATGGTCACATCGATAGACATCTCTACCTCTGACTCAAAACTTGCTAGATTCATTCACCTCTCTCACCCTTGGAGACACAAATTTGACTTCTTAAGTATCCTTCCTTTCATCTTAGCTGCAAGCCTTGGCTTTGGCCTTGGCTGGTCTACCAGCCAAAGCTTCACTGGCCACAGCCATTTTCCTTTGCCCACAGCTGCTGACTACTCACCTGGTGTGCCACAGGTTCCCGCACAGCTGCTGAAAAAAGGGGTGCGGGGGAGATACTGCCGAGCCCCCAAAATAACCATGCTGGAGTTCAGAAGGGGAATGAGCAAGAAAGATGCCTTGAAATGTATTTTTTATTTTTTCACATTAGCTGTCCGTTCAAAGACAGAGGTTAAATGTCGGTCTATGTCTTAGGACAAATTTCTGCTTATTCTTCTGACATGAAAATTGGTGTCTACTTTTATTTCTGCAACTGGAAAGTTAGAGGATTTTGTATTGTGAACTATCCGACAATCTTGGTGGTGTACAGGAGTGTGAAAGGAAAAGCTCTAGGATGTCTGTAAGATTTCTAACACACAACATTTAAATACCTGTAAAGGAACTGTACACATATTTCAAAATATATCAGCTATTAGGAAAGCACGAACAAAGCACTTTTTTTGTAATTCTGAAGTGTGAGGGAAACAAAGATTTAAATAGGATCAAAACAAATCAAGACACTTTACTTGGTGATGAGCAAATTATAAATATTTGCTGGAACCCGATTTCCACACATTATTTGTGTGCTCTATAGTTTTATCAGTATAACAGCAAGTCATTATGAATATTGTGTCCTTTTTGATGGAAAATATGCTGTCTATAAATGACAGTGTTCTACCACACTTTGCTTTAGTAATATATGTATGACAATGTGCTCCACAATTCACTGGCTACATACCACACTCTTACCACTTTCCTGCTAAATGGATGTGGCTCATTTGCTACACTTGTGTTACAATTAGATTGGTAACACTGTCTATGACTTCAGTGATGTAACATTGATGGCAGCACCCCTATTCTGAAATTTGCTCCAGCACCACTGTAGTCACCCCACCTTCCGGCTCCATGGAGAAAAGAGTCGAGTGCTGTAGTAGAGACCAGCAGCATGCCACAACACACAAGTTTGGGCACACAGAAAGAAGACATGAGCACAACCAGACACCTTTATGACGAGGAGGAGAAGGAGGGGAACAGACTGTCGCTGTATCAGTATGAGCAACACATTTGATTACATGTTTGCCTACACCACCGATTTCCCCATAGAAAACCAGCTTTTGCTGCCCTATGCCTGCACATGTACTCAGGGGCGGCTCCTCCGCTAGGGTGAAGGCAGAGGAGCGGGCGGGACGGGTCAGGGCTGCTCTGCTGACAGAGCAGGGGAGAGAAGGAGTGGTTTGCACTCCCTAAAATGGCAATGAATGCTTGGCCGGCTGGGCCGGCCAAACATTCATGCTCACTTTGCATGTTCTCCATGCTGGCTGCATTACATCTCGCATGGAGAACATGCCCAGTCTTCCATTCTCTGGCTGAGCGCTGATCCATGGCGGTCAGACCAATCACAACTCTGCATTGCAGCGTTGTGATTGGCTATCGGGAGGCTGGGTGCATCCTGCTTCCTGCCCTGGAAGCGGGGAAGAGTACCGAGAGGAGGCGGCGGCGACAGAGGGCGACAGCGGCAGACAGGTAAGTGTGTATTATTCTTTTTATTTAATTCCCTCCTCCTCCCAGCGCCCCGCCGCCTTTAAATACCAGCCGCCACTGCATGTACTATTTATGTGTGTGACAAGGATACTGTGGACAGATGCATGTAATGAACCGGTTACCACCTGACACTATGTGCATGTTCAGTCAGCATTAGCCATTTCTTTTCCGGTAGATGGGTTGTTGGGCTACCAATGGACAGAGCAGGACGTGTGCAATCAAATTCACAAGTTAATTTTACCAGAGAAATTCCTTAATGCATAGAAGCCCTGATTGCCCCACACTCAGCTGGTGTATCAGAAAAATAGATGTATGTTTCCACACTTTAGTACATCACCCCACTAGAATCAATTTGAAAAGTGTGTGACACAGCACTATAGGGAATACCACCTGCCCACGCCACTGTGGACTGAGCTCCAACAAAGGTAGTAGGTTTTATGACGCCGACACCAGCTCATGAGTGGGTGGTAACTGCGAGTGCTCTGTAACACGGTCTAATATGAGGTTATGCTCCATGATGAGGTCATGTATGGTATAGTTGGAGAACCTGTAGATCCTGAAGATTTCCTCACCTGTCTGATCAAACAATGTGACTTGGTTTTTAAATATCCCCACTCTCTCTTTTTCTGTCCCTTAGCATTCTGTGTTGTCTTCTAGTCCACATTTTATACTATACTCAGCCTAATACTCCCTGCTCGGAGTTTATGCAAAGTTAGCTCCTGATTTCATGTTTTTAAGACTTTGCATACATCTGCATTTTTGATACGTTATCAGCGCGTCTCTAACGTTAGCCTCTTATTTTGCATAACTGCCTTGCATTAGTGCAGTCTCAAAGTCACTTTGACATCTGCAATCACGACGTGCAGGAATTAGGCTTTTGGGTGCTAAACAAAAAAAAGATGTGTGCTTGTATTGCACAAACCAAGCTAGGAAGCAAAGGAACACTGAACATGGGTGCGAGCCACAAATACAATAAAATTATTACACGAAGGACACTATAGGGTATTAGTGTGTTGTGAGGTAATGTTCTTTGCAGCTGTGTGCCTTCAGTTTCTTCTTGAAGTGCAAGCGAGTTGGTGTGGTCTGATGACAGTGTGGATCTTGTTCAAGATCATGCCTGAGGTAGCCTGTTTTCCATGTTGTCCTTTTTGTACTTATTCATTTTGAGCTTGGCAAAATCCTGCCTCCTGGTATGACGATCTGTCTGAGATAATTAGCTTGTTTGCCTGGAATGTCAAGATGTCATTATGTCATTTCACAAGGGGAAACGCCCGGAACAACAAGGGCAGAGACACGCATTCCGGAACTCCGCAAGTGTAACCACGCTTGCCTGAACAACGCATCTGCCTTAACCACGCATATGCATGTGCATATGAGTGGTTAAGGCAGATAGCGCTCTAGTGTTCAGGATGGGCGGTGAAGCATTGGAACAGGAAGCTCCAGATGCGGAACAGGTAAGTGGGGCTGGTCCCAAAGTTTTGGGGGGTATCTTTTAGGGATGGAGGTCACTTTTAGGGGTCAGGGAGGGGGGGTCGGGTACTTCTGGAAAGGGGGTAGGTTTTTAGGGCTCAGGGCGGGGGGAGGGGGTTGAGGTAGTTTTAAGGGCTGGGCTTGGGGGAAGTTTTTAGGAGTGGGGCGGTTTTAGGGCTCAGGGCGGGGTATCGGGGAAGTTTTTTTTAATTGGGGGCAGGGTTTTAGGACTCAGGGCAGTGGAAGGGATTGGGGTAGTTTTGGAAAGGGGGAGGTTTTTAGGGCTCAGGGTGGGGGGAGTGGGGAGTGAGGAGGGGTCCATTTAGGGACAGCGCGGGGCGGGAGGCCAGGTAGTATATTGTAAGATGCATGGTTTTAGGCCTCAGCCAAGGGGGAGGGGTAGGGTTATTTTTATGGGTACGGTTAGGCCTCAGGGTGGGGGGCGAGGTAGGGGTTTCGAATTTTAGGGCTTAGGGTGGGGGGGCAAGGGTGGGTAGTATATGGTAAGAGTCATGGTTTTACACGGTTCGGGTGCGTGGTAGAGGCACGCATGGTTTAGCCATGTGTGCCTCTGTCATACAACCTTTCACGAGACCTTAAAGGTGATACAAGTTTGATGAATGAGGCAGTATAGTTCTCTAGGGTTTAGGTGGTGTAGTCAAATTTCTTCAAAACATTTGAGATGCATGCCACTGCGTGTGGGCTGCATTTCAAAGATACCAAAGCAGTGCCAGACAGACCAAACAGCAGCATGTGGTTTCCATCTAAGTAGAAAAGGACAAGGGCTTGAATTGTCATTCTGAAATTGTCTAGAGGAAAGAAGAGGTTCACTTTCATTGAGAGTGATAGCAGGTGTAAGACTGTCTTGATTTTCTTATCAACGTGTTCTTTGAATGTGTGGTTACTGTGAGGGATGAATCCAAGGATTTTGTTCTGCCAGTCAGCTGGGAGTTCAAGCCATTTAGATTCATATTGGATAGCCAGGCTAGACCCTTTAGCTATTTGTAACTGCTGGCAAACGGGAGGAATTATTTTTCTATTGGGTGAAGCTTCAAGCAGCTGCCTGACATCCAACTCTGAATGTGTCTGAGGCTGGAATTGTGTCGCTATATGTCATTGTTGAAGGAAATGTTGAGGAAGAGTTGAGTGTCGTAAACTTACTGATGGATCTTGGTGCTGCTGTCAGTGAGTATTGAATTAAGGGGTTCTTTGTAGGGGCTGGCGTTGACTGGGAGAGGGTGCTGCCTGCGGTATCCCACAGGAAATTGTGAGTTTATGAGCCCTTGCAATGCTAATCTATGAGTTGGTAGTGTTGATGTGATAGGCGGTGAACAATTGTCAGAAAAGCCCATGCAAATTTCAAGGATGTGGATCTGTGCTAGATGTTTGACTCTGTTGAAGGCTGGAAAGAGGTCGAGCAAGATCAGGAGACATGATTTGTTTCGGTCGTTGATAAGTAAGATGTTATTGACTACTTGAAGAGTAGCTGTTTCCAGGTTTCAGTGAAGTCTGAAGGCAGATTGGAAGTTTTGTTAACTATTGCTTTTGCTAAAATGTTTCAGCAGCTAGGTGGGTCGCCACTGCTTTTTCTATGATTTTTCCTTTGAACGGTAGGTGGTAGATGGGGCAAAAGTAAGTAAGATGGTCTGGGTTCAATGTTTGTTTTTTCAGTAGAGGTAGAATCTGTCCTGGGATGAGGATGTCAGGGAAGGTTCCTTGAGTGATAGAGGTTTGACAATTCTGAGGAGAGGCTGGGTCATCCCTTTGAAGAGACTTGATGACGCAGGATGGTAGAATGTCATCTTCATAGTAATTGACACAATCTCAGCCCAATATCTGTGTCTGCCCTGGGACTACTGATGATGCCTCCCATTTGTGTTCTTTAGACTTACTGTCTCTTGATGCAGGCCTGCTGTCTTGTACTACCACTACCATCTGCTCCAAATGCTTTAAATAAGGGTGTGTCCCACAATCACTGCCTAACTTACCTTACCACAGTTCAGGAATGCCATTCAGAGGGGAGGATCTGGTTCTGCATGAAAATACACCACCACAGTTTTTACGACTGCTCCTCGAATGGTGTGCGCATGTTTATGCAAGGTCCCATGTTGATGTAGTTGACATGCTTTCAGACCTTGAACAATATGCCTGCTTACATAGTGACATGTGACAGTCAAATCATGTGCTCTGGTGCTATGCGCATGAGTGATAGGCCCTGTTCACTCAGAATTTGTCTCTCCAGTTCATTCACTGACTCCAGTGTATACAAAGCTCCAGACATGCATCCACGTGATCTAGGCGCTATCAAACTGGAGAAGGAAAATCAAACAAAGAACCCCAAACAGGTGATCCACTTGGATGAAGGCCAGGGCTGAAACAATCAATGGAAAGGTCACACCTGAATGGCTGTTGCTTTGCAGATCAGACAATAGCCTGGCGCACTGACTGTGAATGACTAACGTTAACCGTGAGCAATGCATAGGCCCAACTGCTCAAGGGAGGCATTGGCTTGATCTGGGCCAGAGACATTAGATCTGTTCCACTTGTTGAAATAATTGTGTACAAGGCACAGGTGGAAGGCACAAGCAAGCTGGATATCTCAAGCAGGGACATCTGGCTTGGCGCGCCCAGCGACCTCAACATGAGGTGTCAGCAGTTTGCAAGAGGGATGAGGAATAATTGCAGCAGACATTTCAGCCGCGGATTAATGACATGGTGCCAGCAGCGTGGACCATATTGCTCAAAGTCACCTCGTCAGCCCTGTGGGAGGGAAGCGCACCTCCCTCCCAGGCCCCGCCACACGCCGCGGATTAGCCAGTGAAACATAGACCATGACAGATGACATCACTGCCTCCCTCATTTAAAGTCGCCCTCATTTAGGTGGCATCTCTCTGTTCTTGGCTATTCTTTTTAAATTTTATGTGCCCATCTCGCGTGGCTGTTTGTTCCTTGACTGCAGCCGCCGTCCCAGCGCCTCATCCACCCATCTAAAGCTCTGTGCGCCCACAGCGCTGAGGTAAGTTTCCGTTGAGAACTGGGAGATATGATTATTTGCAAGTACTGATCCAGATTTAGGGGGTTTAGCTCTCCTGATAAAATTATTGCTAATGATGTAAAGGCCTTACATTTGTAATTCCTGTCTGACTCTCGGTTTTATCTAGCTTAATTATCGTGCTATAGGATTTTGGAAAGGGGATGAATAGGGATTTTCTTGCTACAAATATTTTCTCTCCAAGGGAGAGCCCGTGGCAGCGCTGGATACAGCCGGGCTGGAAGGACGGACATGCATGGGTTCACTGTAGGAGGGAATGGTACCGCTGCAAAAACTACTCCCCGGGGGTCACTTCGGCCTGGCTCAAGTACCCTTGGAGTTTCAGCAACGAATTGAAGGAAACTTTTTTCTACCACTTTTTTTTCCTTTTTTTGCTGTTTTTGTAGGAAAAAAAATCACATTTGGGTTTTGGTTTTTTTAATTTTGGTTTTGTTTATTTATTTATTTGAAGGTTTTTATTTGCTCAAATTAGGCCATTTTGACATTTCGGAGTTTCATGGTTGAGATAAGATTATGGTAACCACTATGACCGCTTTGAGATGGACATTGTAAACTTTGGAGAACAAATGTCACTTTTGTGTCTTGGACTACAGATGGGAATTCTGACGTATAGTACACCCGTTAGAATGGCCTCATGCATCTGGGGCAATTCAACAGTATCAACCTCTTCTACAACACATGCTGTTAGGAGGTGCTCAGGCCAACTTGACTAGTCCACAAAGACAGAAAGAGTGTTTTATTTTGTGATGGAATTTCAAGATATTGTTAAGATGTGCAGTGTTTTTCAGGTTTGTTTTAGTTTGCTTGTGAAGCTTGGTTGATCACAACCGGCAGACACAGAGATTTCACACGTAGCCCCATGTCAGGAGGAGTGAATCGCTCGTCTATTAATGCTTTGCCCTCTGCAGCAAGACGAATTTGTGAATGAGCCAAAGAAACACACACGGGACCATTTGAAATCTCTGACGTAGCAGGCATCCAGCTCCTTTGTTGTGTGGCGCTTCATTTATTCACCAAAGGTTGGACCATCGCCTGCCCCAGAGGTACTTGTGTTAAATAGGCGAGGTTTCAATTCGAATCAAAAGCCTCTGCTTCGAACTTACTCCCGTGAATGCTAACTCCAAAGAAGTTGCATTTTTTTTGCACCTCAAGCCCCATGACTGGTCTTCATCCAAGGATGGGCTCACTGGAATGAATGTCTGTACTCGGGAAACTGTAAGAATAAGAACGCTGCACCTGAAACCGACGTCCATTTCACGTCACAGCCAGAGCGAGTCTTTCAGGACGTTGCCCGGCTTAACATGACGGCTATCAAATTTTTCACAGCAGGGCAGAAACATTCATGCATGCACCATTAAAAAAAAACGCAGCGTACCTTAAGCACACGGGCTGTTTATTTAAATGTAGTACTGGTTAAAATGTAATTGAATAGTTTGCTGAACGTCGCCAACAATAGCCTGTGCCCAAAATTTTCAAGTTGCTTTATTTAAAGCCACACAATGGGCTACGTTGCAAATATCGCCGATGTTCACATCGCGATATTTACAAGGCAGCCCACAGGATTATAGCAGACGTTAGATTTTGGCGAAAACGGCCGTTTTCGCCAAAATCTAACGTCTGCTATAATCCTGACTTACCTATGTTAGGCATAGGAGGTGGATTCTGCTGATACGACCACAGGGTCGTATCCAGCAAGGTTACTCGCCCTTATGCAGGGAACATCGCTGGAAAACCAGCGATGTTCCCTGCAAAGCGACTAACCTCGCTATCTCTGGAATTTTTATCGCCCTGGAGTAACGCGTTGTTAATAACGCGCTACCAGGGCGATAAATGCCAGAGATAGCCTGCGATAATATAATTATCGCTAAGCACGGCCAGCGATAATTATCGCTGGCCGTTGTTAATATGCCCCTTAGTGGGTTGAGCCCCTGATGCACCGACCTGTGCGCATCTTCCAGGTCGCAGTTTCTCATAATGGCTGGGCAGACACAACCTGTCATTTTTTCAAGTTGGAGAAGAAGGGCACCACTCAGTTGGGTTACATTGATAAATAATTTTAATAAAGAAGTGCCAAGAGGCAATTATGTTTATAGCGCTTGGAGATGCTGTAGACCTATTCTCTATCATTTCTGCCCCCTGGTAATGAAGCTTTCAAATCTTTGGCCTCTGGTTAACCGCCATCGATTTCAGTTAGAAAAGCAAGGGGGAAGTGTCAGTCATCGGGAAATCGATATTATCTCGTGCAGACAGGTCCTTAAGTGGGATGGGTCCACCCGAGTCTGAGACTCGACAGGAATTAAAAACCGACTTTGAAACGGGTCCGTATCCAGCTCTATATTCAGGTCCTTAAATTTACAGGCAAAAATCACTGATTTCTCCAGAATTACTGTAAAATCCCTTGAGGCAATCCCTGTTTACGTTTCACATGTTTTACTTCATCTTGCAATTCCTAAGAGTATTTACTTTTTTCCAAGATGATGTGTGTTTGTAATTTTTCGTCATGCAACATATTACTCTCTTATAGTGAATATTTTGCATTTAGATACCTCCTGGAGTTTGAGTGAGCTCAGGTTGTGTGTGGGAAATTGTGACTGACATGAATAAGCGCACTGTAGTTGAGGCAGAACACAGTGCAAGATTCTCATAGTGCCAGTCAGTGGGTTATGAAGAGTGTGTGTGTGTGTGTGTATGATGACTACGTGCACATCCAATTCCTGGTTGCCCCGCAGAGTGCACAGAGCGAAAGTCGCAAACGTACCAATAGTATTCATGAGAAAGTGTAAGATATGCAGTCAGGGGATTTCAGAAATATATGAGAAAAAATATGTGTCAGTGTCTAACAGAGTGAGATATAGCAAAGGAAAGTATGTGTCAGTGTCTAACAGAGTGAGATATAGCAAAGGAAATTATGTGTCAGTGTCTAAGAGTGATATATATATATAGCAAAGGAAATTATGTGTCAGTGTCTAACAGAGTGAGATATAGCAAAGGAAATTATGTGTCAGTGTCTAAGAGTGATATATATATATAGCAAAGGAAATTATGTGTCAGTGTCTAACAGAGTGATATATATATATAGCAAAGGAAAGTATGTGTCAGTGTCTAACAGAGTGATATATATATATAGCAAAGGAAAGTATGTGTCAGTGTCTAACAGAGTGAGATATAGCAAAGGAAAGTATGTGTCAGTGTCTAACAGAGTGAGATATAGCAAAGGAAATTATGTGTCAGTGGCTAACAGAGTGATATATATATATAGCAAAGGAAAGTATGTGTCAGTGGCTAACAGAGTGATATATATATATAGCAAAGGAAAGTATGTGTCAGTGGCTAACAGAGTGATATATATATAGCAAAGGAAAGTATGTGTCAGTGGCTAACAGAGTGATATATATATATAGCAAAGGAAAGTATGTGTCAGTGGCTAACAGAGTGATATATATATATAGCAAAGGAAAGTATGTGTCAGTGGCTAACAGAGTGATATATATATATAGCAAAGGAAAGTATGTGTCAGTGTCTAACAGAGTGATATATATATATAGCAAAGGAAAGTATGTGTCAGTGTCTAACAGAGTGAGATATAGCAAAGGAAAGTATGTGTCAGTGTCTAACAGAGTGAGATATAGCAAAGGAAATTATGTGTCAGTGGCTAACAGAGTGATATATATATATAGCAAAGGAAAGTATGTGTCAGTGGCTAACAGAGTGATATATATATATATATAGCAAAGGAAAGTATGTGTCAGTGGCTAACAGAGTGATATATATATATAGCAAAGGAAAGTATGTGTCAGTGTCTAACAGAGTGATATATATATATAGCAAAGGAAAGTATGTGTCAGTGTCTAACAGAGTGATATATATATATAGCAAAGGAAAGTATGTGTCAGTGTCTAACAGAGTGAGATATAGCAAAGGAAAGTATGTGTCAGTGTCTAACAGAGTGAGATATAGCAAAGGAAATTATGTGTCAGTGTCTAACAGAGTGATATATATATATAGCAAAGGAAAGTATGTGTCAGTGGCTAACAGAGTGATATATATATATAGCAAAGGAAAGTATGTGTCAGTGGCTAACAGAGTGATATATATATATAGAAAAGGAAAGTATGTGTCAGTGTCTAACAGAGTGAGATATAGCAAAGGAAATTATGTGTCAGTGGCTAACAGAGTGATATATATATATATAGCAAAGGAAAGTATGTGTCAGTGTCTAACAGAGTGAGATATAGCAAAGGAAATTATGTGTCAGTGGCTAACAGAGTGATATATATATATATAGCAAAGAAAAGTATGTGTCAGTGTCTAACAGAGTGAGATATATATATAGCAAAGGAAAGTATGTGTCAGTGTCTAACAGAGTGAGATATAGCAAAGGGAAGTGGTGTGAAGGGGAGAACAGGAGTGACTGAGACACTCTGAAGATCACTACCTCTTCCACAAACCTTGGTAATGTTTAAGCTTCGTAGTTCCAGAATTGAAAACTTTTTAAAATTATTATTCCCAACTAAATCATTTTCATCATTCATTTATTTGATACAGCTAACAAGCAATGGCAAAACGAGTAGGTGGGACTTGTTTTAGGTATACAAGTTGGTTGTTGTGTGATGTGTCTGGATGCAGTAACAGAAAAAATCACAGAGAGACACTCAAATACTGGTCAGGTGGCATGCTGTGGGAGCACAGGATTTTAGATTACATGTTTTGAGCCACGTCCTTAACTACAAGGGCCACACCTCCTGGAAATTATGCCTAGATATGCTTCTTTGGCCAAGTCCCTTTTACAGACCCCCCACATTTTTCATCTCAATTAACGCACCGAGTACAAACCTCAGCAGTCAGTAAGAGGCCCCTCTCATGCGGTCATTGCATTCTTACTATGGACGGTGTGAGGCACCTCTCATGCTGTCGGTATATGATTCTCTGCTCAGTGAATGACATCTTTTGTGTAAATTATATATTTTTTATATGCAGTGGAAATCACCTCTTGCAGTGGGTGCATTGTCTCTAAAAACAGTGGGAGTCATCTTTCTTTCTTTCCCCATACGTTTTCAGTGGTCTTACTGTCTGTGTAAATATTTCTTATGGTAGTGCAATGCACTACTTTTGCTATTAGTGTGTGATTTTATGGCCTGGAAGAGGCGCCTTTTTATGTGCCTCTGTTGATTCAATTATCAAGGAGAGCCCCTCGCCTCCTATCAATGCATTTTTCTATGCCCAACAATAGGTGCCTTCACTGCTGTCAATTTACATATTTCTTTGGCTATTGTGAGACACCTCTTGTAGTTTATGCATGTTTCTATGGTCAATGAGAGAGGTGTCAGTATGTGGTTAGAGAGGGTCAACAATCTTCTTTGCTGTGTATATCAACGCATGGTCAGTGAGAGTTGCTCCTCTTCCTAGCTGAGGATGTGGCCTAACGGCTAGAGCAGTCAACCTCGAAGCTGGGGAAGGGGTTCGAGTCCCAGCAGGGATGCTCAGCATCCTGTGATTCTGGACAAATCACTTAATCTCCCCATGCCTAACACAAAATGAATTTGTCTGTCTGTAACGCAACTGATGCTCATGTAAAGCGCTCTGATACCTTTGGATCTAGTTCTTGCTATATGAAACTCCATTAAAAAAAAAAAATGTATGTAGTCAGTGAAAAGCCCTTTGTGCTGTCAGTCTGTTTTTATCAACAACGAGAGGCGGTCTAGTGGTTACGTTTTAGGCTTCCACAGCTGATCAAATTGTGTTATCTTGTGCACATCACTTCTTTTCACCTTGTGCCTCAGTTCAGTAACCAACCACAATTCACACTGCTTATTAAAGGGGGAAACACCTTACTAGTATCAAGAAGTACTTAAAAAACGGAATATTTTGTTCAGGGGGTGCACCTTGCAATGAAAAGAAACGATTCTACATTGTTGCAATGTCTAAATTGCACTGTAGTTTTCTGTGAACACACAGACCTGCGAGGAGCCAGATGGATTAACTGTTAGGCAGGGTTGACTGACCTTTCACCTTTAAGCATCCAGTCTAGCCAGTGAATGTTAATTCACTACCATCTGGCAGCTTTTATGCTATGTAAACTGGATGCGCCAAACCATGTATCCCTGGCACTAGTTAATTTAACGTTTTAAATTAAGTGTCCTGGTTAGGATCTATAAAAGAGATCGATTTTTAATGATCCTTTTTCACATTTTATCCAGCGGTGCTTTGCACGCTATTCCAAGCTTTTAGGCCTTGTTCCAAACAGCTTCGAGGAGGCATTCATTGTCTGTCTGGGATGGGCTTTGCAATTTTGGGATACAGGTAAGTGGGTTTAGGTGAAAATAGGGTACAAACCACTCAGCACATCACATTTTGGTGGAGGACTCATAAAGTCCTCCACCAAAACACTCCGCAGTACCTCTCCAAGAAACTCCTCATTGCAGGCACCACACGAACTCTGAGAAGCACCAACACCCTCCTCCTAATCCCACCACTTCATAAAAAGAAATCCACACAATCACGCTCCTTCCGTGGTAATGCCCCTATCATCTGGAATGCCCTCCCAAAAAACCTGCGCTGAACCCCTCCTATTCCAGCTTCAAAAAAGACCTCAAAATCCACCTCCTCAATTATTATTGGGGATCCTAACCTGTGACCTGCACTTGATCTCCAATCACCATGTTATATTTGGCCAGTAAAACCTGTCCATTTCCTGAACATCATCTACCTAATTACCTGAAATGTATAGCTTTTGCCCCTGTTTACCTATTTGATTTGTATATCCCGCATGTTGTCTTCATTAGTCCTTATCTACTTGTATGCCATGTTGGCCCAATTATTATTGGGGGTCCTAACCTGTGACCTGCACTTGATCTCCAATCACCATGTTATATTTGTCCAATTATTTGTCCTTTTCCTTAACATCAGCTACCTAATTACTTGAAGTGTATAGCTCTTGCACCTGTTTATCTATTTTGATTTGTATATTTCGCATGTTGTTTTCATTATCTTTTATTTACTTGTATGCCATGTTTGCTTTATATCATCTTACTCATGTAAAGCGCTCTGATACCTCTGGGTCTAGCCAGCGCTATATAAAACTTTTAAAATAAAAATAAAATAAAAACATTTTGTGTCCTATTATCAATGGTTATCCAGAAAGTAGCAGCAATGTGAGTGAACCCACTTACTCTGGGCACTGTCCAACCAACTGAGCTTAGACAATTGTTAGAGCAATCATAGCAAAATACTATGGAAGCAGTAATCTGGCACAAAAATATATAAAATATGTGCAGCTTATAAACACCTTATTCAAGTGAGTAAAAGAAGAAATCTGGATACCTTCATTGTATAAAGAGCGATCCTTTTACCTTTAGGGTTAAATGTTGGTATTTATGGTTGGAAATATGATCACTTCTGGGTTAGTTTTCAAGTTTGACAGAACAATGCCCAGTTGCCAGTGCTCGAAGCAATACAAGATATTGTCACTACACATTGGTTTAACAACAAAAGAACGATTTTTAACGCAGGGTTCCAGCCAGTGTTCATTGAATGTATTTTTAGAATTCTGTGCAGTGACATTTTTTACTGCAGGGTAAAAAGTTTTAATAAGAATAATAAAAAAATACAGCTGCCTTATCTTAAGAAAGGTAGAAAGCAATGAGCTCTTAAAGTGTATTCTTTCCACCAGCGGAAATCACCACTGGCTATCTTTACCACTGTTGATGCCACGCTGTCAGCTGGACCACACTGGGCAACGAAAAGCAGCCCCAGCAAAAATGCTCAAATCAACCTTGCGCCCTCTCTCCTGGATTGCTGTCTCTCTACTCCCCATCTCTCTCTCTTGAAGCCTCCCCACTACCCCACCTGCTGTCATGAATGTCTAGGGAAAGAGCAAACACAAGGAGATGATGGACGTAGCGCTGAAACTTTTCAGACACTCACCCCCAGTCACAGATCTGGGTTGAATCCATCATCGTTCTTTAGCTCACTTCGCCACCTCAGTTCAGACCCAGCCATATGCAAATCAGTCTTGACCCTGTGCCTCATGGGAACAGTCCAGCCTGAACTGCCAAGCCAGGACTTCCCTGGACCGGAAACAAGCATCCTGGGACTGGTTTCGGGGTAACACCCCTCATCAGCCAGGCTAGCTTGCATCCAGTGGCAAAGTGAGCAAGGGACCTACGTCTGGGCATAGCCTGCCAACTTAGGGCGAACAAAGCAAACACTAGGAGATGATGGACGGAGCACTGAAACCTTTCATACACTCACCCCCCGCCACTCATTGTGTTTGCTTTGTCTAGGAAAAGAGACAGAGGCACCAGGAGCGGTTCTTTTTGTGCAAAACCCACCTCCAAGGGCTCCGGTCCACCAGGGAAATGCCTAGTGGAATAAAAGGCCTGTCTGGTCCTGACTGGCAGCAGTAAAACAGAATACGAATACCACTGAGATTACTATGCAGTGGAGTGGTAACCTTAGCGTACTGGTAATTTACCACTATATGTACTGATTACATAATAAGGCCTCAGATGTTTAAATCAAGGATGATATAGCAATTTAATCAGCCAAGAGACTAATGGAAATATGAAGACAAAAACCTTACTTCTGAAAAATTAATTTTACTTCAGTTTTTAAACTCAGCCAGTTTTCCTCCATCCAGGGTTTGACTGGGTCACTGCCCAGCTGCAGCCAGCACTGTTCTACGAAGGGGTGTCCACAAACCTTTATGATGACCTGCACGTCACCGGTATAAGTGCTGAACCTCTAAAAGAGGGGACGCCAGGGGCGGCTCCTCCATTAGGGCAGAGGAGTGTCGCCCCACTGCTTTCTCGCAGTGCGAGAAGCAGAAACATAAAATGGTATTTTAAATACCATTTTATGTTTCTGCTTCTCGCGCTGTGAGAAAGCAGAATGATATACCTGGTTGGGGGCGGGCGGGTGGGGGTGGAGTATGCAGAAGGGTATGCCTGGTTGGGGGCGGGGGTGGGCGGGTCAGGGAGGAGTGGCTTGCCCAATTCTGTGGGCCCTGACTGTTTGGTCGGCCCAGAAACCAGTCATGCACTCTGGATTTTCTCTATGTAGGCTGCATGCAGCCTACATAGAGAAAATGGCCTCCCTACAGGCGCCCGGCTGGGCGCCGTCCGCACTAATCACAACGCTGCCATTGTAGCGTTGTGATTGGCTTAGGGGTGGGAGGGAGGATGCCTGCTTCCTGTTCCTGCCAGAGGCAGGAGAGCAGGAAAGCAGCAGGAAAACACGGGCGTGGGACCCGGTAAGGTAAGTTTTTTTGTTTGTTAAATCTTCCCCCGCGCAAACCTCCGTGCGACCCCCCAACCCGCCCCCCCCCCCACCCGCGAGTCATGCGAGCCGCAACTGGGGGACACTCAAGGGGTTTCACACTTAAGTGAAAAGTAAACGGAAAAAGAGTAGGACCTAGTAGGTCTGTGAATTTTTTTTTACTCCTTCAGCAAAGGGTTCAACAGGACGCTCGTTTTAGTAATCTGACTAGTCTGCATGAGATCATCATATTTACCTATCACTTATAAGTATCCATGTTGATAGGTTCAACAAAGAGGCAAATGGTTTGTTGGTTGTAAAATTTGCACCCTAGGAAAGAACTATGTACAGAACACTTGCCACATTTTTCGTCTGACCTGTTGAAGGTAGAGAATATTTGCGGGTCATAACAAATGAATGTTACTCATTTTAAGGATGAAAGGCGGAGCGAACGACACAGTGATGAAAACTTGTGAGCTGCACTTTAAGCATATTTCAGCAAACATGCGTTGACAGGAATGAGACCTGCGCTTGTAAATTATTCTTGGACTCAGTGCTTGCCAGGACTGAATGTAACATGTTGTGATCTGGTTGTGGTTAAATAATTTTGTTTACAACTTCTACACATAAAAGACCAGTATGGCACAAACCATGCATGCACTTCCGCTAATGGAAATATGCTATTTATTTCCATTTTTGAGGGACAGGAGAGTTGGCAATACCATCTCAGAGTCAAGTTTGAGTTGCATTTATTTTTAAAGGCCCATTTTCCTAGTTTGTCTTAGGGCCCATGGTACTCTTGCTGCACCACCGATCTACCTGTTCCATAAGGTGGTTTGAATAGGGTCCACCTCCCCTCTCAGAACCCATCACACATCATGTAGAATCACTCTCTGACTGTATCTCTGCCTTCAAACTTGTACAGCTGTATGCATGCTTTCGGCTTAGCTTGCACTACACATAGTCCACATACTTACATACATTTTTCATAGTGTGGGTAACTGTTAAGAAAATGAGTCAAATTGTTCTGTAGATGGCTTTCATTATATTGCCCTTCAGTCTAGCTATGTTACCTTGAGCTGACTGTTAATTTTTTTGGTTTATCTGTTCAGTGGTGTGGTTCATCTGATCTTTAGTTTGACTTACCTGTTCAGTAGGTAGGCCTAACTGTTCTGCAGTTTATGTTTAGGGAATTTGTTAAGCGCACGTACACCGAAAGGTCTCTTGGCGCTAAAGGAGGTTGGGAGCCGTCCCGAGGTCAGATCTAGCAGTAAGCTTGGGTGAACAGCCAGGTTTTCAATTTTTTTTTAACCCCATGTAGTCCGGCGTTAATCTAATAGCGCTCGGGAGTTCCAAAGTTTTGGGCCTAGCATGGAAAAGCGTGAGCCACCCATTCTCTTGCGCTTGAATCTAGGAATGGTCAGCAGATTCATTGAGGCTGATCTTAGATTCCGATTGGGGAGGTATGGTGAGATCTTAGAGGAGATGAATTTAGGGCCCCTATCGTGGAGTGCATTGAAAATTATGCAGCCTGTCTTGAACATAGACCGCTGAACCACTTTAGTGTAACTCTTCCACAGTTTTGCCCAACTATTCAATGGGTTAGTCTAACTGTTTCATTTGCTAAATTTTCAACAGTTTAGTTATATCATTCTGTCTTTTGAATTAACGACTCTACTTTGATTGTACTGTTTGATTGTCTTACTGAATATCGATGCTAAGAATTTTGAGATACACGAATATCGTCTACAAAATATTGAAGACCAAAATATCGAAAGGTAAGTTCACATAGATGAAGTTTCAATTTACTATACCAAATTTCAGATCTACATACGTCGAAGATGTATATATCATCGGGTACTTATATGTGGAGTTAGGTATAGAAAATCTATACTTACTTACCTTTCAATATTTGGATTCAATATTTTGTCCTTGGTATTTGTATACCTCGATATTCTAGCTTCAATACTCAGGGGTAATACTGTGCTATTGAAAAGTTTAGTAACATGTTGATTAAAATAGTTTAACTTTGCTGCAGTTTGAGCTCACCATTCTGTAATTTTAGCAAAGAGTTTTGATGGTTGGCCAAATACTCTCTAGTCTGGCTTAACTAGACATAACACTATGGTTTGGCTAAGCTATTCCATGGATTTATTTGACTATTCCTTAGCCTGGTGTAAATGCAGGAGCGGCCCGTGCAGGTAAGAGCGGTGAGGCGGGGGGGGGGGGGAATTGACAGACAATGTAAAATTACATTTAACAAAAGAAAACCACTTACCTTGCGCTTGCCGCATCGCTGACTCAGCGATGCGGCGTGCGCAAGGTAAGTGGCTTTCTTTTTTTTTAATTAAATGTTATGTCGTCATCATCTGTGGACTCCCCCCTCCCATCCCGCACCACCACTCTTACCCGCACGGGCCGCTCCTGTGTAAATGTTTGGTACTTTTGCCTGTCCTGTGTCTTGGCCTCCTCGTTTTGCAACTAAGCTAACTTGTCTGTTGCTTGACAAACTATTGAGCAGTCTGCTCTTTTGCTTGAGTAGTTTGGGTGATCGTTCCATTGCGTACAGTGGGCTTTCAATTACTTTAGAGAAGAACAGATCCTTATTTCAGCCCTACTGCTGTATTTTGGGCTAATAGTTTTGTAGTGTGCTGTTGCTTCGTTTCGGTGACTTGTGCCATCATGTAAGCTTGTGGGGCTACTCCTGATTTGAGTTTCAGAAAAACCTTGAAATAAATAAAACAATAAACTGTCCCAATTTTATGCGCTAACGACAATGGAATTTGGGCCACTGTTCTTCAACGATTGCCTAGTTTGGGATAACTGTTCTACAGATTCCCTGTCTATAGTTTATGAAATCCTCTTTTGATAATGAAGAATGGATATATGGTTACCCTGTTCCTGACGGCTGAAGGCCGCACACCTGATGAGGTTTTGGTATCTCCCTCCTGTAAGCTCGTTAAGAAACTCATTGTTGAGTACTGTGAAGATGCCCTTAATGAATTCTGCACGCTTTTCTAAGTCTCGCTTCTTCAAAAGGCTCCCCTGGTAATCCCCAAAATCTCTTTTCATGTGGCGGTTCCCAAGAACTCTCTTAGCTTAACAAACATGGTGAGTCCTATGACTTCAATAGACAGGAGAAAGCCTGCAAATACTTAGGCTGATGCACTTATCACAACACAACATCTTTGACATTTCTTTTCCAAATGTCAGGGGCAGCTCCTCCATTTGAGCGGAGGAGTGTCGCCCCACAAGCCCCAGAGCTGAAAAATAAATTGGTAATACATTTTATTTATTACCATTTTATTTTTCAGTAACCAGTCCCAAACGAAGTGTCAGGGCAGGACGGGCCAGTGCTGTCGAGTGGCAGCAGCAGGGA
This sequence comes from Calotriton arnoldi, assembly GCA_963921515.1. NCBI lineage: Eukaryota > Metazoa > Chordata > Amphibia > Caudata > Salamandridae > Calotriton > Calotriton arnoldi. The sequence continues at coordinate 810,839 of CAWUFW010006895.1, forward strand.
GCTATGCACTTTAAAATGCACGTCTCTTTGGCCGGCCATCTTGGGACGGCCAGCCTGACATGCGCATTTTAAAGTTCTCTAACCTAGCTGTCTTAGACAGCTGGGTTAGAGAAAGCACAGACCTTCAGTACTCTTAGGAGCTCTGAGAGAGCCTGCTCTATCCAATCCTGGTGCTGCTCTCATGCTGTGAAAGCAATGAGGATGAGAGAAGACACGTGAAGGAGGACGACCTCTCATCGCAAGTTAGAAAGGTAAGCCAATTTCTTTTTTGTGCCTCTCGCCCTCGGTACAAGTCAGCCGCCACTGCCTAATGTGATGCATTTAAATGGCAGCACAAAGGAGCACACTGTAAATATTTGGAGTTCCTGGACTGCTCATTATAATAAAAATGTCGCTCTGTCTTTCAACGACTAAAAATAATGCATGTCCTCATCGAAACACAGAGGTTATAAAAAAGTCCTCTCAGCACTGCAGTCTCTTGTTTTTAAGCAGATACATGTTCCCCTTAGGCGATGGCTCATAAAACAAGTTTTGGCATCTAGACAAAACTGTGTTTTATGGGAAGGTGTAGGAGAGTAGGATCTGCCTCTTATGTTGCCCCCACTTTTTTTCTGATGTTTACACTGGTTTCTGGCTATAGTCAGGCTGGGACCCTGCCAATCAGGGCCCCAGCCTCTCTGTTCTCTCTAAACGACTTGGAGTGCACTCTAGGTGCATTAGTGATTGGATACTGTGGTACCTTATGAGTCCCTAGTATATGGTACCTTAGGTGCCAAGGGCATAGGTACTTCACAGGCCTACCAGGGGCTGAAGCATGTATTATGCCACCCCTGGGAAGCAGACTAAATCTGACACCACAGGTCTGCTACTGCAGCCTGGGTAAGGTGGTGCATGCACCCCTTACTGTGATATAGGCTACCTATATCACTACCTAGATACACACATATAAACCTATAAGTCACTCCTATGGCAGGCCTTATCAATCCTGAAGGCAGAGTGCTTGGTTCCTATGTGGGAGGGTGCCCCTGCATGAGCAGAGCCCCTCTGCAGCATTCGGAGACCCTTCTCTGATGCTGTTTGTAGTGCAGCCTGACCATATACTCTTAAGCGCATTATAACCTCGCGTTAAATGCTAACTTTGGGATGGCTGCACGGAAACATGTCGTGTTTGGTGTCAAACATCTTGGAATACTACCCCCCCCCCCCCCAGTTCTGGCGGCGGGGGTGGCATTCCACCCTTCTAGAGGGATAGACATGTACCTACTGTGGAAACGCGGTAGAATCCTGAAGAGCCCTGGCATCACAAAATGGATGCCACCAGTCACAGACACTGGGCTGCCCTCCTGCTGATGACCGAAACTCGCAGTGGAGGAAGCCCAACAATAGGTATCCTGTCACAGGAGGGTGTGACCACCTTCCAGACAGGGTTTAGTGTATTGGGGCTGGGTGGGTGCACTCCTAGAGTGCTTTGAAGTCCTGCACTGGGGGAGCAGAAGGCTGCTCTGTGCATATGCCAGTTCAAACCAGCTCTGGGGCTACCTGCCCCTGCTCTGGCGCGAAACTGGACAAAGGGAAGTGGGTGTAGCCACCCACTCCCCTGACCCTCCCATAGGTGGGGTCTTAGAGCTAGTCCCTCCCTTCCTCTCTAGTATAAGGTAGGGAACCCTTGCCATTGCAAACTAGATACCCCTGGACGATGCTCTGAAGAAGAATCCTTGTCCTTCGACGTTCCACTACATCTGGAAGACTGAAGAATCTCCCTTGGAGTCAAGGAGTGACTCCCCTGTTTGGCAGGCACCAAAAACTGAAACGACGGTCGCAAACTACGCCGCTCCCGCCAGAGCCCGTGGTCCCTGCAGCCCAAGATGAGGATTTCCTGACTTCTCAAAGGCCATCGTGAGTCCCCAGCGAAGCTGAGGCCAGTGAACCCCACGAGTGACGAGGAACCGCAGTCCCTGGGTACCGTGCACTATTGTCGGGTGCAACCCCTTCACGACATTCTGCGAACTTGTGCTTTACACCACGTGTGGTTCCAGCCTCTAGTAGGAAACCCTCTGAAGATTAGAGGCCTACCCCATCCCGAGTGACCGTGGGCCCCTGTTGAAGGAATCCTCCCGAGGTGTCTTTGCAATCCCTTGCCAGCCGGCTTGTGGGTCCCCTAAACATTTTTCTAAAGAACCAAAGGGCTCCCCTGGTTGCTCCAGGCCTGCCCTGACTTACCCTTGCTGGGTGAGTTCCACAGACCTTGCTGGTCTGCACCATTGACTTTTTACGCTTTCCACAAGACTTGCTGCTACCAAGGCTTGTTGGCTCCAATTGGGTTGCCAACACTGCAGTCAGCTGCAGACTTCGTGGGACACGCCGAATCCAGCTCCTGGTCATCGTCGACGCCTCCTGGACCTCGTGGCCGAAGAGTCAAGACACCCGTGAACGACCTGAATCTGCCGACAACGGTGGGCATTCATCTTCCTTGCCCCGAGTCACTGCCCAGTGACTTTGAACACTGTCCCCTCTGCTTTCAGGTCTTCCTTCTTCCGAATCCAGGCTTGGATTCCACCGGACACTTCTTCGGACTTCACAAGCAGCAAGTCTTCATTGGCTCCCATTGAAAACGACGCGCGACCCGACACCAAAGGACACCTATGCACCCGGCTTCCCTGGGTGAGGTAACTCCAGCACTACGGTGCTCCTGTGGGTGTTGGCCCTAGAACTACTTACCCTGTAAGTGACTTGCTTGTAGCTTCTCCCGAAGTGCCCTTAAACTCTCAATTTCCAACCGCGACTTGCCCCATTGAAGTCTACGGCGATCCGCGCCTGTGTTCACGCACTGCACGCGTCCCCTGTGGGTCCTTTACTTACCTGCCTTGGGTGGTTTCGTGAGGCCCCACACTTCCGAAGGCCCTAGGCCTTGTCCCTTTGCAAGTCGTTGTTCTTAAGTCTCTTGTTTAGTATATGGTCTGGTACGCCCCTAGGGCACCAGCCATATTTGTGCTTAATTTATTGTGAAACGTTGATTTGTGCATATGTTCCTGACTTCTAATCTCATAAAGAGATTAGTAGAGAGTTGTTTAGTAATAAATACATATATATTTGATATATATACCTGTGTGGTGTCTTTTCATTTGGTGATTCAAGAGATTGTGTGGTAAAACAAGCTGCTTTACATTCCTCCAAGACTTAGCCTGAAGGCTGCTGTCCACAGCTACCACTAGGATAGCTTTTTATAAAGGTTGTCTTAAACCTACCTACCATAAGAGTCGAATTGTACTGGTGCAAGGTGTCCACTTTAACTAGTGAACAGCATATACCAGGCCAACTTCTCACAGAAGGATACTGTCACAGTGGAAGTTCTGTGCCTACATAAAGGAACTCGTTGTGTTAGGATTTGCTCTAAGTAAACATGACCCCATACTCACAGAAAATTCTAGAGTAATGACTAGTCATTGGCTAGGTTGAGTTGGAGGGGACGTGGTCCAGACTGGTGGTTCTATAGACCTTTGCAGGACAGTTCAAGGGTCATTTTAATTGTTACATTGTAGTTCTCAATAATTCAGTAAATTAACTGGGACTTTTTATCACAATGTTCTCTGAGTTCATGTCCCACATATTTATAGACAGAGATGTATCCCTATGGAATTGCAGCAAGAGGTTCACTGAATTAGGGCACATAGTCAAAGGCTGGTAAATGTCACTAAACCCACCCAGAGGGGCATAGTAGTTGGCCTTGTATTTTTAGGTATTTGGTACTGTGCGGATTCCACTCCTACGAGCTACTGATCACTCTTACAGAGAACATTTTTATTACAATAGGAGAATCTGAAACATGTAGGCTATGTACGGCACACCATAGGCAACACAGTGCAGAAACGTGAATACGATAGGTCAGGGGACATAAAACTGGGACATGACTATACAATGGCCAGTTCTTTTTACATTGAATGCTTACACTATACTATATATTTTGATTTGCTGAGAATCCCATTTTCTTTTTGCCAAGTGCCAGACTTTTGAGTAGAAGCTAGATTTCCAGCTTTCAAGCAAAGCCACTGGGCCAAAAATCGCTTGAACACCTCATCAGGGGTCGCAAGCGCTATATAAATGTAAACCCTTCCCTCTTCTATCCCTCTACTATCCTTTTCAATCCAAATAACAGACTAACATGTCCACCGCTCAAATTAATTTCATATTTGCTATACTAATTCACCACTAATCATTTTTGGGTTCCGGAGTAGCATGCTACTCGCCAAAAAAGCGCGTTGATGCCTCGTCAGGGGTAGTAAGCGCTATATAAATGCAATTTACAAATACATTTTTTTTTACAACATATGATATACTTTTGATGGGATTTTCAAGTAATTGTGTGGTGTAGATTTTGTGATTGACAGGGATGGCTTTGTTCCCATGAATAGTCGTCCTCCTATACACCCCTATGCTAACTAGTCTGCCTTTTCATATACAGATCTACGAGACCATCAGAGGCCTAGTTTGCACTATATAAAACCACATAAATACATATATATGGTGACATTACTTAATTCAAAGGAACTGGGAATTGCTTTCCCCTGACTAGGCCTGGGCGGAAAACTACGCTACGCTCGCGTAGTTTGCGTAGTTTGCGCAACTACGCGCTACGCGAATTGCACATAGCACAGTGCAAAAACGCGTAGCGTAGCGGGCATTTTTTGCTTACTTGCGGTCCTCAACGTCAAGTTGGCGACCGCGAGCGAGCAAAATGACATCCCGGCGAGACTTTTTCCTCGTTCGCGATCAGCAACATCAAGTTGCCGATCGCGAGCGTGGAAAATAAACCTCCCGGTGAGATTCTCAATGCGGGGAGGTCAGGTTTCTCATTGCGAGTGGTAGCGTATGCTCGCGACCGCTCGCGATGAGAAACCACCAGTCCGCGTTGAGAAAACTGCCGCTCGAGTACAAATCTACTCGAGCGGCAGAAAGCTTTGACTCGCTGCACTGTGCAAGATGCCGTTTGCAATGATTGCACAGTGCGGACAAGCATCCGGCACTGTGCAATCATTGCGAACAGCATTTCCTACCGCACTACGCAGTTCGCGTAGTGCTACGCGTAGCTCGCGTAGTGCGAAGTGCACTTCGCGTAGCTACAAGTAGCGCTACTACGCGAACTACGCCCAGGGTTACCCCTGACACTTTTGAAAACGCTTATTTGATGGTCAAAATCTGGCCGCTTACTGATACATATGTGAAGTGTGGTGCAGGTAATTTATATCCTAAAAGATGTGTAATTTTTTTTTTTAAGTGTTCATTGTAATCTTAATTGCAGCGTGATTGTATTTGATTAAATAAAATCCAATGAATGCTATTTTTATTTATTGTGTTTTATAACATATATTTCCATGGGACTTCACCTAGGACTATACTAAGGACAAATGTCCCAAAAACTACGGCACCCGGTGTGGCTTGATGCATTCATAAAATATAAAACAATGGCTCAGCCATTCTGTAAATAGTGACTTTCAAATAACCTAAAATTTATTTTCAAGCATTTCAATTGTACTCCGAAATATTTTGCAACACTGCAAGCAGACTTTCTCTTAGTAAAAATGTAAATTGTATTTTTAAACAATACTAGGTAATATGACAGTTACTGTGAGAATGAGGCTGAAAATCCATTCTGAAGCTATGCGACCCTTATTTCAGTTTATAAATTGGGAATTTGACCTACATAGCAGTTTTACAAGATGAAAAAAGGCGATTTTAAAAATGTATATTTCCCTAAAACAATTAAAAACGCATTTTGGTGCCATAAAATTGGTTAAAAAAATCGTATCTTTTTAACGAAACAGTGAGGTACCAAAAACATATTTTTGAAGAGTGTGGGAGCTATAACGCGTGCACGTCGCTCACTTGAGACACACACGAGCACACAGACAGTGAGACACTCAACCTCACACATGACCACGCAGATCCACAAATATAAACAAATACATAAACAGGCTCGATGCCCCGCTCACCTAGTTCTTGGGCGGACGACAGATATGGCCGACTCAGTGCTACGCAGCAAATAAACACACTCTCACAATGCAAGCGATTTCACCGAAAAAAAGGCCGCCGTTCAATGAGTTACGGCCACAGTTTCCGAACTGACAAGTGAGTGAATGAATGAATAAACGAGTGAATTAATTCATCAATAATTTGTAAGGGCCGTCCCTGCGCTAAGGAAATCAGAAGAGAAGGCACATCGAACAAAATTAAACTAAGGCAAATTGACAAAAAATTACCTTCCAGTTTTCTGCTAAAGAAAACTAGCATTTTTAAAGTAGCAAACTTTTTCACAAAAAGGCAGGAAAAATCACAGACGTTATAAAATGCCGACGTTAAGGTACAAATGCGAGTGTTATAACTAAAAAACAAATCTGGTAAAGTCTGAATAGTCTTGAAATGCTAAAGATACGATTTCACAGCAACCCTTGTTCGCCATCAGTTATGTACTGCTACTGACACGGTTCAAATGTTGAATACATTGACACACGCCACTGTGAATATAAACTGTGACCTGCAGGTAACAGACAGACCTCTGCAGTAGATGCTTCAACCTGCTGAGCTATGGTATAGGAATTGAAATCAGAGGCCTGTAGGATTCTCACAGACCTCTGCTGCAGGTGCCTTATCCCACTTGGTAAACACACTGGGTTTGGAAATCGTGCTCTGGGGATTAGAGTCAAACCCCTTCAAGAGATGCATTATTCTTCTGCGTCCTGTTAAAGGGAGTGGGGGCTTGGGACAGACAGATCTCTATAGAAGATGCAATGTCACACTGTGCTAAGGGTCTATGACTGAATCCGCGGATCTAGAATTGAACCCGCGGATCTGCTGGTAACAGTCGAACCTGGAACCCTCTGGTTTCAAACAGATTCACGCAGCAGACGCATTATCCCACCGAGCTATCTCACCGGCGAGCGGTGTTGTCACACAAGGATTCCGAGGAACGCTGGCCCGGGTTTTACGTGAAGTATGTTGATTTAAAACTCCACGGGCAGACTGCGGCGCTTGGCCCCGCCCGGCCGGAAACATCTCGTGTACAAGTTGCGCGGGGACACCTGTGTTTGTACAGGGCACGCCTCCTGTGTGCGTTCTTGCCCGCTGTTGAAAAAAACCCTCTATCAGGTTCAGAGGAGGATGTATTTTTATAATAACTCTGTGCTCGACAGATCAATCAACTCAGCGTCTGCCCAGGCCCTCGAGGCTTCCAACAGGCAGGGAGGGACCAGTGCTTCAAAGCCGCTCAGAGGAAACGAGGCAGCCCCAAGTCTGTAGGCATGTGCAACCTGGAAGCGAGTCCTCCCTAAACTGGCATTTTACTATATTTGTGACCAAAATCAAACAGTGCGCAATTTGATGAGGGAAAAAATGCAGAAAAAAAAATCAAAGTGGGTTGCAGTAAAAAAAAATCGCCTTTGTAATCCACACACTAAAATAAATACCTTTTGTTGAAACGATTTCACCCCGTACAGCAGTAGCTGTTAGGGTGCAAGTAAGCACTTAGAACCCCCGTTTTTTTTTTTCTTTTGGGCGCTGCATGCAAATTGTATTTATTTTGAAATCAAGTCATAATCAGGAGGCAGAATTATTTCTAGTGGGACTTCGTCGCCAAACGGAAACCCCTCTAGCTGAAGTTAAATAACCTTGAATATATACTTTGCTCTATTGGCGCCTACCTGTGTGCAGTAGCTGAGACCAGCAGCAGTAATTAAGCAGGGAAAGGGTTGCCAATGTGCCTGAAATTGTGGGATATGGTCAGGGGCAGGGCCACTGAAATTATGCAGCAGGGTAGCACCAAGTTATGTAGCATTGTTGAATAAATTATGCGGCAAGAAAAGCTAAACTTTGCGGCGTCATGCAGCACATTATTGTAATAGTATAACAATTATTTTGTCATTTTTACTCATCGTAACACTGTCTGGGCAAAGATTTCACTTTCTCAGTTCCTGTTTAACAACCAAATAAAGCGATAAGCAACTTAAAAATGACCAGTCAACTTTTGTGAAGGGCCTTCCACTGCACTTGAACATGTTGCAACGTTTTTAGTAACTTTTGATCCGTTTGAGCCGGATACAATTTTATTTGCTAAAATATGCAGGTTATTCAGCATATGATGGATTATATGGCAAATGCGGCAAATCCACAGTTATGAGGAAAACAACGCAGCCGCAGATTCGCATAATTCCAGTGGCCCTGGATATGCTACATAAAAATAATACACAAAGCAAGTTAAAAGGTGTGAAAATGGCTCTTCCTTACGAAGTAGGCCTGGCCCGTCACCCTTTAGGAATCTCAACCCAAAATCAAGGCGCTCAAATTTGATCCAGGGATGATATTTTAGTGCACTAACACTGAAAGGGTTAGTTTTACACAGAAGTCAACTGCATTCCTGACAGCCGGTGGGTGGGTCAGAGGGTGCACTAAGCTTCTCAAAGCTCCTGCCATGTAGCAACTCCCACCTTTGAGCAGATCTAGACACAACACAAGTCAATTATCGTTTCCTCGGGGGGAAATGTGGGTTTGAGGTATGTCCTCAGGTGGAAGCTACTGCAGACACTTCCTAAAGAGATATCACAACCTCAGAACTGTCGGAAGGGAAACCACTCGTGCTCCATCAGCTGCAACAACAACAAAAAAGTTTGAGAACAGGACAATGAACATGGAACTAAGCTTAAAAATCATTGTACTAAGAAGACCCGAAAAATGCATAGCCAGGAGTAGTTGAGCGCAGCTGCCACAAGGGGACTTTCAGGACATAATGTCACAACAAATCTCAGAAACAAAGGAGATATCATCAAAGAAGGGACTTTTGCCAAAGGGGGTCAACAAAATGGCGGTCTCCAGCAAGTAGATGGTGCCTCATGGAAATGGGGGTTATGCGACGGCAATGGGATTTTTTGAAGTTTGACAGGGGGGATGGGAGAATGAGATATTTCAATAATACTTGGGAAAGAAGGTCTATGTGGTGGGGGTTGCCCCTGGGGTCTTGGAGGAACAAAGGCGGCGAGTGACCCCGCTGCCGGGATTCCAAGCCCTCAATCCTATAGCCACGTCCCAAGTGCACCCATGCCTGCCCATTTCCACTTCCAATTGGAAAACACCTCATCTCTCTCCAGAACACGAGGCCTGCAGGAAATGATGGCTGTTCTAATGCCGCCACGGTGCCACCCGCACCCACTCCTAGTCTCACCAACTCTCCAATTGGAGGGTCTGTTCTTTTAATTCTTGCAGGCACAAAAGTGATTTTCTGCGGCCAAGAAAACACGCTCCTAGGTACTGGGCCAGACTAGGCATTTGAATATTTCATGATCTAACCTCCAGAACTGCTTGTAAAACCGTTGACTTACTAACCGGTATGGTAATATTGCACTCCAAAATGTAGCTTCAATCCGTTCCAAAAAAAAAAAAAAAAAAATTGTAGTGAGGACTCCCTTATATTACATAATAATATATGAATGAGACTTTGTAGAAAAACATTGCTAATAAGCTCTACAGCATACATATGGAAATATTCTGGCGCTGTAAATGTTATGTATGTTTTGTGTAGCATGGCATTTGCTACTTTCAAGGCCCCTGCTGGGGGTCTTGAATGGCAGACGGTTGGCTGTGTGTTTTCTCAAAGGCTGGTGTTCCATAGAAGATATGGCTCTTGTAACCTTCCACCGGAATCACATGAGGCGTCGTGTTCGAGTTATCGTGTGAGTGTGTGTTAGTCTCTCCCTGTCAGGGTGTGTGAGGTACATCCATCTGTCTCAGTGCATGTCAGCATCGCTTTGTCAGTGTCTTCCTATCTAAGTGTACCATTCAGTACCCCTGATCCAATGGCTATATCTATGTCTTCCTTAGTTGATGAACTGCCTGCCCCCATGTCAGTGTCTCCTCCTGTGTGTGGCAGTCAATGTCTCTCCGTCTCAGCAAGCATGCCTGTATATTCATGTACAAGAAAGAGGGTCCTCATTTTTACTTGTTGAGAGTTGAACCATTCACACAACCAGAAGGTTCCACTCCTTGGATAACTGCTAAGATCTCCACCACAATGGACAAACCATCAATTCAGAAATCATGAGCCAATATGTTGAAGGTCAAACAGAGACCAATCTATGTCGAAGGTCAAACAGAGATCCATCAACAAAGGTACATTTGGCATGACCCCATCAGTAAATCGGAGAGTTATTGTCCCAAAAGCCCTGCAGAGCAGTCACTGTGCCATTGAAGGGGAAAAAACCAGAATCCGTGGGAGAATGGAGAAAGGAGGCCTTGAAAGTTTTCAAGTTGATAGACCATGTATTTTGCCAAAATGTTGGCTCTGCCAGAATGCACACAGCAGCAGCAGGTTCTAACATTCGCTTTCAGCAACTTTTTCACTGACTCGGCTGAAAAGTCGCTGACCCCATCACACCAGTTCTACAGGAGGGTGGAATAGAACAGTTCAGGATTTTTGTACTTCATGAAGTTGCAAGTGTCTAATTCTTTTCAAATTACACCACTGAAAATGTTGTCCCACAAAAAAACAAAACTTTTGCAGTGGAAAATGTTTAATTTATTCTGCTGAAAAATAAGTCTTCAAAATGTTCAAGTGCTGGTTTTTTCTCAACAAACACGTTTTTGAAGAACCTTTCTCTGGCATTTGCAATAATATTCTTACACTTCACGAAAGTTTGGCAACATTCTCAAAAAACTTCCCAAAGTGTGCAGCAGCGAGGTCGTATGTTTTCACAGCCCTACAGTTTCAAAAAAGGAAGCTGCTCAAAATTTCACTCAAAATCACAATTGCACTTCATGGTTACAAATACTCTTGCTGGCAGTCTCAGTATGGTAGTAAAGCAAGGCTGAGAAGTGCAAATGTCCCAGCACCCTCCTCGAGTGGCCATGCCGGGGCACTTTCATTGGATACTATGGATGAAGTTGGCCCTGCACTGAAGAACCAAGTGATGTGCACTCTAATCCTGAGTTATCTCACTGTCACCTTTTGGATGGGGTCTTTCCAAGACAGATAATGCATGCACTTAAATCAGCTACTTCAATATTGCTAATGTACTGATTACAGGTAGTTTGATGTTATGGGGACGCTTGTGGAAAACATCAGCTGACCAAGTATGAATGTTCCCTGCTCAATGTAGACCTCGATAAATGGTTTCTGAACATTGGACTGATTGCGTTCAGTGAGCAAAGACAAGCTGATTTTCAGCAGAAGCCACTAAAATGAAATAGGCACCAAGATACAACTGGATTATTCTCCATAGAAGTTAGCTTATTATTTTAAAAAAACACACATGATTCCAATCGGATGCTGTAGAAACCATTTACCACTGGTCATCTGGAATTTCTACAAAGGGCTGGCACGTAGCTATCAGTGAAACAGGGGTGGTGGTACCGGGCCCACGGGTTTGAGGGGCACACTGAACCCCAATTTCTAGTGCCTTTTACTACCCAAACCGGAGGGGAGGGGGCATTGCTTTACTTGTGTTAAAGCCCAGAGCAGCTTTGCTACACCACTGACCAGGAGGCTCTCTTTGCCTCAGTAAAAACCCACAAACCCTCTTTAAAATAGTGTAAATGTCACCAGACGACCAGTATTCATATTATATTTCGAGGGCCCAAGTTGGGCAAATTATAAAGCGCATCGCCCCTTTTGGCCCGCAACACTTCACTTGACCTCAATAGGGAATAGCATGGATTAATAGACGCTGGTTTTCTGATTGGTGGGGAAAAACAGGGTTAAATTAACTCATATTGGCCCTCACATGACGCAAGGCTTCGACAAGCCTTTATCCTGGGCAGAGGGGGGGGGGTTACAGAATCAGCCTGGAAGAGAAACGGGAATTAAACTCACTTCCCGCCCTCTCGGGTTTAAATCTCTTCAAAAACCGGGTTAAGCTTCTGCTTTCTCTGGGGCTTAAAATGTTCTTTCACTCTCTTTGCTGATTTCGGCGCCTCCTTCCAGCTTTTTTTTCTATTTCTCCTGCCCTTGTCCTTTGCCAAAAATCAAAATCTTTCGCTGTCTGTGTTAAGATAGGTGTTGGTGGTCAGTACAAGCCCCATCTCCCGCTGTACTTGTGCAACACGTGTGCCAAGGACGGGCTTCGAGGAGGGCCAGGCAGTGCTACAAGACACAGTGCTGCACGGGATTATCGTGTAAACAAAAGTTCAGCGATGTAAGGTTAATTCTTAAAACCCTAAAGTCCTCTGTAGCAGCCACTGTGGTCCTCCGAAAAGCCTGAGGTGAATATAAGACGCGGATGCGCGCCTTTAAATTGCGACAAAGCACTCGAGTGAGTCCAAAAACAGGTTTTCTGTGGAGCTGAGCACAGTACATACACAAAGGTCTGGCGGGAAAGGCACGAGAGGCACGTGACTAGCGACGATTCACTCACTGTTGAGGAAAGCTCCCCCCCCCCCCAGGCCCAGCAGGAACTCGCTCTGACAGGAACACACGTCATCAAAATGGTGGGCAGCGTGGCACTATTCCCAGGATCGGGCTGGGACAGGAAATAGCCGGGACACCAAAATAAAAGTGGTACCACTAGCGAATCAGATAGCTAAACAAGCACTGGCAATGCCAATAGGTCTGGCTTAAACGGAATGTACGGTAATGTGAAGCTTTACGAGTAAATAGCATAGGGATGGATATGTATTTGTGTGGAAGGGAAGAATTGTAGAATAATGTTGTATAGGTTAAAAGGTCAGACCTAAAACTCCATATAGGTAAGTTAATGACTGCCTTCTTCCAATCACAGCTGGGGCCAGAGAAAAGTAGTATACATTATCTAGTTATCTAAGACACTTTAATAGCTTTACAATGTCATGTGTACGCCCCAGAAAATTCTAATTCAGGCAACTCGTTAAATAACCAAAAATGATCACTGCTGTGTGGCGGGCAAGCACTTCTTTTGTTGAAGCACACAATTTCTGCCCAATCAAATCATGTAGTCCTGGTTCCCAACACATAGGCGAAGTCAGCGCTTCTCTCCTGGTGATTCTCACACATTTGTCTGGCTACAGCTGCGCTGTCAAGACAGACAATAAAAATTGGCCCACATCTGCAAATAAGGACAGTTTTAAACTTACAAAGACACGCTGTATTGGTGTTTTGCAAGGTATGGGAGACTGCATGCATTTGTGCTTGTTGCAGGCAATGTTTGTGGTAATAACAAGGAGCTAAACATTAAACATTAATGCTTTGATCAACATCCTAAGGAATTGAATGGGACTCAAAGGGGTTTTATTGACTGGTTTACCTCCTATCTGATTAACCATTTACAAGTAGTGAAAATTGGAAGCTGTGTCTCTAAACAAATTCGCCTGCAACAAGGGATTCCTCAAGGCTTGATCCTCTGACCAACCCTATTTAACCTCTATCTTCAGCCACTTTGTGAAACCCTTAGAAACTCTGGGACCCTCTTTCACCTATATGCTGATGATACGCAGGTCTGCTAGAACGTCTCTTTTCTGAACAACGTTACCCTTCTGTCCAACACCTTGGCAAGAATTCAACCATGGATGTCATCTCACCACCTTAAACTTAATCCTGCGAAAACAGAATTCTTTTTTACGAAGAAATCCACCCAATTTATACAAGAATGGATAAAATCCCTCTTGGCACTGGAATGTCAAACCCTCCGCTATTCAGAATGCCAAGATGCTGGGGTTCATCCTATACAATTGGCTCAACCTCCAGAGCAGGGTCGGAGTGGCCAATAAGGCAATCAGACAGCACCGGATGAGCTGGTCTGACAGGTCAGCGTATGGACCACATTTTTGGCTCATTGCTGCTTCTTTTATGGTCTGCTGAGCCGCTCTTTTACTGTTGATTTCACTGATATTAAAACAAACATTGCCTGCAACAAATTCAAATCTATGAAGTTTTCCATACCTTGCAAAATACTTTTACAACTTGTCTTTACAAGTTCCAAACTTCCCCAGTTTGAAAACATGGGCCACTTTTTGATCTATTTAATTCATTAATGGTGGTTTATTTTGGTGATCATGCCTATTTTCTGTCACAGTCGGACCTTGCTCCAGAGTCAAACTGCGGCCATGGCTAAGAGAGCCGGGTTCCAACTAATGCTGCTTTGGAGGATCAGGCAGCTCATTTTAGAAGAGGGTCTAAAGTCAGTTGTTCAGGTGCCGGTTCTCTCCAGACTATTGTAGGAGAGTAGGATCTGCCTCTTATGGTTACCCCCACTTTTTGCTGATGTATCACTGTTTTTGACTTAGACTGACTGGGATCCTGCTATTCAGGACCCCAGTCTATCTGATTTATCCTATAAATTGATTGCATGTACTTTAGGTACACTCCAGATTGGATTCTGGGGTACCCTTATCAGTCCCTAGTATATGGTACACCATGTACCCAGGGCATAGGTACCCCAGAGGCCTCCCTGGGGCTGAAGCATGTATTGTGCCACACCTGAGAGGCCATTCAAAATGACACCACAGGTCTGCTACTGCAACCTGTGTAAGGAGGTGCATGCACCCCTTACTTAGATATAGGTCACCTATATCTATTCTAAATCACTACACATATAAACCTATCAGTCACCCCTATGGCAGGCCTTATCAATCCTGAAGGCAGGGTGCTGGGTTTTGTGTGAGAGGGTGCCCCTGCATGAGCAGAGCCCCTCTGCAGCCTTTGGAATCTATTCTCCGGGGTTGTCTGTGATGCAGCCAACCATATATACATAAGTGCATTATAACCTCGCGGTAAATGCTAACTTTAAAACGGCTGCTTAGAAACATGTCGTGTTTGGTGTCAAACACCTTGGAATCATACCTCCACACCAGTAACTGGTGTGGGAGGTATGATTCCTCCACTGTAGTACCACTACTATGGGTCACCGGTCTACCCGGTACCAGCTTTCTCGACCTGGGCAGCACAAAATGGATGCTGCCAGCCACAGACACGAGTCTGCCCTCCTGCTGCTGAGCCAAGCTCGAGCAGAGGAAGGCCTGACAATAGGTTTCCTGACACAGGGAGGTGTGACCACCTCCCAAACAGGCTTTAGTGTATTGGGGCTGGGTGGGTGCACTCTTAGAGTGCCAGAAAGTCTGCACTGGGGGCACATTTGGTGTCCCCGTGCATAGTCCAGCTCAAACCGGTTGCAGGAGCCATTTGCTCCTGCTCTGGCTCGAAACTGGACAAAGGACATGGGTGTAGCCACCCCTCTGTCCTGACCATCCCCTAGGTGGGTCCCCAGAGTTAGTCCAACCCCTTCCTTGGGTATAAAGTAGGAAACCTGACTACAGGACTTTAGATTTTACCTGGATTAAACTCTGCAAGCAGAAACCAAGTACTTCGACGGTCTACACTTCGCTGGATGACAGAAGAATCTCCCTTGGAGTAAAGGAGTTACTCCCCTGCAGCAGCAGGCACCTAAATGCATCTGACCGGTTTGCATCTCCCAAGCTCCTGAGGACTCCGAAGATTTCTGCAACACAGGAGGTGGGTTCACGAGTGTTCCTGAGGTCGATCTACTCTCTCAGCAATCCTGAGACCAGTATCCCTCGTGGGGACCGCCCAACCCGAACCCCTGTGCACCGTGTACTTTTGCAGCAGCATATGCTTTTTGGCAATCCCTGAGGCTGTGCTTTGGACTCCGTGTAGTACCAACCCCGAGCAGCATTTCCACCAAAGATCTCTGGCCTCCACTTTACGAGTGCTCCGTGGGCTGGTGCCTTGTGATTCAGCTTGAGGTCCCTTTGCGATCCCTGGTCCATTGGCCTGGGGGTCCTGGCGAGGGTCACTTTGATTTTCCTTGGGCTTCCCTGGTTGCTCCAGACGTGCCCTGACTCCCCATAGCTTGGAGAGTCTCCTGGACCTTGCTGGTCCATACTGTAACTTGTTTCCTTTGCCCGCGTGGGTTGCCTTTGCCAAGGCTTGTTGGTGTTAAATCTGGACACTGACCCCTCAGCACTCGACATCCTTTGTGGGACAGCTCACCTCTGGACTTTGGTTGTCGTCAACATCTCCTGGTCCCCGTGGCTGCAGAGTCAAGCATCCTATCGTCACACCTGAAGCACCCGACATCGGTGGGCATTCGTCTATCGAGCCCCTGGTCACCCTGAAGTGACCCAGACTCTGTCCCCTCTGCTTTCAGGTTCTTTTCACCTCGGATCCAGGCTTGGATTCCACCGGACACTTTTCATCTTCCCGGCAGCAGTACTTCTTCGCATCACGCCATTGAAAACAACGAGGGTTTCCAACACCACTTGACCCCTATGCACCCGGCTCCTCTGGGATAGGTAACACGGGTACCTCGGTACTCACAAGGGTGCTGGCCTTAGAACCTTCTATGTTCCAAAGGGTTTGCTTGAAGTCCTCTCCGAAGTGTCCTTAACTTGTAATTTTCCAACCGCGACTTTCCCATAGAGTTGTACGGAGCTCGCGTCTGTGTTCCCACACTGCACCCGTCCTCCGTGGGCTCCCTGTGTCACTCCTCTGGGTGGTTCCTTGGGGTCCCAGCGATTCTACGTGCTCTAGGCACTGTGTCTACTGAAGTCGTGGTTGTTATACCACTTTCTTAGTATATGGTTCGGTCTCCCCCTGGAGCCCGATGTGTATTGTGCTATTTATGTTCTAATCTCACACAGAGATTAGTAGAGAGTGTTTAGTAATAAATACATATTTTTTATATAACACTTGTGTGGTTCTCCTTTCATTTGGTCACTTAGGAGGTTCTGTTCTGGTAAAACAAGCTGCTTTACATTCCTTCAAGATTAAGCCTGAAGGCTGCTCTCCATAGCTACCACTAGGATAGCTTTCATAAAGGTTATCTTTGACCCAATCATCAATAAGGGTCATTTGGACTGGTGCAAGGTGCCCACTTTAATTAGTGGACAGCATATACCAGGCCAACTTCTCACAACTATACTATGGGAACTCACTCTTCTCAGGCATACCCAGAGCACAAGTAGGCCCGCTCAGAGCAGTTCTAAATGCTGCGCCCACTCCGTTACTGAATACAAGAAATTTGACCACAACAACTATCACAAAGTGAATTTATGGACTTTGTCAAAGCATGCCGGCTAGCCGGCTACCCCTCTGACCCTCGTCCTCCACAAATCTTTAAGAACATTCTTTTAACTACATCTGCTGCCACACCAGTAAGAAGAATCATCAATAATTCTTTAATTACAGGAATCTTTCCGGAAGACTTAAAAAAGGCATACATACACCCATTGTTAAAGAAAAGAAACATGGACCCACATGATTCCAACAACTACAGACTAAAAATGGACCTTTCCTTGGCAAACTGATAGAAAGAGCAGCATTCGCCCAGATGTCACAATTCATTGAAGATAACTCCATACTTTCCGACTTCCAAACAGGATTCTGTCCAGGAAGAGGCACAGAATCTGCCCTCATCACCATCTGGGATGACCTTAAAAACACAGTAGAGAGGAACAGGGTTGCTGCACTAATTCTCTTGGACCTCTCATCTGCCTTTGACACAGTTGACCATGGGGCACTCTAATCCAAAGATTCTACGAAGCCGGCAAAGAAGTGACTGCTCTCAACTGGATCGCATCCTATCTTCAAAACAGAACAAATGTCATCTATACTCCTCGTTTCTCATCCAAACCATACTTCACAAAAGCAGGGGTCCCTCAAGGCTCTATCATCTCGCCCATGCTTTTCAACATCTACATGAAGTTATTACCAGCAATGATCAATGAATTTCAGCTCACATGCAGAAACTATGCAAATGACACACCAATACTCCTTAAACTGGAAAGCTCCAAAGACTTTGGAAACTCTAAAATCTTCAGTTGCCTCAGAGCCGTGGATCTGTGGATGACATGGAGCCATCTCAAATTGAATGCTTCAAAAACGGAAATACTCACATGTGGCGATTGGATAAAATTATGACCCACTTTTCACCTGGCCTTACGATCTGGGACCACCTTCTAAAGTATCTAAGGAAGTAAGAAACCTTGGAATTACCATGAACTCCAAGTTATCGATGAATGCCCAAGTGGACAAATTAGCGAGATCAAGCTTCATTACTAAGAAAATTCTGCAACTCATTTCCCCAGGCTACTATCTCTCTTGTACTGTCTAAACTTGATTACGCCACTTGCTTCTACCATGGATCATCTTTATCAACTATGAAAAGGCTACAACAAATTCAGAATTCTGCTGCCAGACCACTTCTACATGTAAAGCCACAAGCCCACATCTCCCCTGCCTTGAGGACCCTACAGTGGTTACTGGATGCCAAAAGACCCACCTTCAATCTGCTTTGTATCACCCACAAAGCAATACATGGAACAGGAGAGGAGTTGGCCTAACGGCTAGGGCGGTCGGCCTCTAGTCTGGGGAACTGGGTTCGAGTCTCTGCAATGATGCTGAACATCCTGTGATTCTGGGCAAATCACTTAATCTCCCCGTGCCTAACAAAAAAAACAAAAAATGAATGTGTCGTCATGTAATGCAACTGGTGCTATGTAAAGCGCTCTGATACCCGATTCGGGTCAAGTTTGCGCTATATAAAACTCTGTCAAAAAAAAAAAAAAAATTCATTGGGAATAAAAACACCAAATACATACAACAAAGGAACCTGCGCTCCAGATTGGCACCGTGCCTCAAAACCCCAGCAAACAAGAAACAAATCATGGATGGTACATCTTTCTCTGTTCAAGCAGCCAAACTATGGAGTTCGTTACCCCCAAACATAAGATCCACAGATAACTATCTTGTCTTCAGAAGACTACACAAGAGTTGGCTCTTTCCTACATAACCACCATACTCAAAAACAAATGTACAGCATGTACATGTGTATATGAACATTTATAATTTGATTACATGTATGTATTTAGATATGTGCATTTCTTTGTACAAATATATATATATATATATACTACCTGTGGTTTAAAATATATAGATATTCTTTAGGTCTGCTTAACAAATGTATATATTACTTAATCTTAAAAAATATATATAGATATATTATTTTATGCTTAACATGTATATGTCACTGCATAGTTTTCATAGATGTTATTTGATTAGATGCTTCTGGGTCTCTTTTTATTTTATCTATCACAATATGTAAATATGATCATACCAATTGTATCTATAAGTTGCTTCACTACTGAAATATTGTGGAAAATATAAAACTAAAATAAATACAAAAAGTATAAAAATACACAAATAAATTAGCTTTACAGACAGCAACACGTTAAAGTTTGAGGTTTTAACTATCTAGCCACATGCACACAAATGGGACTTTATACAATACAACTTTATATCTCAATACATTATTTTCCTTAGACATGTATACCATTTCCATGTAGTTATGTACCTATATATTTATTACATAACTCCCACTGTAGAAGAAAAAAAAACTTCAACTCTCTCCAATGGACTAGTCTTTGTCTCATCCTATACCTCTCTCAAAATATCCTCTATGTCCATTCTCTAACTTATCCCAACCTCATTCTACTACTATGATCTCCCAAATAACCCTTTCTAGACTCTTCCCTCCTCTATCCCTCCTTGACTCACCCCAAATCTAATTTTTCTACTATGATCTTCGATATAACGCTTTCTAGACTCGTCCATCCTCTATCCCTCCTAGGCTCACTCCAAACCTCATTTTACTACTATGATCACCCTGATAACCATTTCTAGACTCTTCCCTCATCTAGCCCTCCAGTATCCTATTCAATCAAACTAACAGACTCACATGTCCACCACTCAAATTAACAACTTACATTTCCCAATACTAATCCACCACTAATCCTTTTTGGGTTCTTGAGCAACGTGCTACTTTCTGAAAAGTGCTTCAATTTCTGGTCAGGTGTGGTAAGTGCTATATAAATACAATTACAATTACATAGGACACACATTGCCATTTAATGGAAAACATAGACGTTGCATGTCGATTATGGGCATACAAGGGAGATACGAACATAAAAGGTTGCTTGTGGACATAGAAGGGCAGATATGAGATGTAAGAAAGATGTGAACATTTGAAGAGCGCGGGATCTCGGCGAGC
Source organism: Calotriton arnoldi (assembly GCA_963921515.1). Taxonomy (NCBI): domain Eukaryota; kingdom Metazoa; phylum Chordata; class Amphibia; order Caudata; family Salamandridae; genus Calotriton; species Calotriton arnoldi. The sequence continues at coordinate 830,851 of CAWUFW010006895.1, forward strand.
GCGCCCTTAGGGCACGGCCCCCCGGTCCCACGCCACACCCCCAGAGTCCGGTCCAGTAGCCCGATTGGCTACTGGCCGGTAGAAGTGCTTCCGGGTCACTTGGTAGACGCGCATCCGGCCCGAGCGGAATAGGTTAGGGCGGAGCCAGGGGGGGCTATTTAGCCCTTAGGTGCACCGCTGCACTTCCTCTTTTCCCGCACGTGGACCCCTGGACCAGTGGAGCAGAATCGATCTCCCACCCACCCGTCCCTGAGATTAGTAGTTTGAGGGTAGGCTATGAGGGGGTTTGGCGGAAAAGAGGCCACAGAACTTTGAATTTCAGGGTTAACGGGAGGCCTGCTTACATACTCCCGAGGCCAGCACTGAGGGGAGAGACGGTAAGCTCTCCGCAGGGAGAATGGGGACACCGGCTGGGGAGGCAAGGGCGCCAGGTCACACGAGCCTCCTTGGCAGCCTGGTGGTAGAGGGTGGGCCCCCGAAAATGGCGGACAAGGACCGAGGGCTGGGGCTCACCGCTCAAGGACGCAGGTGGGTTGCGCCTTGCGTGGTTCTCGAGATAGGGGATGCGAGCCAGAGGGCCCCTTAGTGCTGGAGGAAGTAGCTAATGCATAACCGGTGGTTATGATCAGTTATAATACGTGTAAATATTAAAAATGTGAATTTTGATTTAAATGTGAATTTTAAAAATGTTTTGTCATGTTTATGAATGTTTTGATGGTTATTAAACATGGCCGTTTTACCCACACTCTTAGACTGGCTAGTTGATTGTGGGTTGCATGAGGTTGGGGCGGGGGACATGCTGGGGGGTCCGGGCTCTATGAGAGAGATACGGGCACAGAGGGCAGATATGGACAGAAAAGGGCAGCTGGAAATAGAGTGTTATACGGAAACAGAAGGCATGATATGGACACAGGGCCATATTTATGTAGCTTTCACGCAGCTAAGCACAGCAAGCCACCTTGCTGCGCTGCGTGAAAGGGCAGAAATGTGCTGTATTTAACATAATACAACACATTCCTGTCCTTTCCTTGTGCTGGCGCCCTTTTGGCTGCCTAGCGTCAATGCAGACACCCTTTCCCCATGGTGCAAGGGTGCCTGCGTTGTAAGCAGGATTGCTTTTGTGCAGAAAGGGACATCTTCCTGCACAAAAACAATCCCCCAAGGCATTTTTCTCTTTCTATGTGTGCTGTAAAATGCAGCACATATAGAAAGAGGAAAAAAAGGAGGCGAAATAAACATATTTCTCCTGGTTACGTCTCCCCTGGGGAGACATATCATTTTGACACATTCCCAGGTTTACAAGTGTTGGTAAATCTGGGAGTGCACCAAAACCCAGAGGTGGATGTGTGGGAACAACCACGCTCTACCCATGGAATGCCTCTGTGGGGCGGAGTAAGTCAGTGCAGCGATTTGTGCTGCGCTGCGTTACTCTGGATTTATCAAGCCATCGAGGGCCATGCAAGATGGACTTACATGGCTTGATAAATCCAACTTAGGGTTTGCGCCGCCCTTGCACCCCCTTGCATGGGGCAAGGACAATACAAAACGTTCACAAATATGCCCCACAGAGAGGACATGTAGTCCCAAAATGGAAGGCTTCGGACAGATGTGGACATAAACCCTCCATGTTAAGACAGAAGGACAGATACGGACACAGACTATCAGGTAGGAACCTAGGCAAGGTAGCCATTTTCTTGGCTATGAAATCTAGACGATCCTGGGTAACTCTAACCCATAGGTGTCTGTAAAAAATGACCCCATTACACACAGGTGGGCGTGGGGGTGTCCAAAGAAATACGAAGACGTGCAGGAAGCCGCATGTGAACCCCTAGGATAGTACACCATCGCAAACAGGATGATTAAAAAGGGCATGACATAAGCGAAGACGTGTTTCCCTTTTAAGGTGCAGTATGACGGGGTCCTCGTGGACGCTCCTGGCCTCAGAATGCAGCACCGCCTCGGGGCCCTGAGGTGTCAGAGTTAATTGGATCCCTTCAACTCGCCGCCCTGGGCCTGGACTGCCACTGAAGCCAGCATTCAGCTGGGCTTTAAACTCCTGCAGCCTGTCGCTCGGGCATTCAGCTGAGCTTTAAACGTCTGCAGCCTGGCAGCCAGACATTAAGCTGGGCTTTAAACTCCTGCAGCCTGGCGGTCAGGCATTCAGCTGGGCTTAAAACTCCTGCAGCCTGGCGGCCAGGCATTCAGCTGGGCTTTAAACTCCTGCAGCCTGGCGCTCAGGCATTCAGCTGGGCTTTAAACTCCTGCAGCCTGGCGGTCAGGCATTCAGCTGGGCTTTAAACTCCTGCAGCCTGTCTGTCAGGCATTCAGCTGGGCTTTCAACTACTGCAGCCTGGCGCTCCTGCGCAGCGCCTGCTCCGGAAACAGAGATACCCTTTAATCACCACGATTTTATGACACCGCACAGTCAGAGAAACCCTAAAAAGCACCAGCATCGGTTCAACTAACAGGGGCGAAGTTTCCAAAGGTGCAGCAGGTGCAGTTGCGCCGGGGCTCACTGAACGCTGATTGTTGCTGTATTTCAGAGTTCAAACAGCGGCCAGGTGGCCCATTTCCTTACCTGCTGCACTTGGGCACGTGACACGCTGCTACGCTGCTCGCTCGCCCCAGGAGAACAATAAAACTAAAGACCCCCCTGATTTGCTTCTACGTGAAGAACGGCGCTTTGAACGGACATTTGGCGGGACATACACTTTATAAACTGAATTCTACAAAACAAAAATAAATGATAAAAGAAGCGTTTACAAGCCTCTTAATTCTTGGGCTGTGACTTGTTAGCTCGTCCATAGCAAATGTTATCATTACTCGGTTAATAGTAGTACCACGCCTTCGACCTTAGAGTACTGAAACGCTCACTCGGCCCTGCTAAGATTAGAATTAGTGACCGACAGGTACACCCAGATGTCAACAGCAGGTGCTTAACTCACTGAGGCGTGGAGCCCACCCCGCTAGAAGTACAGTATAGGGTAGTTTAAAATTTCAAATAAACGGAATTTGCCTGTGGAACACAAATCTGTGTGCCCTCTTTGGGATGCGTAACCGAGATGTTTATTCGCGGTTTCTCAGCGCCTCATCGTGTGATCTTGAGAAAGTCATTTGTTAGCTCTCATGCCGCACATTTTCTACGCATAACCAAAATCCGAGAACGCTTAAATCGACCTGAATGTTATGGGAAGAAACTATAATTTTACTAAACATTTTATTCGGTTTCATTCCTTCATTTCCATTATGACTAGACAGGCTCTGTACTAAATACCTATTCAAACATTCCTGAATTGTTCTTGTACTTGAATCCGACCATATGAATTTCCATTATTTCTTGTTTCCTTTTTATCTATTGTTGTTTTTTAATTGTACTAAAAAAATTGAACATTTGCTCGAACTGGATAGTGTGTGCCACATTTTAATGGTAACAGAAGTTCTACGTCGTCATAACGGAACACTGCCACGGGCTCTCGCAGACACGCTTTTCTTCAGCCTGTGTAGTTAAGCGAATGGGCGGGTTTAAAAATGCGCCTTAGGATGCCCATGTGGCTGTCTGGCATATGAGCGCAGCGCGGCCCGGAAGAGAATGTGTCCACTGAGGGGGAAACAATGGCTGTAATTGGCTCTGAGGAGTCTATTGTGGCCATTAGCCCCGGAGTCTGAACACACAATCCAATCCATTCCACTTGATTTCAAGCCAGTGATAACATCGCCCGTTTAAGGGTGGGGTGAAGGGGGGGGTGGGGGCTTACTGGTACAATGCCACCTGTTCCAGTAGGCAGGAGACTTCCATAAGATGCCTGTTTAATGACTGCGCTGGCTGGGGAGAGTCACGCGCGACCCCCGTTTTCTGCATTTTACCGTTTTAAAAAATGCCGACGACGGTTTCACCTTTTTGCGTCCAACGTTTTGTGACAGGCCTGTTTATTGGTCAGGCACTATAGAAACTGTTCACCCCGGTAGCACAAAAAAGGGGACGAAGATTCCTGGGAGAGGAGAGAACATGCAAGTCGCGCGAGCTGAGGTACAGACCCCTTTACGCTCCAATCTCCAAACAGGCGGGCAGACAGACTTTATCAGCAGACAGTTATATATACACACCACGAACTCAACCGAAGGTATTGGAGCGCTTTACGTGAGCAACAGTTAATTACACAGTTTCACATTCACGTTTTGTTTCTTCTTTTTCGAGACCATTGGAGACTGATTTGCCCAGAATCACAGGCTGTTGATCGGACGCCAAGACTCGTTCCAAAGTCGGCAGCTCTGGCTGTGACGCCACATCATGCCCTATGAGTAGCATAGCAAGGAGGCCAGGGGCCCTGCTGCAAGCAAGGAAAACTGCCCCTTTGACAGTTGTTGAGGTAGTAAGATACAGCAATTATCAGGTTTCAAAGGGCCCAGCAAGGCTCTCTCCGCCGGTGCTACTGCACCTGCTGCACCAGTGATAGTTGGTTCAGATCGTGTTTCTGAAATCAGCCGATGACTTTAAAATCCACGCACACAGATTGTGAACTTTCAGATACACGTGCATAGGTCCCCAAAACTCCTGTCCTGGAACAGGAGTGCAAGAAATACATAGATTCGGAAACCTACGGGCAGGAACGCAAACCGAGGCGCTCCAGAACACTAATTCTAATATCTCGAGAAACCGGTTGTAAAATCGATAGATATATTTTGAAATCTCGAGAGATATTTTCAGAAATACCGAGAATGTAAAGTATGTTAATACAGTTTGTAAAATTTCGAAACACGCATTTCTTACACTGTATTTCGATGTACCCATACGCAGGATGTAAAATCTTCAGACACATATTGTAGAATCTCTGTAGAGGAAATCTGAAATCTCCTGTTCCACATTCTGAAAAAAAACAGATTTCAAAATATCTAGACAGCGCTGGTAATATCCCTAGTCACATATTTTGAGACGTCCCAATACTCATCTGAAATGCCATACTGCAAATTTTCCAGAGACAATTCATAACATCTCGCGAGACGCATCCTGAAATCTTTTGGCAAAAACACAACTCCTGAAATCTCTAAGTACAGATTGTAAACTTTAGGCACCCAGGTTGTGATCGCTCCGGGCACATATTCTGGAGTTTGTAGACACAGGTGCGCAGGTACAGACTGGACCACCTCCAAAAACGGATTATGACATTTTGAGATTTAGGCTTCAGGCACAAATACACACGTGACCGCTCTAGAAGCAGGCATGCGTGGAAATTAGATATTTAGATAGAGCTCCAGACGTGACGAGACACAGAGATGAAAACTGTGAGAGATCCAGACGTAGATTCCAAACTTTAAAAAAAAATCACAGAAGTACACATTTTGAAATATCTAGATGCAGATGCCGAGATCTCCCCACCCCGAGAGATGTGCATTCTGAAATCTCCATACAGGCACAAAGACAAATATTCTGAAATACTCACATTAGGTACAACATCCTCCAGAACCAGACATTGGAAAGAGTCTAAAAATCGAGATATAGAATCTGCACTCTCCAGATGCAGATACAGAAAGTCTTCAATATCTGGAGGCAGATTTTGAGATCTCCAGACCCAGCTACTCACAGACAGATTCTGACATTTGTAGGTGTAGATTCTGAAATCGCAGACTCACAAATGCAAGTTCTGAAATCCCAGCATCCTTATATATAGACAGATTCCAGAAAATCTAGAAGCAGATTTTGAAATCTCAAGATCACACACACAGTTGCAGATTCAGAAATGCCTACACGCAGTCTCAAATTTCGAGCCCGACACAAAATCCGATATATGTAGACGCACATTCTGGAATCCACTGACCCGAAATCTGGAAAGATCTAGAAGCCGATATCGTGATCTCCAGATAACACAGTCGGATTCTGAGATATCGAGACGCAGATTCTGAAACCCACAGAGCCGAATTCTGGGAAAATCTTGAAGCAAATATCGTGATCTCCACACACATGCAGATTCTAAAATATTGAGAGGCAGATTCTGAAATTCCAGATACTCATGCACATCTTAATACTGTGAAATCTTCATGTATGGTTAACAGATTTAAATTCTGCAGGAAACGTCACCAGAGTCAAATAATCTTATCCGTTGGTGCACACATTTCTTCTGCGTGACTGTCAGAAAGGCAGCCATGTTTGCCATTGGTTTGATAAGCCCTAAGACCCGTAGAAAAAATCGTGAAAGTAAAATGCAAATATTGTGACAGTTTAATGGAAACAAAACGCGCTCACGGGTCCTGCTGCGGTGGCCGCCCCTCCGCTGTGAGATCCAGAGTTATCAGAGACAACTGGGGGTGTACAATACACACCTCAAGGAACTGCGGGGCTAATGTGTAATCGGATCTATGCGGGCATATCGCTCGTGGGGTAGGTGTGTGCCGAGGGGCCAGTAACACAGTTACACTTTGGGGAAGCGCACGTGATGTTACGCCCAGAGCTGCCGACTTTGCAACAGGTTCGAGTCCCGGCATCGGCTCACCAGCCTGTGATTCTGGGCAAATCACTTAATCTCCATGCGCCTAAAAAATGAACGTGATTGCGTGTAATGTAACCTGTGCTCATGTAAAGCGCTCCAATGCCTTAGGGCCGAGTTTGTGTTGTATAAAACTACACACAAAAAACAAACGTGAAAGTGGTTCTGGAAAGGTCACCTTGAAAATGCAGAATCATGGTACTACGGCAGGCAGCTGTCCCCCAATACTCCTCTGAATGGGTTTGTGCGTCGGTTTCTAAAACGGTGAAGTCCCACAGATCGTCATAAATAAAAACACACAAATGTGCGGTGTTTGTTTTGCCTATTTAAGGATTTTTAAACATAAATAAAATATATGGTATAATGTCACATGGGAAGCAAACGCTGTATACTTTTACGTTACAGAATGTAATCAACAGTGGAAAAACTGTCCTAGTTTTTTTTGGTACGGTTTCGTTTTAGTCCACATATAGATGATCATTTAAAAAAAATCTAATTTAGCACGCTTCCATTTGTTTATTCGCACGTTGTGTAGCATCTTGCAGAGTCGAATACGTGTCTGGGCAAGAAAAGGTAAAATAGCATAGCGTGAATTGACTGGATTGTGAAATTTACATGTATTTTCTATTTATTGAAAATACAATTAATTTCGGTGTTTTACACCGCGCCCACTTGTATCGCTTCGGGCAGTTTATGCAACAAAGTAACTAATGCAACTTTTAAAAAAAAAAATGAATCTCAGCAGGACTGAAGCCATTAATTGAAATCAAAGGAATACAAAATATTTCCATTGTTTTTTTCTCTCCCAAAAACTTCTCTCAGTTGTAACGTTCACTCATGGGTCACCGCCCTTTGCTAGATTTAAAACCATAGTCCTAGTAATACAATTAAGACGATCAAATCCCTAAAGGGAACTATAAATACAGATTAAAATGACAAACTCTGGGGCTTGTTTACAAGCCCCTTGCGCCGCCGGTAGCTAGGTCACTTTTTCCCATATTAAAAGTAAATCGCCGGCGGCGCAGGGGGCTTGTAAATAAGCCCCTTTGTGTGCAGTGTATCTGTGTGTAAGTGTGTGTGCGTATTGTACGGGTGTATGTAAGTACTATGCGAGTGTGCGTTTGCACTGTTCATACTGTGTGTGTGCGCGCACAGTGTATATATGCGTGCGCGCGCCTGTACGTGTGCGTGCCTCATCATCACTTATAGTCCATGTCAGAGTTCTCTCACGGGACGCCTTCTCTAGCCTTCTGTCCCTGCTCCGGGGTCTCAGACGAGAGCGCTGGAGGGGCCAGTGACCTCTCACTCTACCCTTGTGTCGAGGTGTCGCCCCCTTTCTGCTGTACCAATGTGCCAGACTCAGGCATGCTGATTCTAGGCGCTAAGAGGAAGTCCCTTTTGCCGATGGCGATTTCCAGGTCACACCAGCCCGAATGGGCAGACGCAGGCTGTGCCTTTGGCCTCCGAGAGGCTGCAAACGAGCTGTGAAGACGGTCTGGCAGCCTCCGGAGGCACCTTCAGAAGTTCTGACTGGACACGCTTACATCAGAGCCTTTCATGCCCCAGGTGCTTTGATACCCCCAATCGTCCGCCTTCCTTTCTATGAACCCTGAGATATGGACAGTACCAGGGAACTGTGAAATATGGGCAACATTGCACACCTCCCTGTGAAATAAGGATCCTTCACCATAATGACAGTCTCCACATGACCCTACAGCGCTTTACCACATCACAACTGCGAGGATTGTGCAGAAAGATGGACAAAAGATATGACATACGATTATCTAAATTATGCGGCAAAACATGCAAATTATGGGGCACATTCTCTGGCAGTATTGTTGTCATCCATTTTAGCTAGAAACAACACGTGTGAAATGTGCAAATTATGTGGTAAATTATATGGAACATGCTGTAAATCCATTATTATGTGGTAAATGCTGCAAAGATTCACTTAAATCCACGGACCCTCACCGTTACCCACTGTTTTATTAAGAATTCCTTCAAGAAAAGTAAACAGTCTAAACATTCTTATTCCAGTCAGTGCCCATTGTTAGCTACACATCGAAGAAAACTTCTGTTTCAAGCTAACTGCCCCAAAATAAATATCTTATATGAACAATACATAACTGGTAACATGTACATTATGGTCCTATATTGCCATTGAAGGGTTCTGGGGATATTTACAAACGAGTAGGACTTCAGCCTTGTGGTTTATCACATAATTTAAAAATAAGTATAATGTGTGTGTGTATATATATATATATATATATATATATATATATGTGTGTGTGTGTGTGTGTGTGATATATATAGACACACAGTGAGCGACTTGGGACACACTCTTCAGAGATTCAATTGATTTTTTAGAAGTTCATCATCAAGATTTACATGTTTGGACTACTTCCGGTCTTGTTCGCTGCCCATTTAAAGTCTGTTTGATAAGCTCTTTGGTTCATTTCACGACACCATGTGATAACCTATGTCTTCATGCTCCGTGTTCTCCTGGCTGTTGTAGTTCCCTTACATTTTTCATTTCAATATTATTTTTCCTTAAATTCTATTTTAGTCTATCGATTTTGAAAGTGGGTGTCGTTATCACCATAAATCCTAAAATAGCCTTTTTGCAACCATGAAGCTTTTATTATTATTAAAATCATTCATTTTTAGATGGATTTGGGTTTAACTTGTTCATTCATTGATTACTAAGCACTTCAGCAATCGTTTGGTCCCTTTGTGGGTCGATTAAATACAGTTAATTAATTTGCAATTAAGATGATTCAATAATTTACTATTTTGTTAGCCTTATTCCAGCTCTCCAGTGTGCAAAATATCCTCAGTTGAGGATATAACTTGTTTTGCAGGACTTTTGGATTCTTTCATTAACAAATTTCCTCACTCATATATTCCTTAATTTGTTCAAGAATGGTCGTGAATAGGACCTATGTGTTGATGTACCTTGATTTCACACTTTATTTTCTTGACAGTTATTCAATTTTTACCAGTTTTCCTCTTTCTGTGCTAGAGCAGATGCATGTACAGTACATAGGAGGTTGGGCACAGGGCATGGCTAAAGGCCAAGCCCTGTGCTCGACCCCTGTTGTGCACAACTGAAGGCCATGAGCAGCTAGGGTTGGCTGCCCAACGCAAACTGGCGCAGAGACGGCTTGAAGCAGCTGTGCCCAGCGGGGGTAGGCCAGTATGTTTGGTGCAAGGTGGCTGTGTGCAATGATGGATGCCCGGCCGTGGGGGGATAAATGGAGGGCCTAGCTGCAGTCCAGACCCTGCAACCAACCTCACCTGTTCACAGCTGAAGGCCATGTCTAGCAGGGTTTGAAAATTAAGTACACCTTACAAAACCCTTGAAATCCACTGAAAAAAACAGTTAAAACCTGAGTCATGTTTTTGTCTGAAACACCATGTGTGTGTGTATATTAGTACATATTTAAACATGCATGTGCACAGAGAGTGATGGAACACTGACTCATTCATGCGACATGCCAGAGACGTGTTCTTAGGATTTACTGATAAACCGGAAGCTGAATATCCAGTTGCTTGTCAGTGTTTGCACAATCTTGAGAAGGCATTACACAAACACGACCAAAGAATTCTGCATGTTTTGCTGCGTTTTTTTTTCTAAGAGGAATAATATAGTCCTATAGTCCACAGCAAGGCATATAGCGGTGTTAAAGGCGTTGATCCCGAGTTATAGGTCAAAGCTGGAAGGCAAGGGCCTATAAGAAGATTGAGGGCCTTTTACAACCGATATACCCTGAGCCAGAAGGGTTCTAAGGCTATTAGAACATTCCACCCACTAAGGGTAGAATGCTCTAAATTTAAAGGGGAGAAACAGAAAGACAAACATTGGAATGTTGGAGCAGAAGGCTTATATCAGCCATTATTAGCCCTGAGCCACTTCTTCATCATCAATGGAACCGTCAACATTCCACTGTTCTGATAAAGCCTTATAGCCCACTCCGGAGGGCTATACCAGTTGTTAAAGGCCCTGAACCCAAGTTATAGACCCGAGCCTCAGACGAGGGCCTATAACGATATCATTTGATTTGTATGACCTAATTCCCACAAAATATGAGTGTTGATATTACTGCACAGCAGTAAAGTGAGGAATCTGCACAGAAACAAGCACGCTGGTGTGTATGTGAGCATTTGAACTTTTAACTTCATATTGCTTAAGTTTCTTCTCAATATCTGACAAACAGTGTTTTTTAGAAGATACATTCTAAATCATTTATTTTCAAAAAAGACAGTCCTTCGCATGATTTAGTTGTCGAAATCCACCTATTTTTAATGATATATTTTATTCCTTGTTTTGACATAGCTTTATTTCTATTATTATTAGTAGAAATAGTAGCGTTTTTATTATTAGTATCATTGACTCTATTAAATTTATTAGTTTTGTTATTATTATATTTAATAATGAAAATGCCAGAAATCACCATCACAGACATCCACTACAGTTACCCCATGCAAACCTGGTTGCAAACAGCCTTTATTCACGGAGGTAGTTCTCTTGTGCCTGTGTGATACACTGAAGATGTGAATTCTGTAAACAGGGTAATATTTCTTTATCACGAAAAAGAGGTGCATTAGGAATAACCAATTGTAGAGAAAATATTAACAGAATATACAGCACATTAGACAATGTGCGTTTTAATCTGCACGCTGACCTTGCCAGCATTGGGGCCTTCATTGCCAGAGAGCCAAGATCGAATGGGCAAGAGGATGAGGAGTTACGCCCAGAGCCACAGACAATGGAGCTGGGGAGCCAGCTTCGAGTCTTGGTGGAATCAACATCCAGTGATTCTGGGCACATCACTTAGGGCTAGATGTACAAAGTTTAGGAATAGTGATTTCCTAATTGTGTTTTTTTGCAGATTGCAGGTAGGAATCTGCAATTCCTAATGTGTGAAACTAATTGAGTTTTATTCAGCAATTTGTAGTGGGTCTCAAACAGACCTACTTCATGAATATTAATTAGGTAGGTCGCAGTTTGTGACCTACTACGATTCTCTGCCATCACAGGGATGGCGGCCTGCTGGGGTCAGAAGACCACCATGTCTGTGATTCCTTTTAAATAAAACAATCTTTTCTTCTTTTTTGAACGCAGCCCATTTTCCTTAAAGGAAAACGGGATGAGTTTAAAAAGAAAAAAATGAAAAGTTTCATTTTTAGAGTAGGCAGTGGTACCTTGGACCACAGCCTGTTCTTAAAAATATATTTAAATTAAAAATAAATAAAAAGAAAAATATATATTTTTTTATATTTTTTTTAAATATTTTTTTTAGGGGGACCCCTCCCCATTTGAGAGTGGGTTATCACCAACTTTGAGTTGACAGTAAAGTGCGGATGTTTTGCGACCGCATTTCAGTCACAAAAAATGTGCACATAAGACTGCTATTCAGACGGCCTCAGAACGCCCCTTCCAAATACCAAATCGTAAAACCCAAATTGTTATTCGGTAACAAGTAACCGAATTGCAATTTGGGCTTTGTTCTTCAGAAAAGGCATTTTTGCGGTCAAAAACGGCCTGATTCTGCGGCTCGGGCCTTTTGCAAACAAAAAAATGCTTCGTACATCTGGCTTATCTACCCGTGCCCACAAAATAAATGTGACCTCGTGTGATGCAACTGGTGCTCATGTAAAGCACTCCACTACCTTCGGGTCGAGATTGCTCTACGTAAAACTGCAAATAAATAGTTATCAGGTTTGAAGTGTGTAATTCCCCCCTCCCTCCGCCTCCACGTACAAATCACACACACACACACATTCCACAGAAACAGGGCGATCTGTGCCCTGCACACGTACAATCTCGTCTCATAAACACTGAGGCTTGAACCGTTCACCTGCCTGCGGTGGTGGTTGCTCGTGGTCCCCGGGCGCCTACCAGGGCACCCCGCTCTTGCTGAGAGTGACTGCTTGCCGCGAGAGGCTCGGGGCCTCTTAAACACGTTCTACGCTCCGAAGGCCTGGCTTACGCTCGCTTTAGAGCTCTCCGCGGTGCACGCGCATCTCCTACACCCGGAGCGGGCTGTCTCACCTGACAGAGCTCGTGCTTACTAGCTGTGGGTGAACCTCCCGCGCACGCGCCTCAACCAGGCTGGGCCCTCGGCGGGATGGCCCATGAAGCTGACAGTTTCTAGTAAGACGCGCCATGTTACAGAGGATACATTTCAGTTGCTTTTCAGATAAGATATTGAACAACTTAGAGAGAGATGTATAGCTCTCGACAGAAGGAATGGGTGAGTGGACTGGACAGACAGGGCTGGGAGGGTGTAAAAGTAGGGATGGGAAAAACTAGAAGAGTAAGGGGTGACATGGTTGGATGGATGTATTGCAAATACATGGATGGATGGGCCAATGGATGTGTGGATGAAGATGGATGGATGAGTGGATCAACCCAACACTCAATGAACGGATGGATGGATGGATGGATGGATGCTAGCTATCTAGCTGGGATCGAATGAATGGAGGGTTTGGATGGATGAGTGAATGGATGGAGGAGTGATTAATATGGATGGGCGGATGAATGAATGGATGGATGGATGATGGGCGGACAAACATGAAACTAACGGAGCATATTGATCGCGAGGTATGCAGGGCCGAGGGACGGGGCAGAGAGGGTTTGATGTACAGGTATTTAGATAATCGGTCTACGCTTTAGACATATGAACATATAGAGACAGGAGGATATAGGCCCAGAGCTTTAAGGGCACCTATGGATAACATATCTGTGACGACATATCGAATCACTTGTCACTTTTCCTTACTTCCATCATGACCCAGTGGTTGAATGCCAGGTATCCTTAGTTGAACTAAATCTCCAAGCCGTGACGTCAGTGGTTTATTGGTACCCCCGTGTAGGACCCTGAAGTGCACACGAGTGCAGCGACTCGACGCCCTTGTCCCCGTCGCTGGGCCGCACTGTCTTCAGGGGCCGCGCCCCCGACGCCCTTGTCCACGTAGCTGGGCCGCACTGCCTTCAGGGGCCGCGCCCCGGACGCCCTTGTCCCAGTGGCTGGGTCGCGCTGCCTTCAGGGCCCGCGCCCCCGGCGTGTTTACCTCATTAGCGCCGCATTAACATGCGCTCTGGGGCAGTAATAGACATCCCAACAGACCCCTGAAAAGGACATGAGCCGGGGACAGATCGCTCATTCCGTCTTTGTTAAATAAACCCCTTTGTGCGCAAAAAAGGCCAATCAGGGGTATTGTCCGGGTGCCATGAGCCCCCTCTGGCCGGGGGGTCCTGCCTGTGGCTCTCAATGCAGCAGAGGGACAATAGGGCCCAGGGGGTGCTGGGGCCTGTTGGGGGAGGGGCAGAGTTTGCGGGTGCGACAGAAAGGGGACAACAGTCAATGTTCATAGCCACTTTTTTTCCCTTTGCATTCTGGTACCTGTAGTTTTGCTTTTCCCAGCAGGAAAGCCGGGCTGCAGGCCCTACATGCAAACGCGCTCAATCCTGGCATGGGGTCGCTTCCGAGCTCTCTGGTGGGGGCGAGAAGTGCGGACGAGGGCTTCATAGTGGCTGTGTGGGTGGGGCTAGGTGGGACGTGGCTGGCAGGTGGATGGGGCTGACTGGGTACTGTGTAGGGTGTATGGAGGGCTGGGGACCTGGGGACCTGGGTCGCGGCTGATGGTGGGGTGCATAAAGGGCGTCTGCTGCAAGGGGGGCTGGTGAGGGTGATGGGTGGTTCTTGGGTGAGGGGCGCTGGGAATGAGTGATGAGTAAGATGGGGGCAGGTTTGTGGAGGTGGCAGCTGAGTGACCTTGGTAAACGGAGCTGGGTGCAGTATGGCGCGTGGGTTGGGGTAGTTAGTGATGGTGGCTGTGTGTTTGCTGTAAAGTGTGTGAGCGTGAGTAGAGTACGTTTGATGGTGGTAGTTAAAGGCCGGACGGTGGCTATCGTCTCCTATAAAAGGGTGAGTGGGGCAGGGCCGGACGGTGGATGCCTGACCACCGCAGAGGGGGTGCTTGGGAGTTGGAAAGGAGTAGTCAGGGTGGAACGGGGGCTTTCTCTCTGCTGTAAAGGGGGCCGGCTCGAGCCCTGGCGGGGGGTGCTGTTGTCAAACTTCTTGATTTAATTAGTGCCGGGAGGGGGCGGGGGCTCCTTAAAGCACCGGGCCGCTCACCTTGGCCGGCAGTCTGGGCTCATAAGGGCTAAGGATTGGTCGCAACAGCAGCAGGGAGGCAGGCAGGGCAGCAGCAGGCACGAGGCGCCTCCCCCTCACCACACAGGAGCTCTGGAGCCGCCCTCATCCCACCCTCTGCCTCTTCCATTGCAGGACAGGACATTCGCGGACCCGGATCACTGGCAAGGAGAGGAGTGCCGCTGCCGTAGCTGAGCCCTCCACCGCCCGGGAACCCCCAGGAGAACCCACAGCAGGACCATGATGTCCTACATCAAGCAACCGCACTACGCCGTCAACGGGCTGGCCCTAGCCGGGCCCGGCATGGACCTCCTGCACTCGGCCGTGGGATACCCCTGTGAGTACCTGCCTAGCGCTGCGCGGCTGGTGCACTGCAAAGAGAGCTTTCAGACAGTAGCACTGGATGGATGGACGGACGGACGAATGGATGGATTTAGAGATAAGAGGATGAATAGGAAAATGAATGGATATATTTATACATTTATAAATGGGGCATGTGAGTCTTGGGGTATTGATGCATCAAATCAGAATACATGTTTTTTTCATGAAGACATTGGCACAAACTATTTTATACAACACTCTCTACCGCAGTGATTTGCCGCTTTGTAGCGCTATACATGCCAGTTGTAACTATGTCTCCCAATTTCAGCTACACACATAGCTAGCTACAAGAGTATATTCAGAGAAACTGAGGCATATTTTTTCAATGTATAGGTGGCTGAATTTACAGATGGGCCAATGTATATATACGTCAATGAAGGCATGCATGTTGGTGTTTATAGAACCGAGAAGTTAGAACTACTGCTCGTTGATAGAAGGCTAAATAAATGACTGGATGAACTGGAAGGTGAATGGATAGCACAATACCAGCCTCCTATCAGCGCCTGGACGCATGAATGAATTAATGGATAAATGGCTTAAAGTGGGGGCAGCCCTTTTGAGATAGTTTTCCATTTAAATTGTTGCTCTGTGGTTCCATGTGTGTTCCGAGCCGGGCTGCGCAAAATATATCAAACCACCCTGCGCAATTCCCCCACTATATAGATATGGTGTGACAGACTGGCTCTGTTAAAATAAACATCTTTGTAAAGAAGGATTTCTGAGTGCGACGTAATTTAGTTGGAAAAATAAATAAATATATATATATATATATATATATATAGAGAGAGAGAGATAGATAGATAGATAGATAGATAGATAGATAGATAGATAGATAGATAGATAGACAGACTTTCAAAAATCAATGCTTACAACCAAAAACTTAGTGAACAATGGTGGAAACGTGTACTGGAAGATATAGCCTTACAGGTGCAGCTGTTTGGGGTCGGTGGAAGCCGGATACCAGGGCGATGTGCCTACAATCACACAATTTGTTGCACAGTATATGTGTCAGTCTAATCAAATGCATCACTTCCTCCTGCTTTGTAAACATTATACGCTGCCCATATTGTAGGTATCCGTGATTGGCACGGGCGACTCTGTTTTCAACACTGGGGTAAAAAAAAAAAAAAAGACCCACTGAAATCCGATTGCAAACTGCTTAGGATGTTTGTGTGTATTCCGAGGCCAGGCTACAGCCGGCACTGTGACACGTCTGGTCATATGCCCCTTAGAATACCGCAATACACAAATGCATGCGTCTTTGTGGAAATAGATAATCAACAACGACAGACCGCGCTGTGGGGGTTCAGGTGATAAACTGCACACCGGGGCGGTGATCTGGTTTAAACTTAACGGGCAGGCAAGGGGGTTTTAGTTAATATTTGTCCACGATGACTGCATGCTGTCAGTCAGCACTTCCCCTTTCCTTTACAAAAACTACGCAGAATCCCAGAAAACAATTATTACAGAGGAGCCGAGACTGCAATACTGAAACAATGTATTTGTTACACGTATGCTCAACAATTAAATTCAACTCGAAACATTTTAAAAATCAGTCCGTTCTGTTTTTTTGAGTGGGAGAAAATAAAGCTTAACGAAAATAAAAATGACCAGGAGTCCACAAAAACACAAGTCAGTAGTTGGGCGTCTTTTAAAGAAAAGCCGCTCTATTTTTCTTATATTTCATTAAAGAAGAGCACGTCGTTTCATGCCGAACCGCTGCAGTGATCTCGAAAGAAACCAAGCATGGTCATGCGCTTCCAAAGAGACCTGAAAATATTTCCAATTATGACATAACGAGGGTGTGAGCGGAAAACACCGCGGCCGATTCTGTTTATTTTTAAACTGAAAAAAATGCCGCAAAATATTTTACTCCACTAGCCTTTTTGGTATTTCCTCTACACAGAGAGATTACAGTATTTGTTCTTTTTTCCAATATCTGAAATCGCCGAAAGGTAACGGAGGAACGTTAAATATGCGCACATTACCACTATATATATATATATATATATATATACACATACACAACACACACACACACACACACACACACACATATAACATGCGCATCCCTTCCTTACAGCACACACGAACCTATCGACAAAATAGGATAACAATAGTCAACAAGGAAATATATATTTTTTAAACTTAAATGAATGCATTACAGCTATATGACTCATCTATCTATCTATCTCTATCTATCTCTATCTATCTATCTATCTATCTATCTATCTATCTATATCTTCTCTTCTATTTATTACTCTGTCTCCCATCTATATATCTGTGTATCATCGATCTAGATATATATCAGATAATTTAGTTTACTCTTTCCAAGGTTTAAGCTTTAGATAGATAGAATGATAGATAGATAGATAGATAGATTGGTAGGTAGGTAGGTAGGTAGATAGATAGATAGATAGATAGATAGATCGATGGAACACAGGCAGAGAGACAAACAAGAAGACTGAAAGACAGATTGGCTGATGGGTAGATGGCTAAGTGGGTTGATGGGTGAATAAAGAGATGGGTAGATCGATGAGTGGTTGGATTTGGAGGGGGAGTGGTGGGTGGGTGGGTAGATACGTGGTAGATTGGTAGATGGATAGACTGTGAGATGGGAAGGTTGGTGGGAAGATGGGCAGATACATGGGTAGATAGATTAGAAGATTGGTAGACTGGTTATTCTCACGAGTGCTATTGCGCTTTATAAATACACACAACATAACTGTTAAATTGATGGGTAGGTAGGTAGATGGGGAAATTGTTGGGTAGATAGACTGGTAGATACATGGGCAGATTGGAAATGGTTGAATAGATCTGCAGGTATTTTAGAAATTTGACAGATCTAGATAGGTAGATGCTAGTTTGGGTAGATACATTAACTGACTGGAAGTTACCCAGAGAGATGGGTATATAAAGTGGTAGATCATTATATTGGTAGATAGATAGATGGGTAGATTGATAGCTGGTTAGGTAGAAGAGTAGACTGATAGATGGGTAGATAAAGAGGTAGGGAGAGATTGATGGATGGTATGTAGGTCGGTAGATAGATTGGCAGATAAATAGATAGGCAGACAGAAAGATAGATAGAAAGATAGATAGATAGATAGATAGATAGATAGATAGATAGTTAGATGATAGATTGCTCCATGGCAGATGCCTCCGTCTGCTCACATCTCTCTCGGGTTCACAGTAAATGCCTCTATATAAGGCCAGGTAAACGTCAGCCTTTGCCAGGTTAAACACCACGGAGCCGACAGGCAGGATGTCGGGCAGTTAGACAGGAGACTCGGGTCGTGAGTTCCAAATATAACATGTTTTGTTGGCAAGCACATGCTCGAGCCGACTGGAGGCTTTCAACCCCTTTCAATTCCTTCTTACGCCTGAAGGTAGTGCAGGAGGGGGCGACGGCCCAGGGCGGCCTTCACTCCGAGTTTCCAACATCAGTAAGATCGCGATATTTCAGACCGGGCTGTGTTTTGCCTTTCTGTGTTTGTCTTCTTATTCCACGCTAGGTATGATTTTAAGCAGCTGTTATTGAAAGCTCACGTTGCATTTTGAAGGGTGAACATTACAGTTTGTTTTCAATATCGCTTACTAGCATTTACAGTCACCCCACATCCACTTTATGGGGTGGGGGTTGTTGCAGTTTTTTCAGTTGTTTCGGTGTAGTTGAGATTATGTGTCATCTATGTAGCGTTTTAAAGCCCATTTATAAGCGCCTCTGGTCTTTGACAGAATAGGGAACCAGCGCGATTTGTAAAAGATAACATAGTGTGGGCAAGTCGCTGAGCTGGTATTTGGGAACAGGGTTGCTATTATAGCTGGGGGGTGGGGGGGTAGTGAATGTTCATTGGGTAAGGTGTATTGAGTGCAGTAGGATAGTTCGTGCCCTCTATGAGTATTTCAGCTGCTAAGATAGTTGATGTCTTGAACATCTGCTGCTGAGAGCAGTGTGTGACCTGCAAGTCCCTGGTTGGAGACCCGGCATGGTACACTCAGCCATTCATCCTTCAAAGATAGATAAAACTGAGTATCGGTTTCGACAGGGTGCTAATAATTACTATGTGATACAGAAATGCCTCTAACAGAACGTAAAATACCATAACACAGAAGGGCTCTGTGTAAGGCACTTTGGCTATAAGTGCACCCCCACTAACCCACGCTTGTTATTCTCAAAGGCTGCTTGCGGAATGCGCGTGGCTCGTGGCATGTCAGCACAGACCCACATGAGCGCGGGGCTCCGTCTGCTCGGTGTCAGGCTGAGATATGCGCTGGAATCCGGTTTGTGCCGAGTGGGTGAATCCGATAATTGCTCGCAGCCCCTCCAGGGACAGAAGACTGGTGTGCTATCGAGGGGAGGCGGCAGGTGCTATGGAAGAGACGATAGGGCGTCCCCTCCCACCCCCTCCAGTGTAAATAGGCCTCCATATGCAGCTAGTCGCTGTCGTCCGTGAAGCAGACAAGCTACAGGTAGTACCGGACCTCGGGTTACCGACAGTCCACCGGCTGCAGTCAGGCCTCAGGCAGGAGCTAGGCCTTTGGGGTAAGCCCGGACTCCGGTTGTAGTGTGCCCTGGGGTACCAGCAAGGCCTCAGGTGAGAGCCAGGTCTCCGGAAGCAGCCAGGCCTCGGATTTAAGGAAGGCGTAAGGTAGCAGACGGCCTCGGGTTGCAGCTAGACCTCAGGTCACAGTCAGGCCTCAGGGAGCAGTAGGGCATCAGGTAACAGCCTAGCTTTGGGTTGCAGCCAGGCCTCCGGTAGTACCCGGGTATTAGGTTGCATCCAGGGCTCAACACCCAGGCCTCAAGTTGCAGTGAGGCCTTGGGTGGTACCCGGGTCTCTGGTTGCAACCAGGCCTCAGTTAGCATCCAGGCCTCAAGTTGCAGCAAGGCCTGGGGTGGTGTCTGGGTCTCAGGTTGCAGCCAGGCCTCAGTTGGCATCCAGGCCTCAAGTTGCAGCAAGGCCTGGGGTGGTATCCGGGTCTCAGGTTGCAGCCAGCCCTCCGATGGTATCCGGGTCTCAGGTTGCAGCCAGGCATACAGGATAAACTCGGACCTTACCTGGCAGCAACGTGGCAGCAAGGCCTCATGAGGCAGATAGGCTGTACCTTACAGGTAGGCATCAGGTAGCAATTAGACCTCGAGTGGCAGCCAAGCATCAGGCAGAAGACATGTGTGAAATGGTGGCCAGGCCTCTAGATGGCAGCCACACATTGGGTACAAATGAGTTATCAGGGAACAGATAGGCTTTCACATGAAAGTGAGGCTTTAGCTGGTCGCTAGGCCGCGTGTTGCAGACGGGCATCCAGGCAGGCTGTAGTTTGCCGCCATGTTTTGAGAAGACAATAATGTTATTTGCGAGAGCTGGTCCTCTGTCAGAAAACAGACTGGCACAAGACAGGCTTTCAGGGCGCAGAAGGCCTCATAAGATAGGTAACAGTAGCAAGGACGTCACATGGCAGCCAGGCTTTAGGTGGCAAGTAGACTTGAGGTGGCGGCCAGGTGCCTGGTGACGAGGCTCGTGGAACAGCCGGCACCAGCGGTCTCAAGGGTCTTTGCATGGAACCTAGCCCTGTATTTATCTTTCTATGGAGGGTTCTTCCAAATACTTGGAGACAGGGCGGCAGATAGTGAATTATTTAAGAGTTGAGTGCAAATCATGTCTCCACGACACAATAGGGGTTCATAAAATATGGACACCATTAAGCAAAGAGTGTCTGCACCCTGTGAGTCATCGGTTTTGCAGCATTTTGTTTCCTTGATTCCCGCCACTTTGTCATGAAATATTTTCATTTCAGCTCAGTATTTCTCCTACTGCCACTTGTGAGGGCCAGATCAACCCCGAGCCCAAGTCTGCTCAACCTCTTCTTACACCTTAAAAAGCACTTGTGGCTTTGCTGATGCTCCACAATTAACTAGAATCTCATTTCGGCATCACCACTTGACCGAAATGTGTGATCGTGGTGCAGTCCCTCGTATTATGAAACGGACAGAACAAAAGTATTGTTATTTGAAGATTGGATATTTTTACATATCCTAGTATAGCCTAGAAAAATTGGCCCTAAAGAAGCCCACAAAGCCCAGTGGTGAAGGTGGCAGTCTGTGGCGGACTGGGGTGAACCTGGGCAGGCAAGCTCGTGCTGGTTTTATCCATATAACCAGTGAGCCCTTCCTGTGGTGCCATTCAGTGCACAAGGCAACTGATGTTATGCAATAACATACCCGCATGTGCAAAGTACCAATATAGCGCCTACAGCAGGCAGCGGACTTTTCATTTTCCCAAGGCCCCTTCGCACGTGATAACATCGCCGAAATTTCTAAATTACACATTGAATCGTAGATGAATAGTTGGAAACGGCTGCTGAGTAAAACAAGCATTTGCAATGCAATAGGTCTCGCATTTATGCTGGTTTAAGCAATTGGCATTGTAAATGACAATGCCTTTTATTTATACTTTGAAAACCAAAACATTAATAAAGGGCATTGTCATTTACAATGTCAATAGCTCAAACTGCATAAATGCGAGACCTATTGCATTGCAAATGCTTGTTTAATATTGTAACTTTTTCGTAAGCAGCACAGCACGCCGCGCTGCTTACGAATAGTGTATACAATTGAAAAAATAGAGTTTGGCCAGTTGGGCAACAGAAAAGAAAAGCGCGACAGCAATAAGGAGCAAGCTGCCCAGGTGCCTTAAAAACATGTTTCAAAAAAATAATAAAATAAAAAGAAGAAGAACGGAAGGCGCCCGGGCGCTAAAGGTAAAGCGTGGCAAAAATAATACAATTAAAAGGATTTAGTTGAAAGAAACATAAGAGCACGCAGCCCCTATAGTTATAACGTGCCGTGCTGACAAAACATTTAGATGAAAAGGTGCAAGCAAGCGGCACAGATGCAGGAAAGAATGTTGTGCCTCCAGTAGGAGAAAACATTAAAAAGAAAATAGTACTTACAAACCTAACAAGCAGTTACTGCATGCAGCTCACGTAGCGCGCCGCGCCTGGACAGGAGATGTGCACGCGTATGGTGCGAGCAGGCGTTGTAATAACGCCGCGAGCCGTACGCGTGCACATCGGCTGTCTGGGCTGAAGCGCAAACAGACGCCGTGAGCATGTACATCGCCTGTCCAAGGGGGAAAGTGCAGGAAACCCCTCCGACTGTTACCACTTCCCGCTCACCTGCCAGTGTACGCCGAGCGCGCCAAGAGGCCACCGGTGGTCGGGAGAGCCTTGAGTGCACCACAGCTAGAGAAGGAGATGCCAGCTTTGCTGCTTTCAGCTCGGCCCCCAGTTCACACCGAGCATGCCAAGAGGCACTCGGTGGGTCGGGAGAGACTCAAGCCCCGGAGCAGGTGAAAGAGATGCCAGCATCCACCGCCAGACGGCCCGTTATCGCAAAAGTCAGGTAGGGGTGGTGAGCAAGGGGCAACAAAGCTGGAAAGCAGCCGCGGGCGCATTGAGAAAGTGAAACTGCATGAGGCTTAATAAAAATGCAAAGCCGTGCGCCGACGGAAGGGGGACAGGAGATGTGCACGTGTAGGGAGGATAGGAGATGTGCACGCGTACGGAGCACAGGAGATATGCGACCCGTACACGTGCACATCTCTTGTCCTCCGGACGCGTGCACATCTCCTGTCTGTTAAGCTTCGGCCCTACGCGTGCACATGTCCTGTCCCCCTTCCGACCCAAGTCGACAACAATAGATCTCGCATAGCGAGCAGCGCTTTGCGCTGCATCGCTAGGCGAGACCTAAAAAGCAGTATAAAAACAAACTTTCACTCCACCTAAAAAAAATACTCTTGGCTTTCTTGTGCATCTAGCGTCTTCCGGGGCCTGACAGAGGATTAATTACTGATCTTTCTTGATGCAAATATATACGTGTGTGATTTGCAACGTTTAATACTGTTGCCGCTTGTTTCTAAGCGCTCCTGATTTTGATGGCCACAGCTAAGGGATAGGAATATGAAGTGATTTTTCCAGGATCACACAGTATAGTAATCAAGTAAGAGAAGCCGAGATTTGAAAACAGATATCTTCCTCTTAGAGACTAAATCACACATGCAACATATGCACAGGAGGTCCAGATCTATGGTAGATGTTAATGATATCCGGTTGAGGTAAATCTATATTTATTGTATTCAAATCTACAATATTTTCGTGGTTGGTTTTTTAAATAACATTTTTATAATGTCTTGGACTTTCCTGGGCTCTCATGCGCTAGACCATATGATGATCCATATTCGGTAGAGGATGGCATAGGGCAGTGACCCCTGCCTCTAGAGTTGACTTTGTCATACCCACATCTTGCCACTGTCAGTGATTGCATAGGAAAGCAATATAGCCTTATAGCCTGCCGTAGCGGGCTATACCGGCTATTAAAGGCCCGCTCCAGCGCTAAAGGCCCAAGCCGAAGGCGAGGGACTTTAACAAGAGACCGGGACTTTAATAGCCGGTATAGCCCTGCTACGAAGGGCTATAAGGCTATTAGAACATTCTGCCACCTAGAGGGCAGAATGTTCTAACAAATAAAACAAAGGCCTCTCGAAGCTCGAGGGGATTTAAATCCCCTCGAGCTCCGAGAGGCCTTTGTAAAACTATTGGAATGTTGCTCTGCGGGCCTTTACCGGCCCGTAGAAGCATGGAGCACTCCATTGTCTACAATGGAGCTCCCAACATTCCAATGTTCTAATATGTGTTAGACCCTCCTCCCAGCATTCCATTCGGAACTTGTGTTGTCATAGCTGCAACTGTTATGGACTGCCTGCCCTGGAAGGGCTTGCGCACAGCCCTTTCTTGGCTTCATTTATTATATAACCCATATTAAGCCAGTTTGGCAACAGTTGGTTCCAAGTCAAGTCAAACTATCACCCACCTTCCCCAGTACCTCTTTTGACTAGGGGACAATGCGGCATCGTCGAAAACACTACCACACCAACAAGTGACACAGAGATACAAAGATCTACACCACAGAGCTGTACCGTGGGATGGTTCAATGCATAGATTTTTCACTTTATCAACAGCAGACTTACATTTTGCCTACAGTTGACTTTCATTTGACTGACACTAAGAATGCAGTGTACGACAGACGCCTTCCATTCACCTTCAAGACACACATCCACACGCGCACACCCATGTGCTTTCCCCATACTTACACTTATTTACAATGGATGTCTGACTCTGAGGATGCACTATTAATACAGGCCTGCTCTGGACTTTCCCTTTACTCACACAGAAGTTTTATTATGTCTACATTGGACTTTCACAATACCTATGGTTGAGTTTCACTAGGCTGATGCTGGGGGGATGGTACTGGCCTACACAGGACTTTTACTTTATTTACACTAAGAATATATGTGACATCAACCTTCTTTTACTTTCATCATATAAACCATGTACTTTTAATCTGGGTAGTTGGGACTTTCACTATGTTTACAATGGACTTTCACTGAGCTCGCACTGGAATTCCCCATTACTGACGCTGAGGGTCATTGGAGTAGGGAATATCGAATTCCAAGTATCGATGGGACAGAATATCAGTACCACAATATTTAGGGACAAAATATTGAAATGTAAGTGCACAGAGGGTGGTACCTCAAGTCCTCATCTAACTAACTTGAAGATTTATATATATCATCACAGTAAGTATATGTGGAGTTATGTATAGAAAACATATAGAAACGTACCCTTTGATATTTTGTCCCGCGATATTGTGGTAGCGATATTCTGTCCCGTCGATATTTGGGATTCGATATTCCCAGCCTATACCACTGGAGATAAGTACTAGCCTACAATTGACTTTTACTGATACTATAGATTCAGTGTGACACATAGGTCCGTACTCATGCCACGGTGGTGAAATTAAATCTTGCATGATAACACAGGATCTTTGGACTAAGTGTACTAATAACCACAGATTTACACATTACTACAGTGCAAAGGCGCTATTGCTACATTAGATAATAACAGGCTTAAGAAAAACACTGAAAACTGCCTGACAGATGACATTTTAAAATATCACTTTACAGAAAATAACGCAATTGGAGCCATACGCACAAGGCCCAGTTATTGTGATTTTATCACACTGCATGGATTTAACCATTTCGTTTCGGTTCTGGTTAAACACCTTTGTTTAGCAACTCCTGCAAATGAAAAAAATAGCCTGACAACAACCATACCTGCAGATCCACTGACTGCAATATGCTGTTTATTACTTTTGCTGATGGAGGGGGTGTGTAGTATGACCCAGTCAAGACGTCACCTCCAGTGAATATTACCCCCCTCCCTCCCCCCACTTTCAGCAGTGGTGATACATAGCATATTATATCTCTTTCTAGACACCCGAATTTCAATATACTTACACTAGACTTTCATTGAACTTTCACCACACTGAAACAATGAACTTTCACATTACTTACATCGTGGATACAACGTGAGTCCCAGACCTGACCATTAAAATATATAACTTACACTATACTTACACTAAAGTCTCACTGTGTTACATTGAATTTTCTTATAATTACCATGGACTTTTACTATGCTTAAAGTGGCAAGTGGCCATTTACTACACCTAAACTGTAGTTTCACTACATTGGCGTTTGGGATACAATACTGGCCCACAGTGGACTTTCATTTTACTTAGAAAAAGGAGACAAGGTGAGACATTGGCCTGTCATTTACTCTTTACTTCAAACTCACACATGCAGGCAAAAGTGAACACACACACACGACAAACACAGATGCACACACACACTTACTTTGAGCACGCACTCGTTTTTTACTATACTTAAAGTCAATTTTCAACTAATGCTGATGACACACTAGAATATATTGGCCACGAGACACACCGACCTGTCCTTTACTGCAAACATAAATTCACTTTACTTTTATTACAGCTACTCTGCCCTTTCACTACACTTACACTGAGCTTTCACTGTATTGACTGTGAAGATACTCTTCAAGATAAGTGCTTGCAATAGGCTTTCTGAACTACTCACACTGAGGGCACAACAGATTCAGACTTGCACTTTACATTCTCTATATACACACACACACACACACACACTGTACTGTTGCATTCCTTAAACTGTAAATATACTGGGCAGTACTTAACTTCACAAGCAGGAGATTCAAATGTTTTTTTTTCTCAATGGCTATTTAAAACAAATCCTTACTGCCTGTAGAGGTTGACCCTAGAACAAAAGGTATCCTTTTGTCCTCCAAGCGTGTCTTGATGTGCCTTGGGGGACATCCAGTCGTTGCAAAGCCATGTGCGAGTCTGCTGATCTATAGATTAATGTCCAAGAGGGATATTTTACTTGATAGTTAGTGTTCAGGTTATGCTTGGGGACACACATCCTTTTATCATACTTTTCAAACAGTTAATTACATAATCTGGTACATTCTCAAATCGTGAATTTATTTATATTTAAAAATATGTGCAAATATAGCAAAACCAAATGTTGTTTGCATACAAATTAAATTGTTAAGGAACATTCCTCCAGGCACGATTCAATGGAACAGCACAAAGAAGAAAAATATAGCACAAGGAACAAAGTGTGAAAAGGGCATTAATTGATTAAACAGCCTGCGTTATAAGTGGCAAGGTTTATATGATTTACCTACAAACAGGCCCACAAATTTAGAGTGTTGCTCCCACTACGACTCCTTCCAATTACCATGTTGGGCCTTCATCAGGACAGATACATAATTTTGAATATAATTTTGAATAGGAACTATGTTTTGCAACAGTGCTGCTAGATATAACATGAGGCCACATCCCTTTGTTGACACTGGCAATCAGGTGACAGCATGGAAAACAAAATATTCTACATCTTGCGTCTAACCACAATTCACAACAGTTTAATCTGTAAAGAATACAACTTGTTTTCCTATATTTTCATGCATAAATTAATGATATGGAGTTGTACTAGATCATATGATTTACTCATTAGAAAATTGAAACACTACGCTGTATGGATCTTTGTCTCAAAGCGTCTGCTGCTCCCCAAATACCACTGAACAAGTTTCTCTGGGGCATTGATCTGTCACATGTTTATCCCCAATCGCATGAATTTAGGTAGGTGCTCTTTACACTGAATGTAAGACGTTGTTAGAGTGCCTGAGTTTTGCATGCATGTTGTCACCCTTTTGATAAACAATGAACTCCTCCAATATTGCCTCATCCTATAATCTAGTGTCTATCTTCTCAGCGACTCCGAGGAAGCAGCGTAGAGAGCGCACCACCTTCACCCGGGCGCAGCTGGACATCCTGGAGGCACTTTTCGCCAAGACTCGTTACCCTGACATTTTCATGAGGGAGGAGGTAGCTCTGAAAATCAACCTGCCCGAGTCTCGAGTGCAGGTGAGATGCTTTTTGTGATTACCAGACCTTGTTTTCTATGTGTGCTGAGAAAGGATTACATTGAAACTCATCACTTATCCAAAGAGCAGGTAACAAATGTGTAGGGAGGTTGCTGTACCAGCTCGCACCCACCTCGCAACTTTTCTGGTGAGAATCCTCCATATGGAAACTTGACTCCATGCCATTGCAGCCGTAACCCTGTCCTGAAAGTTTGGATGTGTGATGGAAACATGTCCATTGTTACCTCTAATTCAAAACTGTGCTGGGATGTGAGGGTCAACTCCATGGTGTGGCAGGGTAATTCATTCTTAATGCATAGGAGATCCCTGGAATCTCTCTAAGGTGGTCATTTCAAATACAGGGTTGAAAAAGGCTGAATGTCCACACCTACTTCCAATCTCTCAAGCAGTCTCCAGTAATATAAAGACTTAACTTCAGGTCCAGTCTAGGAGATTGCAAAATTGTAATTTTGGTAGCAAAGTTTTTTTAATCTGAACAATATTTGCCTGCAGGCAAAAATTCCATCAAAATGTTTTTGCAGACTTTTTTCTGCAAACACTTTTTTGCAATATAATTCTCCCACCAAACATAGGAGTTTGTATGGGGCACAGGACAGCTTCCATTGAAAAACACTGATCTAAGATTATTTTTTTACACAGCTTGCAAACTTTAAAGAAAACCTCACAAAATTTGTGGGGGAAATTACTGCAAATTTCTACTCCCCCACTCTACTATAGTACTACAGACTAGCCTCACCCGTCCAGTTTACTAAGTGCACTTACATAGGGGGAGGCAGAGAACGTGATTTTTGAAGCCTGGATTCTCTCTACCAAATCTACAACTGGAAACCAAGGGTGACATTTGCAACTCAAATTTTTACATTTCCATCCCAAATGGTCTATTTTTCATGTGAAAAATAACATAATTATAGTATTTTACATTATGTTTTTGGAATTCCAATGCACCTGTCAGAGGAGTTGGCCTAACGGCTAGGGCGGTCGACCCCAATTTGGGGAACTGGGTTCGAGTCTTGGCATTGACGCTGAACATCCTGTAATTCTGGGCAAATCACTTAATCTCCCCGTGCCTAACAAAAATGAATGTGTCCTCATGTAACGAAACTGGTGCTATGTACAGCGCTCTGATACCCGATACCTTCGGGTCAAGTTTGCGCTATATAAATCTCAGTAAAAAAAAAAAAAAAAATCTAACATAGTTCCATTGGCCACATGGTCAAGGGTGAGCACAAGAGAGTACTCTTCAAAATATTTTCAGTGACTAACTCCATCAGATTGCTGAATGGTATGTTAATTGGCATGCAAATATTTCAAGCCCCTTGCCATATTACTCTGTTTTGTATTTACCTGTCTATTTGAGTATGTTTCTATATTAATATTGTGTTGATGTCTTTAGATATCTATCAAAATCTCTCTTAATATCAATGTATCTCTCAATATCTCTCATCTCTACATATTTGTCTATCGATTCATTTCTACATATCCCTTGATACCTATTGATGCCTCTCTCCTTATCTATCTATGCAGCTCTATCTATCTATCTATCTATCTATCTATCTATCTATCTATCTATCTATCTATCTATCATTATTGTGATGCTATTTCTCCATCTCTGTCCTATGTGTTTCAATATCTATCTATCTATCTATCTATCTATCTATCTATCTATCTATCTGTCTGTCTCTCAATCTGTCCATCTATCTGTCTGTCTATCTCTACATATCTCTTGATATCTATTGATGTCTATCTCTCCTTATCTATATATATAGCTATGTGTTTCAATATCTATCTATCTATCTATCTATCTATCTATGTATCTATCTATCTATCTATCTATGTATCTATCTATCTATCTATTCTATCTGTCTGTCTGTCTGTCTGTCTGTCTTACACATACAGGAGTGATCATATGCGCTTAGACCCTCAAACACATTCACGCGAGTTACCTGGTTTATATTTTTAAATAATAGCTGTTTGAAATCTATCTGCCTTGCGCTTTTCAAGACGCGGCGCGGCGGCAGCATGTAAAAGGTTACGATACTGAGCTCGACCAGTAACCTCCCCTTGTAATGGAGAAAAATACCGAGCGATCACCATGGCAATACTCTCATTATTGTAATTTACACCATCCTTAAACGAATCAAGCAGGGTCTCGTCCGTGCCGAAATTGAAAAAATGCTTTGCAAGCGAAACTGTTATTATGAAAAGGGGCGGAGTAGAAAGAGGCGGTGACTGCTGCTCCCAGACATTCCCGTCTGGGCCCTGTTCTTCTTTATAGAGAAGGTGTGTGGTGGAGACAGACACTTGTCATTAGTAACCTGGAGGGTTTCCACGGTCGGTTATGGCGTGTTTCCACGAATGTTGCGTGTTTACATGAATACGTCACATCCTTCCGCCCCCGGGATTGCGTGCCTCTCCCATTGCACACGTTCCCGAACCCCCTATGCAATCAAAAGTTTTTCGATTGTTTTTTAAAAAATAATTTCGCAGCACCTTCCTAATGACTTGTCACGAAGAATGCAAACCTAAGCACCAGTAACTCTGAACCACGGAAATTTAGGAACTATCTATACTGTCAAACATGTATTGTACGTTGTATTCTAAAATGCTGGTGCGAGGAGCTTAAGGGGCAGAGTGTTGGAGCATGCAAAAACTTACCACGGCTAAGTTGTGAGACTAAAGTTCTAGCCTAAAGTTGTGGGCCAGACTTTACCAAAATGTCCTGACCAAAAAGTGAGTCCTGGTGCAATAGTGCTAGGGACCTTGGTAACAGAAGTGGAAGAAAGGTGAAAACACTCCCGAACTAGAAAGTAAAATTGAGAAAGCGAAATTATAACACGCGCACTTACTACATAAACAAGTAAACACAGAAACAACAAACAAAAAAATAGCAAAAATATGTGATATTGGTATTCTGTAAATGTCTTCTCTAGATAAATGAACAGGCTATTTTCTAGATATCAGTAATTGTTCAGTTTTCTAGAAAGGGTTTAATATGAGCATTTGACTGTTTCCTAGCACTCCTGTGTATGGCAGAGAAGGAGGTGGTAAACTGGCATAATACAATGTGACTTTCAGCACACAACTGGTGACGTGGGAAAGGGAGGGTTAAAAATCAAACATCATAAACTCACATCTGGCAATTTACCAACCACACCCTACATGTGCCTTTATTGAAAAACATCCCACACACATGCAGGAACGCTACAGGGTTTTCTTTCCACTGGAAGTCGTGTAGCATTAATGCAGATTTTGATTTCAGGTGAATTAGAAATCTCTAGCTTCCCATTAACACACCTTCCAGGGTCCAAGCCTTGCAGAACGCCCACGACGTCTTCAAGACGTCTGGTGACAGATCAAGGCAGAGAAAGCATAA
The DNA here is from genome assembly GCA_963921515.1 of Calotriton arnoldi. Classification (NCBI taxonomy): domain Eukaryota; kingdom Metazoa; phylum Chordata; class Amphibia; order Caudata; family Salamandridae; genus Calotriton; species Calotriton arnoldi. The sequence goes on from CAWUFW010006895.1 coordinate 861,627, forward strand.
TGAACCAAACCTTAGTCAGTGAATGGACCCTGGTGTCTGCCTGTCTTACATTCTGCAAATATTTCACACTGTCTGCCCTCACAAAACACACTCACACCTCGACCAGACAAGAATAATTTTACCCTTTTACGGAGACGTGTGCACCCCTTTCGACTTACTAGTGCACAAGCTATGTGTCACTTTTGTGCTACAAAATTCAGTAAGTCAGTAAAGTGAGCATTTTCAGTCTGCAAATGTTGGCCACTTTTTTGGGTATCTGATTCCCTATTGAATGCCATGGTTATTTTGGTGCCCAAACCTATTTTCTGTCCCAGTCTGACATTTGTTTCTATAGTTTACAATGGCTAGTTGAAATATTGGCTTCTTATTGTTTGATGCCACCTTTCAAAATTTATTTTACAGTCAATATTTTAGATAGTACCCAAAATGCAGCAATAGAGGTAGCACAAGCTTGATTTACCTCTCATGTTTATTTTTGGACAGGTCTGGTTCAAGAACCGGAGAGCCAAGTGTCGTCAGCAGCAGCAACAGAGCAGCGGCCAAGCTAAGCCCCGTCCTGCGAAGAAGAAAAGCTCTCCTGCTCGTGAAACCAGCTCTGAAACCAGTACCAATGGGCAATACAGTCCTTCAGGGGCCGTCAACTCAGTCACCCCAAGCTCTTCTGCCAGCGCCACCGTGTCCATCTGGAGCCCAGCCTCCATCTCGCCCATCCCTGATCCCCTGTCTGCCTCCAACGCACCCTGCATGCAGAGGTCAGCTGCTTACCCTATGAGCTACTCCCAGGCGCCCGCCTACACTCAGAGCTATGGAGGCTCCTCCTCTTACTTCAGCGGCCTTGATTGCGGATCCTACTTGTCTCCGATGCACCCCCAGTTATCTGCTCCAGGGTCCACACTGAGTCCTATTTCAAACCCAACCATGGGCAGTCACCTGAGCCAGTCTCCAGCCTCTTTATCAGCTCAGGGCTACGGAACGGCAGGGCTCGGCTTCAGCTCTGTCGACTGCTTAGATTACAAGGACCAAACGTCGTGGAAGCTCAACTTCAACGCCACTGACTGTCTGGATTACAAAGACCAAAGTTCCTGGAAGTTCCAGGTTTTGTAATGGGCACCAGTGGGCACGTCTCATCATTGTCTTTTCCCAATGAAGAAGGCCAGCATGTTTGTGGCTGAAGGACTTTGTATGCCCACCAGGAGGACCTGCTAAAGGAACTGGATTTGCTGGTTGACAAGGGGGAAGGCGCCCACCGGAAAGATGATTCCACCCTCTTCTGTGGAGAGGTGGTTTAAACATGTAGATATGTGACTTTGTCATAAAAAAACACAAGTAGGCATTCACAAAATTCCCAAAATAGGTGAGATCCTTAATTTAGCCTTTTCCATCATGGCAGTCTCACCTAAGGCGGTATGTCAGTCACTGTTGCACAGACTGGGATGACCTTCACACTTTAGGAAAATCACAGCATCACCTCAACTTTGTTTCACTGGCATTGAGGTCTGAAAAAATCTTGAATATTGGTCATAGGGTAGGGCAGACTTTGCAGGTGTTTTAAAGGGCAAGGAGGAGGCAGAGTGGGTTACCCTTTCCCAAGGTCTGGAGCCAAGTGCCGGTATTGTGTCTTTTGATGTTTCAGCGGTCTCATCACAGAAGTGCTGGTGACGTCCTTGAAATGAAGATGTCCAAGGTCTACTGCTCCAACGTCCCTTCGAGAATGTGCCAGTGCTATTCCTTTATTGCAGTTTCAGAGAAGAGTGGGTTCTGGTCCTTTAAAGCCATTTCAGGGAAGTCTGGGTACCTATCTTTTAAGAGCACCTTCAGCAAAGTGTTAGAACTGTCCCTTTAAAAGTCAAAGTCCCACCACTGAACAGAATTCTACCTTTGACTTTACTATCAGAGTACTACTTTTTAAAAAAACCTTTATGCACAAAGTGCTAATATGTCGTTTTAAAGTTATTTTGGAAAAGTGCTGATATGTCAGTGGCGAAAGGTCTATGACTTTTAAGTCTGTTTTACTATACAGAACAGCTGATAGTTACCTTTGAAAAGTCCTTTTAATGTTTCAGCCAAATTTTTCAGCCCCTATTTTTTTCACATTTAGGGACAAAAAGGTCTTACACTTTACAGACTTACAACATTCCCGTTTCAACTTCTATGTTCAGTCAGTTATTTATAAATACATATCAAATTTGGGAGATGCTTTGGAATAGCTCAGTAACCACCCGCCCATACCAAACAAGTTTATTCTACAAGTCAACTAATTAACTGCTGGAGGATGGGCGGCCATGTCTTTTCTCAAAGAGATGGCCACAGTGCTGACCCAATAATTACAGATGCTGACAAAAATTTGCACAGATGTATTTATTTGTGACTATTGGTTGGTGAAACAGCACCCAAAAACAAAATCTTCCATAAAATATGTTTTATGCCAGAGCACATGAAATGTACTTTCTTGTTGGGAGCTGGTTTCAGATTCAGTATCAGTCCTTTCTCTATCTTTACATTCAATCCCTTGTAATATATTTGTAAAATTGTATGGAATCAGTGTCAATGTATGCCTCCCTCCTTTGGGACTGTGAAATAGAGGTGAATGTAGAGAAAATGAGTGCAGCATATATTGTAGCAATAAACCATCAGGCCAGTTTTGTGATTAACCCTCAGGGGAAAAATCGAACTTTTATAAAGCAACACGTCTGATCTGTATTTAGTGTGTAATTAAATTAATGTATAACTCCACTGGGGGAAAAAACGCTTAATTGGGCACACCTTGTACTTGTCACGAATTGATTAGTTATCAGAAACATTCCGGGACCAGAGAAAAATAGCACAGTATATTGACTATGCAAAATCGACTTCATGTGACGTCACGGCCTGTCTGGATAACTGCTTTGTGTAATTCCAGTTTCCATTGGGAGCTCTAGGTTTGATGGTGTTCTTGCCTGTCTGATGTCCTGCTTTCTTAAGTGACCTCTGACCTGGATTCCTATTTACTGTGATGCTACTTTCTTTCTAGATGTCTCGTTCTTGTGATGTCGTCCCCCATCTCGATTTTATTTAGTAATTGCTATTTACCGTTGGTGTTCCTTATTTTGAGCCCCTTGCCCCCCTCCCCCCACCTCACCTCCCTGCTAAAATCTGATCAAACTAAACAAAGCACAAAGCAAACAATGCTGCTAAAATGTGCTGCCTGGTAAAGTTTTCATGAACTTGATGGAGTCTTCCTGTTTGGTATGGCATTTCGCAACATTTACTAGGATCCAAAGTATTGCTGAAATGTGTACCATCACACCAATGATCAATAAAAACGAACAGCATTCTTTAAGCCCCCTGAAATATGTACAGTTACCACAAACCTCCTGGGTTGCTTAAAAGTATATAAAAAAACAGTCATGCTCAATGGAGTGAATTGTAATTAACTCGACTCACCCCTACCCTACGCAGTCTGTATTTATTTTTTACTGACAATGAAGCAATAAAGACATTGTAGATTACTACAATGTCTTTATTGCATGTTTTGTTAGTCCAAGACATCACTTTTAGCCTTCATTGCTTGTTTAAAAAAATGCCTCACTCTGTAAGTGATCGTTGGTAGCACACATATATTATGCACATTTAAAACATGTTTTAAAATGTATTCATCTCATCTACCTGTCACTGGTTAGGCACATTTCCCTCCTTTGACGTTGGCATGAAATGAAAGTCCCAGCAGCAAGTTTGGCATTAAGACATGATTGAAATCTGTCTGTGGACAAGGGGGCCTGGCACACATGAATACTTGGGCACATTCGCAGGCTTCATGGCTTGCATGAGCTATGGTGGTCACTGTTCTAGGAAGGGCCCTTAAGGTCAAGATGGGTATCTCACTAAAGCTCATTAGCATTGCATCAGTGGTGGTCGTTTTGCTATGTCACTGAGTCACAGATTTCAAAGTGACAAATTGTAATCTCAAATCCTGATGCTTCAACTTGAGACGCGGAACTTGGTCTCAGGTCCATTGTACCCACTGTGCCTCACTAACTGAAGTACAAAGTAGGAGTTGCGCTTATACTTTTCTAAAATTTGCCTTGAATCTCTAGAACATCATCATCAATTCCATCTGATGTTGCAATTTTCATGTCAAAGGCTTTATTAGCAATACATGCAGGGTTATGGCTGCTTTTTGAGGGAGTGGATCATGTGTTGTGCCCAATATACAGATTTTTTTCTGGGTGTCACTGTGACTTGAAACAAGCAGGATGTCCTCCCAGCATTCACTGGTGCATCAAATGCAACATGCTGCCATGACTGAACTCATTCAATTTCGTAATACTTTAAAATGTTGTATTTGTTTTGAAAAATGTTTTAAAGCGCGACTCCTTCTCAACAATTTCAAAGTGGAGCCACGTTTCAAACAATGGTTCACTTTAGCATCACCTCAGTGCAAAAACAAATTAGGCTCTGGTTTTTAATTTACAAAAGTCACTGCAAGAGCAGGGCTAGCTCAATCACACAAAAACAAACAATTGTTTTGCAAAACATTTTACTTGGCCTACGTGCGACCTTTGAATGACACTGGTCTTTACAAATAGGCCTTCTACAGACTGAATGATAAACTTGTAGCAGACTGATCTAATTAAAAAACACTTTTACTGCTACTTTGCAAAAAGCCTTAGTGTAAAGAAGTTAAGCTGTGTAAGAGGAACACTACCAGTTTCGCCCCGGCCAGTTTGCTTCATCTGCCCTACTGAGTCTTGTCTCTTTTAAAGGCCCCTACGCCAAAATTTGAGTTCTTCCTGGATTCACATTTTTTAGTTCAGTACTATGGAAAACTTCACGTGGCATCCAATTTTGACTTCAGAAGACACAGTACTGAGTGGAATTACCTAAATCCTTCCCAGTGTTAGGTCTACGGGGACAGGAAATTGAACATTATATGAGTTTTATGCTCTGTGAAACGCCAGACTCAGCACAGTTTGCTGCCTACTGCAACACTACATAAGAACAGTGGTCCCAGAAAACGACCATACAATTCTAAATCCAAAATTACAACATAGATAAAAAGAATCAAAAACTGAGACAGAAAATATTCGTTGCTCATAGTGTTTAATTCACACTGAGCATTGGTATATTATTGACATAGTTCATACATTATTATATACAATGATATCCCTAGGTGAGAAAAGAGGGGGAAGGGAAGGTGAAGTGATGGCGATTCAAGTGAGGTAAGGGTAGTGACTTCAAGAGTGTAGTTTGCATCAAGATAAGGCAATATATTACTCAGAAGACAAGTGGCTCCTTGGTCGAGCCTATTAATCACAATATATACAAAAAAGCTTGTATAGCCATGGTTATAGTTAACACAGTACTAAATCTCTGGTGTTAAAACTGGCTTGATGAAAAAATGTGTCGACGTTTCGACCCCAATATATCAGTAGGCTATTTCAATCCTTAAGCCGGGGTCTTCATCAGGACTGTGGTGTAAAGGTGGGTGAGGGGATCATAAGACGCCTCTGCTGAGAGGCTGAAGTTATGCGGGGGCCTGTAGGGATCCTAGTGACCAGAAGGGGGGAAAAACAGCACTATACGGGTAGATATCACCTTTGCATGCCTAATCAATCGGCTGATGACAAATAATCGGCGTTAGAAAAACGGGCTGGAACATTCAAGTTTCCTGCGCGTCGCTGTTCTGTGGACAATTTCGTGCGAACGAACAACTACTGCAACACAGCATGAATCCCAAACTAGACTAGCATCTCTACATGAGCATAATGTTATTTGTCTGAGGCCTGTCACCTTCAGAGACTAGAAGCGAGGAACATCAGTGGTCATCATAATGATCAAAGTTGGGTTGAGGCTCACTATGCCTTCCTTGCTGCTTGCTAGGAAAGACAGTTTGTTTGCTTATTGCAGTACTCTGGCACTATGGGCCATCACCTGCTCTTGCAGGTGGCAGGCCTCAGGGAGCACTGTAGGTCACTGCAAGTCTCACTAATTGAATGTCATCCTCGCAATGCAGAGCTCAGACTCACCCTCATCTAGTCTCAATGAGCCTGTTGTCTTCACATCTGCTGATCAGCATTTTTCTAGTAAGGCACTGACCTTTGTTCTCAAGCCCTAAAGTTTGAGTCTTGCAAACGCTTGGGTTCCATGTCTGTACATGCCACGTTTAATACATTTCCATCCTATCTTAGCCTCACTGGCCCATGTGAGATTTAAAAATCTTCTGCAGTTTTGAATGAGTAGCTGTGTTCGATGGTCTGAGTGAGCGGCGTGTGAAAAGATAGGTGCAGATAAATGTGAGGTCAGGCTAGAGCAAGTGGCAGGCATAGGATAAGCTGAGCAGGGCCAGTGGTGCAATACTGTAGCAAAATGCATCGAATACCAAAACACTAGATTGGAAATCTCTAAATGAATTCCCAAACCTAATGGCCCACTTCTCACCATGGCCTCTCCAATAGGCCTTTGATAACAGGTATACTTTCACATCAATCCACATCCACCATTTTCAGATGGACCTCGATTTGAAAAGACACATTCACAATGAGAAAAAACAATCACATTTTGTAAGTTTAATTCTATTAAAATATATGCATCACTTAAGTCACAATTGTCCTGTGGGAATTAACTTGCAAGAAGTGTTTTACACCCAATTCTCACATTGAGTCTGTCTGCTTATTTTTCTTTCAAATTTCTACTTTACTTTACATTTCCACCCCTCTTATCATTTCTCCTTTTTTACATTTGGAATTTTAATGTTCACTGCCGCTCAAATTCCAGACTTTAGCAATCTTGTATGTTTTTCTACTACTCTTCCACTTATGAACTGAGTGCACTCCCTTCAATGCACTCTCACAAAGTATACAACTTTCGAGTAGCAACACAAGCAAACATTACTCTATTTTCACATTAACCCGGGTGTCAGTCTCATTGGAGTGAAATCCAATTCTATATTTGTACAGTTAAAAATGAAAAGGGTCATGCCTAATGGATTATAGGTCCCACCATACAGAATAAGAGGCGCCCAACCATAATACATGGCAATTATCCAATCGGAGCTGGGCACAGGATATATTCACTCCAAAATGAAGCCTCATAAAACAAAGAAATTTGATTAACATACTGGATCTTATTTTTTTTACATTCAAAATTGTGCTTTTATGAGAACAACCGAATAACTGGATTTTAATTGTTCATCACAGTGAATGAAGATGAGAAAAACACATTGCTAAGAAAATACTGCTGGAGCAAAGCAATATGTGGATGAACATCAAAAAGGTGTGACAGTGAAATAAAAAAACGCACTCCGATAAAAGGAGCTAGAAATGCACAGAAGATAAACTAAAAGACTTCTAATACAGAATAAAAGCTCAAATCTATCTTCACATTCCCAATAACTCACTCATATAATAGCAGTAACAACATGTTTCAAACATATTTGTGCTATGTAATCCTTCTTCATGACAAAAATATCATAGAAGTATTTTATGAATTTCTACTAATAAAAAATGACAATGTATGCCGTTTAAGCTCTTTGCATCTGACCTTTACTCTCCTAGTTCTTTTAAGATATGAATATTAAAGAGAACAAATAGGTGCTTGTAGGTGTCTAATTACACATGCCAGAACATTGTTTTGTGAATTCAGATGCTGTCATTCTAACATTACCATAAAGTTATCTATGTAGTCTCTTGTCACATGAGGCCGGGGATACCCTTCTGTAAACCCCATTACGTTATAAATCTATTACTTTTAGCTCTAGTAATCAAATTTACTTATATGAGGTCTATCCATTCAGTTCTCTTTTGGAGTTTGCATGTGGAAACCAGGTCCAAAGATTAGCAGGGCTTACTGCGGCCCATACCACTTAGGCCCATGCTGTTTACCCAACAGAACCCCCAGGGCAGGGGCAGTTTTATCCCCATCCCCTGCAGATTCTAAGAATATCCCACAGAGTTGAGCAAAATCTCATTAACAAAAACAAACAGCAGGTGGAAGGTGTGCAGCTGAGGGGGGTAAGGTCTGTGTAAATGAAGCTGCAGTGGCCTGAATGGATCCGGGTGTTCCATATTTATTGAATGCCTCTGTGTAATGAAGCTGCAGGCTGCACCATTTTAAGTCGCAAACAATAGTGCAACAGTGCCAAGATGCACTGCTTCACCCATTACAAGGCGCTACTCAACGAGAATGCCACTTTAAAAAAACGCTTACCGACAATGCTTTGTGCTCTGCTAGGATGACATTTCAACAGAAATTTTTCAAAACAACCATAGAAAAAGCTTAACATTTAACATTTTGAAAATTTGCTGAGTTGTAGGTGGAAGTGCTCTGCAAGGGGTGACAAAAGCACACAGCTGCACAGAAAAAAAACTTTAACACAAACCCTTTTGTATAGTGTTGCTAATTTAATGTATGTATTTCGCTAGAATCTCAGGAAAAAGTCTTTGGTCATTACTCTTACTAATTTATTCTCATTATGCATCATAAAGTCAAAAATTCTAATCTGTTTGGTGCAATGTCCGACCCTTGTGCAAATCAAAAGCCATGAAGATAACATACCTCGATTGAACATGCTGTACGTTGTGTTTACAATCAATGATCCGTGAAACGAGTCCACATTTCAGTATTTGTGCTTGTTATTTCATGTATTTTGTACACAAAAGTATTTCACCAGTAGTGCTCCGTCCCGAAACAGTGTTCACTTTGCTTGCCATAGGAAGGCACAGAACTGATGGCATTTAGGAATATTAATAATCTACATCCTCAATCAGCGGGAACTGTCTAGGATTTTCTGGAGGAATTTTTCTTCTTTTTGTTGGGACAGAATGGAGCAAAACTCCTTGTGTGAAACAAGGGGTGCAAACATTTCGAAAGATTGTCTGTTTTTTATTTTTATCGTTTCTTTGCCGTGAACAAGGTCACAGTCTGGCAAATTGTTTTTATGTCGTCTGTTTGCTGTAATTGTTTTAGGCGTCTTGCTTATGTTAATGTTTAGATGCTGGATTTACATAGAAAAAGCGCTCAAAGGCGCGAAGTACTATATTTTTGTCTTTGTTGATGACGACTATATTTATTATTTTAGTCAGTGAAAAACAATCGTTATACAGTAACCGATCTTGGTGGTAAAAAAAGAAAAATAAATACGCATAAAAACTAAATTCTTAGCTTCATTTTTTTGTATTTTGTATTTTCTTCTATTTGTACTCCATTTTTTTTTAGGTCCTTAGGTCCTGGGGTCTGTGATAATATTGGACTAATTTGCCATCTCTCCTGTGTTTTCTCGTAACAGACTGTCTCTACTATCATCTGTCTTTCTACTATTAATTGAAAAAAACACGAGCTTTACCCATGGCTAGCAAAATTCTGCATCCTCCCGTCTCAGTTTGTGCCACATTCTGTTAGGCATGAGGCCGGAATCCATCACAAATGCGAAATCATTGATGTATTTTCCCTCTATCCTATGGAAAGCACAGACTCTAATGGTCATATTTACAATAAGGTGGCAAACTGTGTTGTTAAGCCAAGAAGGCTAACGACACGCTTCGTCACTTTAGAAACGCAGGGCTGCACCATATTTACTAGAATATGGTGCAGCCCTGCGTTTCCCCCTGCGCTGGCACTAACCTTAGCTGCCTAGCGCCAACGCAGGCACCCTTGCACCATAGTGCAAAGGTGCCTGTGTTGAGGGGAAGATTGTTTATGTGCAGGAAGTTCCCCCTTCCTGCACATAAACAATCTTTAAATGCTGTTTTGTAACTTCTATATGTGTGGCTTAATGCAGCACACATAAAAGTTGCAAAACTGCATTTTTTAAAAATTATTGTTTATGTGCAGGAAGGGGGACCTTCCTGAACATAAACAATCAATGGCGTTTTGCTGTTTCTATGTGTGCTGCACAAGGCAGCTCACATGGAAACAGCAAAAACGAGGAGAAATAAAGCATTTCTTCTCGTTTCTCCTGTTTAAGACCAGGTTTTCCCTGGTCTTAATTTTGGCGCTGCCTCCTAATTTACACTGCCCTTGTAAATAGGGGGCAGCGTCAAAATCAATGGGTGTTGCAGTGGAACGCCCACCGCAACACCCATTGCCCTCCCCTTTAACGTTAAATACAGCGTGAAAGGGTGCCTTATTTTCAAGGCAGCGCTAAGCCGCGTTAAGTGGCTTAACGCTGGCTTGTAAATAAGGCGAAGCACATATCGCAATCACAACATCACTGAAGGTGACGTTGTGGTGGCGATAGGGGCTTGTAAATATGCCCCTAACTTCTTTAACAGAGTGTCTAAACTTACTCCTGCTTCAACTAAGTGCAAAGGGTGAAGTAAGCTGTGAAATGGCCCAAATAGCAGACCAGTGGTAAAGGCAGACTGGCATGTGCAAATGAAATGAATGTTGATGTGTGGATCACAAAAAATGCCAAAAAGTATGCGAACAGTGTGCTTCTTCATGTCTACATTTATTCTTCCTTTTTTTGTGAATCCGGGCCTCTGAATCTACAACTCCAACCACAGCAAGGTTAACATTCTGATTTCCAGCAGGTGTCCTGGCTTTTAACACCATAGGCATTCATAATACATGGAAGAGGACTACCATTTGGGGGGCTTAAAACCCTGTCTCAGAGTGTTCATGACATCTCTAGCCATCTTCTGCCTCAATGCCCTGCCATCTCTTCAAATCTGTGTAAAGGTAAAGCACAGGAGCGATGAGTGGCTGACTTCATGTTGATGGAAGTAAGAATTGTGAGGCAACCCATCCTGCGCTATTCACAAAATTATGTGATGCTTACACCTTGTGATTCTATTAAAAAGCTTCATTACGTTTTACAGTGTAAAAATCAAAGACAGTAGGCAAAATTATTTGGAGTGCACCCACAGAAGGTGCGAAATACGTGTAGGTTGTCCAGTTCACACAAAGTGAAAATAAGCATTAACCACCAAGGAACAAAAAGCTACAAAAATAATTACGGATATAATTTGTGGGACACAATCGCTGCACAGTTCTCAAGTTCAAGTTCATTTTATTTGATATAGTTCTCTGCTGAGAACAACAAATTTCATACATCACAAATACTATTAGTTATACGCATAAAACAATCAATACAAATTTAAAAACGATTTTAAAAATTTAAACAAATTATAGCATACAAATTCATCTGGGGAGAATTAAAAGCGTAATCAAATTCTGCACGGATGCACTATTATATCTAAATTGTATTGGTTTTAAGTAACGCCTTCGAGCTTCAACCAATATCCGGTTTGGGCAAATCGACAGTACGTCCTTCATATCTTGCACACCACCATTGCAAAGATCACAGATGCAGGTAACATTTTCTTTGTCAGTCCATTTAAAAGTCAATGAATTAAAAGGGAGTAACCCAAACCTCAATAAAATTATACACCGCCGAATTCCATGCCTTAAGGAAAAGTGAATATATTGTTGAGCCTGTTTGTATGTGATGGCTTCTGCATACTGTTCATAATGATGTAATTTAGAGCAGTGCAAGATATCCAGGTCATAACTAATCCTCCGCGTCAAATGTTTCAAGAAGAGCTTCAATTGTGCTGGTGACAAGGATTTCAAGAGTGCAATTGGGCAATTGGATAATTTAAATGCAATGGTCAAGTTCTGGCTTAGGGTATATTTTGTGAAATCAGTCTCAAATGTCTCTTTTTTTAATAAGAATCTTAAAGTGCCTTGGTCTGCGTGTAGAAGATTATACGCCCATCTAAGTACTTTGGTGATCGCTCTAGCAAAGGAACTAACTAGAGAAAATTCTAAACGCAGAACTTGTACTGGGAATGATTGTTGAACCGTTGCCAATTTACGTAGAATTTTCCCTTCTTTCGTTGGATTTGATGCCACTGAGAAATTGGGATATATTCCAGGGCGTATGATAAAATTGGGGGAATTTTTGAGCTGTATACCTGTAACAAGGATTGAAAGTGTCTTTGTCTGGAAGAAAAGTATAGTCGTTGGAGCGCTCCCGTGTGGATGTCTGCTTTACGATTTAAATACTGAAGATGGGTAGAATTTCCTAATGATTGGTTAAAAATCCGCCCCAGATAAGTGTATTCTTTTACCACTTCTATGGTTTCTCCTCCCAGTGTCCAGTTATAGTTTGTATAATTCTTTCTCTCTCTAAATGGGACAATTTTCGTTTTAGATGTATTAGGAACCAAGAAATTTTCCTTTGTATATTTTGTTAGTACGTCTAGGTTCCTTTGTAATCCAAAGGGTGTAAGATCAAAAATTACGACATCGTCGGCATACAACATAATGTGTATATTACTTAATGCGATCTTCGGGGGAAAATTTATTACATTTAGAAAACTGTCCGGGAGGTCACTAAGGTATAACGCAAAAAGGAGGGGAGCCAAAAGGCAACCTTGCCTAAGGACATTTGGTGTAGTAATTTGACCAGTAAGACCCTTTTCTTGTCCCATTTGTACCTGACACCAAGTTTCAGAGTGGAGTAAAATTATAAGGTAAAGTAGAGTTTTCGGGATTCCCAGATTTCTGAGTTTCTTCCATAGTGTTGGTCTATCCACTCTATCAAATGCCGTTGAAAAATCAACCAAGACCGCATAGACCACCTGCGATTTCCGGACTACATATCTGTCGATAATAGTTTGTAAAACCGCTATGTTGTCCGTAACTGAATGCTTCTGTCTGAACCCGGCCTGGCTGAATGGGATCACGCCGGAAGAAAAAGCCCAATCTTTAAGATGGTCTAGGACACTTGCCGCGAAGATCTTACCTATTGCATTCAGCAGTGCAATCTGTCGATAGTTCCCTGGATGCAACCGAGGTCCTTTCTTATAAATTGGAATAACTATACTCCCTTTCCACGATTTGGGAATTTTCCCAGTATAGTAGCAATGTGAAAATAATGGTGCTAAAAATTTGCTCCATTCCACAGGATTAGTTTGTAGTGCCTTCATCGGGATTTGATCCGGGCCCATTGCAGCTGAAGATCTTGCTTTCTTTATGTGGTACTCAATTTGACGGGCCACTGGAGGAGAAATATTTTGAGTATTTTCCATCTGTGTACACAGTGGATAGTTCAGATTTTCTTTATTCCAATTTAATTTATAAAGGTTACGTAGAAATGTTTCCCATTCCCTTGGCGGGACTGGTGATGCTTGCAAAGATTTCTTCATCCCTGTATGTTTGGCTATTAAACTCCAATACTCGCGAGTATTATTTTGTTTTGCTGCAATTTGGATTTCTACCCAATTTTTGTCCTGCTGTGTTTTTCGCAAATTTTCTTTTTCCCTCCTCCGGCATTTTTTTAGACGTTTAATTTCCAATTCCCTTGCCTTAGTAGGGTTTTGATATTGCATACGTATTAATTTGTTTAAAGTGGCGACTCTTATGTCTGAAAACTTTCTTGTTTGACATGTGGCTCCATTCGCCCGATATTTTAGATTTGCCTGTAAAGCTTGCATTATTTTATTGAGAACTATTTCGAAATTTGCTATTGGGTCAGAGGAATATGTGAGTTGTAATACTTTTGCCTTATCGATTGCGTAGTTGATTTTATTAAACGGAGTAGATACCCATAATATTCTCCTTTGGGCTTGGTTCACGAGTACTTTACTTTGTACATGCATAATATGACCCGGAGATGAACGTTGTAATATTATTTCAGTTTCTAATTTTAAAATGGCGTGGTCACTTCCTTGATGAAATTTTGTACTTAATTTTTCGACCCTATAGAGCAGAGCTAGACTGCAGATCATATAATCTATTATGGAATCGGTGAAGTTACCTTTTCTTGTAAAGGATGCCGGAATGTCTCCTTCTGTACGACCGTTTAGAATGAAACCATTTATTATAGAGAGTGAAGATAATAGAATTTTCCCTCATTTGTCTGCCTTGATCCTCGATGGAAACAATGGAGTGGGGATTGATAAGGCTTCTACTTGTTCCTCGTTTTCCCATTTATCTATGAGGTCGTTGGATATTTTCCCATTAAAGTCTCCTATAAGGAAGACTGGAGGAAACCTCTCTCTTCCACCACCCTTTCTATTTCTTCGAATATTTTAACCAAGAGAACATCATTCGAGGGACCTGGTGGAATATAAGCATTAAAAATTATTAGGTCAATTGGAGAGTCCTTGGCGATGAGCCAGCATTTGACCTTTAGGCATTGGATATTTGTGTTGACCATGGGGATTACTTCCTGGTCCCCAAAAAAGTCCTCATGCATCAGAATTGCTAGACCTCCTTTGGCATGACCCCGAGCCACCTGTTCTGCTGCTTTATCCTAGACAAAGTAGTCATTTTGGTCGAATGGCTTTGTTGCACAAGTTTCCTGGAGAATGACCAACGCCGGGGAATCTTCCAGAATTAACGTCATTTTCTCTTTATTTTTCCCTGCTATATTCCATGATGCTATGGACAACCTACTGTTAAAAGGGAAGTTTGATTTCCCTTCCCTGCTTGTGGATATTTAGGGTCTCTGATATCCAAGTCCAATGAGGTTCCATTGAGGCTCTCTCCTGCTTAACTTTATTTTTATTTCTAATCACTCTCTCTCCGATTTCTAGCGAAATGGTCAAATTTTCGTCGAGAATACTTGTGTAATTTTTAATGCCGCTGGTATTGTCATCAGAGTACTGGATTTCAATAGTTTTGTTTTCCTCTGGATTCCGCTTTGGTTGGGTTCTCCTGTTGTTTGCCAATACAACGTCATATCCATTTTTGTGAAGAATCTCACATTCATTTATGATAATTGTAGGAATAACACACAACCTGAATTCCGCGATAGCCACCGTACTATTAGACTTTGATGGGAACACTACTAATTTTATTTCTGAACTTGTTACCGACTGCAATTGTGGAATCTTACGAATTAAATTCACTACTTTCCCTCGGTTTAATGAATCATTTCCTGAGGAAATAGATCAGAAAATTCCAGAAAGCATGATTTACTCTGCCGTATTTCGTAAGTTGTTACCTCCGCTTTCTGTTCTTTGTTTTGAGTGCGGAATTGCACCAGATATTCTCTGTCATTATCAGGCATAGAAAATTTGCGGCAAAAGGATTTAGTTGTTTTTGAAATATTTTCTTCTTTGAGTCTTGGACACTGTGTCCGGTCTCATAAAGTCTGTTATCTGGTCTTGGTGATTGTACTTTTTTCACGGATTTGCAATGCTGATTTAAATGCGGTGAACATTTTAGCTTTTGTGCTTTCTTTTTCGAAATCCTTCTTCTAGGTCTTTTTTTTTGTAACTTGTCGCAGTTCTTTTTTGGTTCCTTTTTTCCTTTTTAGATGTGACTGAGTCCTGAGGGTCTATTATTAAGGGTTCACTCTTTGTCATGAGTTTTTTGTTTATTTCAGTTTTTGGAGGGTCAATTGTGCCCTTTATTCCATGTCGATTAAAAATTGGGTAGAGAGGAATTACTTTATTACTAACTTTTCGTTATTTGGTTCTTTAAATAACTTTCTAAGGAAAAAGATTGTTCCTTTTCCGTTTTTTGTCTTTCCTTTTTGGAAGTCCAATTGGTTTGCGTCGCTTTTCCTTTCTTTAATTCTATAGGAATTTCTCCTAAAGGATTGTCTTTTGGAGTGGCCACTATTCCTTTATCATCTCCACAGGGTTTCTGAGGAAAGACTTGCTGGACCCCTTGCTGGTGTTTCTTTTTCTTGTTAACAAGATATTGGAGCATTCCAATTTGAGTATCCAGCATCTGATCGGAATTTTCCATCATGTTCCTTAAGAGATGTAGCACCGACTCCAAGATCTTTTGAAGAGACGATAGTGAGTCAGACAGTGGGTTTTCGCCGTTGGGTGAGATCATATTATTTAAGAAAGGTAATTCAGATAGATGGGAATATTTCTCTTCTGACATAGAAAGTCTCTGTGGAGTACTATTTAACGGTCCCATAGACACTACTGTTTTTGTGACTTTATCAGCCTTTTGAAGAAAACACTCATTAATGTTTATATCTGGTAACGTAAAATCTGCCTCGACAATTTGACGAGACTGTTGATCGTTAAGACAGAGAGAAAGGTCAGGGCATCCTTGACAATCCTCGTCTTTTACAGTTCTCAGAATCACTACCCCTATAGAGTGAGTGAATAAAAGAATACCAGTCTTCCTCACTGATGTGTGCCTCAAGAGAAGATGATGATGAGAGGGTTACCGAATTCACCAGCCTCCAAAACCTCCTACTGTTCTTTTATACAATGGCGGCCAACATTGCTTCCCAATTTAGCCTATAAAACTCCCTTTTTTTGAGGGCACACGCATTTCAATAAGCATTTTGCGAGGCCACCATAATTTCCCTTAGGCTGGCGTTACTTGGATCTAGATTCCAGTGCCGGCGATTCCTATTTGCCACTATTCTACCCTGCCGTAAATCATCATCAAACCACCTATCCCCCTTCAGGGAGGTCCCATGGGATTTATGAAGACCCTCCATTCCCCGCTTGAAATGGGATAATAATTGCTTCGTTAATCTGCAATACCAGCCTATCACATCATCACTTGTTTCCAGATCTAAAGGTTCAAAGTTAATTGATGAGAGGAATTACAGAGCGTCTTCAGTGATCACAACACAAATTCTCTTATGGTAGACTACTTCCGGGGCCAAGGTTAAGCGTGCATGTAATGAGACTGTGTCATCGAACTCCAAGCTCAGAGCAAGATGGTCGCTTGGCCCTAGGTCAAAAGCTCTAAAAGTTTTCACCCGAATAAACTGGTGAATTGGAATGAAAGCACAATCAATAGGCATGTTACTATTACCATGTTTGAAGGTTCTGGCCATACAAATGTCATCATTACAACGACCATTGACATTAATCAAGTTCAGCTGGGCTAGACAGGCCAAGACCTTAACATTCCCTTTCCTTGCACTCATTGAGAAAGTACAATCAGGAGTATTTAATGCCAGATCTCAATTCTTTCGTTGATCCATTCAATTCATTCAAGGCTGATCTTTCATTAAAATCACCTCCCACAACAAACAAAGCATCTGGATAATCCAGTAACAATTTTTCACATTGTTAACCAGATTACATAATTCACATTCTGGTAGGGGGTGAGTTGGGAGACATAGACATTGAGACATAACATCTGATTTAGCCCCATATCATTAGGAAACAAGTCAATTAGGCCAGGCCGAGCCCATATGCAAGAAGTTTGGAGCTTAGTTGCCTTCCTCCCAAAACAAACAGAGACCAATAATAACAAACTGCCCACTGCTCTACCTCTTATCAAGGCCTTAGCATTTTGACCTACAGCAGCAAACCCCTCAACTGCTGGGCACTCCAGCAACCATGTCTCCTGAAGGAACAATACTGGGCAGTGGGTCAAGACCTCTTGATAATCTTCTGCTTCCAAAAATGATTTAAACCCATGCACGTTCCATATCAAGATGTGACCTGGCCGCGGATACCCACCCTCCTAACAATTAATATCCTCCACCCCTCCCCCATTCCTAGTTGAGAAGTAACGACCTTCCACATCATCAAAGGGGTGAAATTCTGCTCCTATGGGAAGATAGCCTTGCCTCACATAACCATCATGACTCCTAAACTCACCACAATCCAGTGTGTGTGATGGCTATTGATTTCTCACTTTCAAGGTTTTGTCATTTTGGAAAGTGACGGTGACTATTCTTTCTTGGGCCCTGTCCCGTTCCCACCAGCTCTTACCAGTTCCTGCTCTCTGACCTATAACCAGGAACCTGGAGATGGTGATTTGGTTGTGTTTTAACTATCCATGTTCTCGTGAAAAGGGGGGTTATCTGCTAGAGAGTACGCTCCCTTGATCTCCCCGGAGCCTCCCAATCATCTATTCCCTTACAAAGGCAAATTCCATTCACTGCCAAGGAAGATTGAAAGTTTTCAACTAGGCTTTTGGTTTCCTCAGAGTCAAATAATGCCCAGGTCAGTTCATTGCCTGCTATAGTACAAAAAACAACTAGCACTAAATCCTTTGAGGGAATACTCCTTAGTCTTTTGATGTTGGCAAATATACTTAGCAGCCTTGATCTATTCAAGGGCCGACTACTGAGTGACGTGTTTTCCTTTTAGATTATAACTTTAAGAAAAGCTTCAATGGCGCTTTAGTTTTTGGGCTGTCTCTTTCACAGCCTAAATGGGGCCTTTTTGGGCTAACCTAGGGCTCCCTTCTGTCAGGGCAGCAACTACGCGCTGCCGATTTAGGAATAGGTCTCCAATTAGTACTTTTGTGCCCAGAGTCCTCTGTTACTACCTTCGGACAATCCTTGGACTCCCCTGTGGCTTGTGATTTCCTCAACCTCCCTGGGATTTCGCTAACAGGCCTCCCCTTGGGACCAGGCTTCTTCTTTACCACTAGAGTAATCATTGGGGTATGCGGTGCAGAAGACTGACCTAGCGACCCTCCCTGCTGCTTTAATGGGCCTACACCGTTTGCATAACATAAGAGCCTTTAACATGCCCTGGAAGGTTATTTGGATAACAGAGAACAGGTTCAACATTGACAGGTCCTGCGCAAAGTCAGAGTTGTTCCCCATGGAGATTGTCTCATTAGATGGTTCATGTATAGCGGGTTCATGCAAATCACCTGGCAACCCCTTCACTGCGCCAGACCTTCAGTCCCATCAAGGGGTGTCTGTTTTGTGTGGAGGCTGCAGGTAGGGTCAGACAGGGCAATCCCAAGACCGAATCCCCTCCTAGCTATTGGCGAGGATGAAGATCTTGGGGGTTCTGGCACCCAGATGACCTCACCCTTGATCTTGAAACCCCTCTGCCAGATTCATCAAACTTGATAGTTCCGCCTTCAGTTATCCTGGGCCATTTCAAACACATTTATCTACTAGGTGGAAACATTCAATGTCGAGCTCCTTATCAGAGTGGGGGCTAACTTGAATGGCTCCCAGACACAAGTGAGCCAGGCTGGGCATTCGATTTCCAGGGTTTACAAGATAGGCAACATTTCTGAACTTAGCCTCCTGGGGAGAGTCATCCTTATTATGAGAAGCATGCAAAAAAGACCACTGTAAAATATCCATGGGTTGCTGCCTAGATGGAACCACCTCCTACTTTCCACTAACTTCCGGAGGGACAACCACACCACCTGCCCCGTAGACTTCGATTGAGTGGACAACTGTTGATTGGTTGGCGGTTGCAGTGACAGACAGCCCCACCACCCGGATTTCTTGACCCTGAGGCCCATCCTTGAATCCATCCTCTGTACCAACTGAGTACAACAACCTTTCCACGTCCACACAATCAATTCCATCCTTGGGGACATAAATTTTACTAATTTGCAGTTGAATCGCCCCCTCATTCACCTCTAGAGCACCAGGAACTGGACTTCTTACTTTAAAATGATTTGTGACAAAGTGTCTTAAAGAGGTGGGCAGCCCTACACCAGGTCTAATTGATTTAGTAGCCTTACGGCTATTACTTGTTGCTTGGGACCCTTTCATCTCGATAGACTGGGTAGCAGCAGTCTCAGGAGTGAAAGTGTTAGATGAGGACTTCTCTTACAATGACTCTAACAAAGGATCCGGGGAAACATCCCAAGACTCTCGAGTTACTAGGGAGTGAGAAAGAAGCCAAGGGGGTTACAGATGGAGTAACAGATGGAATTCCAGTGGGGGACCATAAATTGGGGAGGCCACCCTGGTATTGAAATGGACCTCAGTCACCCCTTCACTCTAGCAGGCCCCTCTTGAACAGTCCACCTTGCTTGCCCCCTTCGAGACAGCTTCCATAGCCTGACATTGAGCAGAATCATTATGGATAACCAGCTGGGCTATAACTATTGCAAGGGATTTATCTAGTCTTTGTATCTTCTCAATCATAACAGTGTTCACTTCTTCCACATTATTTGTAAATTGGAAATGCATTTATATAGTGCTTACAACCCCAACGAGTCATTGAAGTGCTTTTTTGGCGAGTAGAATGCTAATCCAAAACCCAAGATTAGTAGTATGTTAGTACAAATTTATTTTTCTTTCTTGTTCATTAGTTGTATTAGGTTTGTGCTATTGATTATATGTGTGTTTAGTAGAGTTTGGGGTAGGGATAGAATGATAAGAATGGATTTGAAAAGAGGAGTTTGGAGTAGGGATAGAATGATAGGAATGGATTTGAAAAGTGGAAGTAGTACGCTTTTTTTGTAAGTAGTGGTTGTGTCTGCGTGTTAGTTGGGTGGCATGTCTAAAAAGGAGGGATGAAAGTTTGAGAAGGATGTTTGGGAGGTCATAGTAGTCAGAAAGGTTTGGGATGAGATAGAGGGATGGGAAGGATGGAAGGTTTTTTTTATAGCAAAATGTAAGTAATTTATACATACACATGATGCTTCATAAAGTTATGATTGCTTGATTAAACCCTCTATATAAATATCCATATGTACATTGAGGCATCAATATTTACATGGTCCACTGTCCAAATTTATCTTGTGGTACATTTGTTATGATTTCAAATAACTGTAATTAACTTATATATATATATAACACTGCATATTCTGAGCAGGTCCACCAGGGCTTATTTGGACTTTGGAATACGGAGTAGGAGGCGCATGACTATGCGGGAGCAAGGATGCTGGACATTTTAAACCTTTTAAAGAACTGTGTAAGAAGTGCCAACAGTAGCGACCCACATGGGGATGATCGAACTACCGGTCCCAGAATGCAATTTGTTCACTCACCTGAGTGTGATTGTTGAAAACCTGAATAAATGGAGGGAAAATACTGGTGCTTCCTAGTCTGCTGTTGGTTACAGGGGGAGTGTCCATGAGGAAGGGCGTTGGCCCGAAACACGTCGGACATCGAGATACGTGAGGAGAGTGTCTGTGCAAGTTGCTCTTGTTCTGTGCGTTACCCTCCAGCGAGTGCTGTCCCACTCGATGGGCAACTCTTTTTCCTTTAATATATATATATATATATATATATATTACCTACTGACGGTCGCCAGTAGGTAGTTATAGTTACAACCTAGTTTCCATAGGAAAAGTATTTTTTGATTTGCTAATAACTTTGGCGTCGTTTGACGAATCTTTATGAAATTTTGCAAAAAGTTGCACTGTTTAGGTTAACTCCTATCTTGAAAGTTTGGGGGTGATTTGTCAAGCGGGGGATGAGAAAAAAGGGGGTCCCAAAACGCATTTTCTCCATGTTAATTTCCATAGGAAATTTTGCGACGAGCTACAGCCCGAACTGCTGAACGGAATTACCTCAAATTTGGCAGAAATGTAGAGCTTGGTTCAGAAAGTGACCTTTTTTTAAATGGGGTAAATCCGTTCAGTAGTTTTTGAGAAATACAAAAAATAAGAGTCAAAAAATCAATTTCCCATAGGAAACTTTGTGCAAGGCTACAGCCGAAACTACTGAACGGAATTACCCCAAATTTGGCAAAAAGGTAGTGCTTGGCTCAGAAAGCGACCTTTTGTAAAATGGTGTAAATCCGTTTAGTGGTTGCTGAGAAATAAGAAAAATAAAAGTTTCAATATCTGGGCGGAGCCTAAGTCCCGTGCACGAGCTTCACTGTGATTGGCTGCGAACACTCCAAACCAGGAAGTGTTGGCAGCCATCTTGTGGCTCGGTAGAAGTGAAGTCACTAGAAAACAGAGAAACAAAGGTATAAAACAAGAGAAGGGGGCAGGGTAGAAACACCGTGACCCTTTAGGCCTGCTCAGGGGGTCCCAGAAGGACCCCAGGGCCCAAAAAAGCATTTTTTATAAAAAAAAAAAATCGGCGCAATTTGCGCTGGGGTTGCGGGATCCCGTATTTTATTTTAATGAGGTCCCCGGGTGGGCTAGGTCCTGCGGGCATTTCTTAAAAAATAATAGCTGGGGGTCGCTGGGGCTGCGGGGGCCCGCTGGGATCCCCACAGCCCCGGGGCTTCACTCATGTTGGGAGGGGTGTTGCACGGCCCCTCTCCTGGAGCCCTCCAGGTGCTTATAACTTTGGCGTCATTTGACGAATCTTTACGAAATTGAAAGTTTGGGGTGTTTGGTCAAGGGAGGGCTGAGAAAAAGGGAGTCCCAAAATGTGTTTTCTCAATGCATTTTCCATAGGAAACTTTAGACAAGGCTACAGGTCAAACTGCTGAGACGGAATTACACCAAATTTGTGAGGAGAAAGGTTGTGGTCGAGAAAGCGCGCTTTTGTTGAAATGGTGTAAATCCGTTCAGTAGTTTTTGAGAAATATCAAATTTTACAGATATCGATATTTGAGAATTCTGACATCTGGTTGGCTGAGGGTTACGAGCACGAGCTCGTGGCTCATTGGCTGTGAACGGTTGAAACTAGGAAGTGTTGGCAGCCATTTTGTGACTTAGTCCGTCAGCTCGCATCTCTCTGTGTAGAAGCCATCGGGGGTGTAGTTTTACCTCTGCGAGGCAACACTGGCATCTGTGTCTGTGTAAGATACTCCTTTCACGCTGCCTCTCCCCACATCACGAGGTCGCGGCTATGCCTTTAGAAGCCAGTCCGTTGGCTCGGAGGTCTGTGAGTCAGTCTGTCGGCACGACCCCCTACACAACCCAAACACCACTGCACTACCTAACTAAACACTAAACCTCTACTGCCAGCACGACCCCCTACACTACAGAAACACCACTGCACTACCTTAAACCCTAAAACACTACCCCCAGCACAACCCCTACACTACAGAAACACCACTGCACTACCCTAAACCCTAAAACATTACCCCAGCACGACCCCCTACACTACCCAAACACCACTGCACTACGTAACTAAACACTAAACCACTACTGCCAGCACGACCCCCTACACTACAGAAACACCACTGCACTACCTTAAACCCTAAAACACTACCCCCAGCATGACCCCCTAAACTACAGAAACACCACTGCACTACCCTAAACCGTAAAACGCTACCCCCAGCACGACCCTCTACACTACCCAAACACTACTGCACTACCCTAAACCCTAAAACACTACTCACAGCAGGACCCCCTACACTACGTAAAGACCACTGCCCTACCCTAAACCCTAAATGTACCCCCAGCACCACCCTCTACACTACACAAACACCACTGCACTACCGTAAACCCTAAAACACTACCCATAGCAGGACCCCCTACACTACACAAACACCACTGCACTACCCTAAACCATAAAACACTACCAGTCCATTGGCTCACAGCTCTCGTTTGCGAGCCGGCGGCCCGTAGCTCTCTCTGTGCGAGCCGGAGCCCACGGGCCGTAGCTCTCCCTTTGCGAGGCTGCCCGACGGCCCGCAGGTTTCCCTGTGCTAGCCGGATCGCAGTTGTCAGTCTGCGAACCGATATTGGGAATATAAGGCGGCTCTAAAAGAGCCTTTGTGTTTATTAGTTGGAGCTACATATAAGTGCGGATGCACAGCTTCAGGTTATTCAGAAAAGCTCGATTTCCCTGATCTGTGAAGTGTACTCCATCACTTCTGTAGATATCAGCCATATCATAACGTATGTTGTTGTTGTAGATCGACCCCATTCTATGGTCTCTGAGGTATGCAGACACAGCTTTGTTGACATTCTTCCTAGATTTTCAATCTGAGGACAAAATTTGTTTGACCATTTCCACTTCTGTCTTTGGCATATATTGGAATATACAAAAAGACAGTTTGAGGCAAAAGCAACATCAATTGTCTAAAGGTGTCCTTCATTAGCATTTCCAAACCTACCCCAGATCAATGTGCCTGGGTCATTTCCACCACAGTGCACAATCATGAGGTCAGGGAGTTGGAGATGCAAACAGGTTTCAACCAAAGGGAGTAATTGGTGCCACTTCAATCCTCTCTGTCCAAACCATTTAATGTCCACATTTTGTAAACCTAGGTCTAAGTCAATACGTCTCTGTTCTGCATACCTCTTGCACCAGAAAACATAGCTATGTCCTACGATCCACACTAGCATTTTGAAGGTGTAGCTGGAAGATATGGATAGATGTCTGTAGCTCATGCAGTCCGTTCGTAGAATAAGAGATATGTTTAAAGATGGGGAACTACTTTTTTTCTCATACAAAACGATAATTGATTGGGAGATGAAAAACATTGTTTACTAAAAAGTAGGGTGCGTATTAGTTTGTCGAAAAGCATCTTTGTGATTGGTTAATAAAGTTTCAACGTAGAGTTCATATGATAGGATAAAATTTGCTCAGTTCAACCATACCTGCTACTTGCATTTGGAAGGCACTGTTCGAACTTAAAACAATGGTGAACTTTTAACCTGCATGTGCCCTTAAATGTTCAAGAAAATGTTGCAAAAAAATATTGTTAGGTTTAAAAAAATGATGAACTTTTAACCTGCACGTGTCGTAGAATGTTCTAGAAAGTTTGTTGATAGAATACGTTGAACTTCTCACCTGTATGTGTTCTTAAATTTTTAAAAAACTGTTTATATAGAAAGTTCAAAAATAACCAATAGAGAGAAGTTTTGCAATTTGAAAAAATAAAGGAACTATTCTGATTTGTTCTTTACATGTATTTAAGTTGTGGAGCAACAGGGAAATTGTGCCATTACTGATTCCATTCTTGATGAGGAGCGGTGCATTACATGTACTGTGTGACAAAGAAAGAATTGCAAATTTGGCAGGGAGAAAGGTCTTGGTGCAGAAAGCGCGCTTTTGTCGGAAATGGTGTAAATCCGTTCAGTAGTTTTTGAGATATTAAAGGAAAAAAAGATATATATATCTGGACTGTGCCTAACTCCCGAGCACAAGCTTGCCTCTGATTGGCTGCTAACAATTCAAACCAGGACGTGTTAGCAGCCATCTTGTGCCTCGCATCGAGTGAAAATATAAAATAAAGGTCCCGGGGGCAATTTAATATACCGGAGCTCTGTCTGTGCGAGATACCGCTTTCACGCTGCGTCTCCCTACATCAGCAGGTAACGCACCCTTTTCCACCATCAACAGCATACCTCCAACAACATACTTGAGCCCGCAAGTCTGCCTCTGAAACCACTTGTCGGCTCACAGCTCTTCAGGTGCGACTTCTCGGGCCCGCAGTTGTATCTGTGAAGCCAATACTGGAAATATACCGGAGGTGTCTCTCTGCGAGATACGCTCTTCACGCTCCCTCTCCCCACATCAGTGTTCAGCAGCTATCCCTTTAGAAGCTGATGGCCCGCACCTTTCCCTATACTAGTCGGCCCGCAGGTGTTCCTCTGCGAGCTGGCCCGCAGCTCTTCCTCTGCGAACTGACGGGCCGCGGTTCTCCCTCTATGAGCCTGCTAGTCGGCTCGCAGTCCTTCATCTATGAGCCAGACCGCTGGCTCTTAAGTCTCTAAGAACACATGTAATAGAGGCAACGATCATGCAGGTCGGACACCCAACACTGCTCCGACATCCCCCAGTAGGAGCTCCTTGTCCGCCATCTCCCCTCACCCCCACCCCCCACAAACAAATGTGACAGTCACGTTAGGTTGGACAAATAAGAATCTTAGTCATGTATGGATTTACATATAAAACATTTTATTAAAACAAAACAACAACAAATAAAACTATGTACAGCCATGTCGTGTCATCGCTGGACCATTTGTGAATCAGAGCCTGTAAGACAAAAAGAAAGATAAGATGGTGCGTCATGCGTCCAGCAAAGGAGAAAGAGAAGAGAGAAAGAATGAGGGAGAAAAAGAGAAACAAAGAAAGAGTGAGAGAGAGAGGAAGACAAAGAAATAGAGAAAGAGTGAGAGAGAGAAAAAGAGAAATAGTGTGAGAGAGGAAGAGAGAGAGAGAAAGAGTGAGAGAGTGGAACAGAGAGAGAAAGAGAGAGAGAGGAAGAGAGAGAGGAAGAGTGAGAGAGAGGAGAGAAAGAGTGAGAGAGAGAAAGACAGACAAAACCAGAGAAAGAGAAAGAGTGAGAGAGAGAAAGAGTAAGATACAAAGAAAAGAGAGAGAGCGAAACAGTGTGAGAGAGAGGTAGAGAGAAAGAGAGAAAGAGTGAGAGAAAGAGTGAGAGAGAGGAAGAGAGAGAAAGAAAGAATAAGAGAGAGGAACAGACAAAGAAACAGAGAAAGTGTGAGAGAGAGAAAGGAAGAGATGGAGAGGGAGTGTTGACACTTGAGAAAATCTTCGCAGCTTACCTTTGTGCCTCCGGTGTGTCTCCAACCACGTGCCGGGACATAGTGCACCCTTAAGTTTAGTGATCTAAAAGATAGTATAGAATTAGTAATTGCAGAGTACATACAACTGCACACGCCTAATTATCTGTTTCTGCAATGTGCACTCAGGCTGCTGCAGCCCATCCACTCCCACTGCTCGGAGGTGTCTGTGCGCTCTTGTGCGCCCAGGCTGCTGCACACTATCCACTCCCACCGCCCAGAGGTTACTGCCCGCTGCTGCGGAAAGAAGTATCTCTGCTTACCTTCCGCTACCGGCGTGTGTGTAAGAGGGTGCACCACATGCTGAAGCAACTTTGTCAGGCGTTGTCAGGATGGCCACGCATCATCGCAGTTTGTACACGCGTTCAGCTGTGGTGGTGTGGGGGGGGGACGTCGATTCGTGAATCACAGCCTGTTAGATAAAAAGCAAGATAGGATTGTGCGTCATTCGTCCATCAAAGGAGAGAGAAAGAGAGAGAGAGAGAGAGAAAGAGAGAGAGAGAGAGAAAGAAAGAGTGCGAGGAAGACAGAGAGAAAAAGAAAGAAGGAGTGAGAGGAAGACAGAGAGAAAGAGAGAAACAGTGGGAGTGACAGGAAGAGAGAAAAGAAAGAAAGAGTGAGAGGAAGACAGAGAGAAAGAGTGAGACAGACGAAGAGAGAGAAAGAGTGAGAGACAGAAAGAGAGAGAAAGAGTGAGAGAGAGGAGAGAGAGAGAAAGAGTGAGAGAGAGGAAAAGAGAGAGAGAAAGAGTGAGAGAAAGGAAGAGAGAGAGAGAGAAAGAATGAGAGTGAGGAAGAGAGAAAGTGTGAGAGAGAGGAAGACAGAGAAAGAGAGAGAAGAGTGAGATACAAGGAAGAGAGAAAGAGAGAAACAGTGTGGAGAGAGAGGAAGAGAGAGAGAAACAGTGTGAGAGAGGAGAGAAGAGAGAGAAAGAGTGAGAGAGAGAGAAGAGAGAAAGAATGAGAGCGAGAGGAAGAGACAGAGAAAGAGAGAAAGAGTGTGCAGAGAGAGAAAGGAAGAGATAGAGAGTGAGAGAGAGAGAAAAAGTGTGAGTGACAGAAAGGAAGAGATGGAGAGGGAGAGGAGTGTTGACACTGTGGAGAAAATCCTCACAGCTCACCTTTCTGTCACCGGTGTGTCTCCAACCACGTGCCGGGATATAGGGCAGCCCTCAAGCTTAGTCATCTGAAACATAAAAATGGAATCAGTAATGGATGAGTACATACAACTGCGTATGCCTAAATCGCTGTCCCGCCTTTGTGTATCCAGGCTAGTGTACCCCATCCACTTCCACTGCCCATAAGTGTCTACCCGCTGCTGTACACCCAGGCTGCTGCACTCCATCCACTCCCACTGCCAAGAGGTGTATAACAGCCGCTGCGTACCCAGGCTGCTGCACCCCATGCACTCCCACTGCCCGGAGGTGACTGCGTGCCGCTGCGCACCCAGGCTGCTGCACCCAGGCTGCTGCACCCCATCCACTCCCACTGCCCGGAGGTGACTGCCCGCCGCTGCGCAAACAAGCCTCTCTGCTCACCTTACACCACTGGCGTGTGTCGAAGAGGGTCCACCACGTGCCGAAGAAACCTCCTCACCCATTGTGTACATGCGGAGAGCGGAGCTCACAATTCAGGTTGAGTGTTGATTGCAGGATGGCCACGCTTCATCGCAGGCCTGCAAGACAAAAAGCAAGATAAGATTGTGCGTCATGCGTCCATCAAAGGAGAGAGAGAAAGAGCGATAGAGAGAGAAAGAAAGAGTGAGAGGGACGACACAGAGAAAAGAAAGAAGGAGTGAGAGGAAGACAGAGAGAAAGAGAGAAACAGTGGGAGTGACAGGAAGAGAGAGAAAAAGAAAGAAAGAGTGAGTGAGAGGAAGACAGAGAGAAGAGAGTGAGAGAGACGAAGAGAGAGAGAAACAGTGAGAGACAGAAAGAGAGAGAAAGAGTGAGGGAGAGGAAGAGAGAGAAAAGAGTGAGAAAGAGGAAGAAGAGAGAGAGAAAGAGTGAGAGAAAGGAAGAGAGAGAGAGAAAGAAGTGAGAGTGAGGAAGAGAGAAAGTGTGAGAGAGAGGAAGACAGAGAAAGAGTGAGATACAAGGAAGAGAGAAAGAGAAAACAGTGTGAGAGAGGAAGAGAGAGAGAAACAGTGTGAGAGAGAGGAAGAGAGAGAGAGAGAAAAAGTGAGAGAGGAAGAGAGAAAGAAAGAATAGGAGAGAGAGGAAGAGACAGAGAAAGAGAGAAAGAGTGTGAGAGAGAGAAAGGAAGAGATAGAGAGTGAGAGAGAGAGAAAGAGTGTGAGTGACAGAAAGGAAGAGATGGAGAGGGAGAGTGAGTGTTGACACTGTGGAGAAAATCCTCACAGCTCACCTTTCTGTCACGGTGTGTCTCCAACCACGTGCCGGGATATAGGGCAGCCCTCAAGCTTAGTCATCTGAAACATAAAAATGGAATCAGTAATGGATGAGTACATACAACTGCGTATGCCTAAATCGCTGTCTCGCCTTTGTGTATCGAAGCTAGTGTACCCCATCCACTTCCACTACCCAGAGGTGTCTACCCGCTGCTGTACACCCAGGCTGCTGCACTCCATCACTCCCACTGCCCAGAGGTGTATGACAGCCGCTGCGCGCCCAGGCTGCTGCACCCCATGCACTCCCACTGCCCGGAGGTGACTGCGTGCCGCTGCACACCCAGGCTGCTGCACGCCATCCCTCCCACTGCCCGGAGGTGACTGCCCGCCGCTGCGCAGACAAGCCTCTCTGCTCACCTTACACCACCGGCGTGTGTCGAAGAGGGTCCACCACGTGCCAAAGAAACCTCCTCACCCGTTGTGTACAGCGGAGAGCGGAGCTCACAATTCAGGTTGAGTGTTGATTGCAGGATGTGCCACGCTTCATCGCAGGCCTGCAAGACAAAAAGCAAGATAAGATTGTGCGTCATGCGTCCATCAAAGGAGAGAGAAAGAGAGATAGAGAGAGAAAGAAAGAGTGAGAGGAAGACAGAGAAGAAAAGAAAAAAGAGTCAGAGGAATACAAAGAAAAGAGAGAAACAGTAAGAGTGAGAGGAAGAGAGAGAGAAAAAAGAAAGAAAGAGTGAGAGGAAGACAAAGAGAAAGAGAGAAGGAGTGAGAGAAGAAGAGAGAGAGAAAGAGTGTGA
This sequence comes from Calotriton arnoldi, assembly GCA_963921515.1. NCBI lineage: Eukaryota > Metazoa > Chordata > Amphibia > Caudata > Salamandridae > Calotriton > Calotriton arnoldi. The sequence goes on from CAWUFW010006895.1 coordinate 890,807, forward strand.
AGGAGAGAGAAGGAAGAGATGAAGAGGGACAGTGAGTGCTGTGTCTCCAACCACGTGCCGGGACCTAGTAGAGCCCTCAAGCTCCCACATCTAAACAAAGTACAGAATTAGTAATGGGAGAGTATATACGATTGTGTACGCCTAAATCGCTGTGCCGCCTTTGTGTATCCACTCCCGCCGCCCAGACGTATTTGCCCACCGCTGCGCACCCAGGCCTCACTGCTCACCTTTTTGCGGACAGGGCACCCTCCGCATCATGCAGTCCCGCACCGCAGGCCAACAGGTCTCACATTTGGTGCTGCGTCTTGATTTTGCCATGCCAGAGGACATACTAGTGCACCTATCATCATCGCAGGTTGCACACCCGCTCAGTCCTTGCGGTGCCACTAACTCAGTGAACAGTGAGGCCACGCACGTGGTGGTAGGCCTCCCTGTTCGGTGGCTCAGGCCTACACTGTGGTCCAGAAGGGCACACAAAACCTGAGCTGTCCAGATCGCCGGGACGGGCCATCACCGCAGGCTGTACACCCGCTCAGCAGTTATGGTACCCGTACCTCAGTGGACCGAAAGTCACCGTCCCGTGCCGGTGTGCCTGTGCCGGCCGCAGTGCATCCAGTGCGAGCAGCTCTGAAATGGCGTCGAGCACGTGTGCCCGGGCTTTTTTATTGTGTTGGAAAACACAAGGGAACCCAATAAGCAATTGGTCAGGGACCTTGGGTACGTTTGTAACTACTAAAGACAGTGGTCCCTAGACATCCCAAAAATATATTGTAAAATAAATATAGACTAAATCGGTACTATATTCTTTGTCCAGCCGGACAGTATTTTAATGCACAATAATCGTATAACATGAAATAGGAAAAATTCAAGTGGGACACAACCTGCGTCTAAAAACAATAACAAACAAACAACATTAAAGGAAAGGTTCAGGCAAGAGGGGACGTGTCTGCATAAAAATTTAAGAATAGATCAGGCGTAGTAACGTTGAAAACACCATTACATATTTAACATCACAATTTGGTATATGCATATGGTGTACATTACGTCGACAGGCGTTTCGATCACCTTAGATCAATAATGGGATCATCATCAAGGACATTTCAAGTTAACATGCCTGTGTATATATTGCAGTTATTACTGTAATTGCGCAAACCATAAAATTAGGAAGGAAGAAGGGGAAAAAGAAACATAAGATTACAAGAGGCATTAACTGATCCATACAGTATTATGAAGAAAATTACTGTAAGTGTAGTGACACCATGCGAACGACCGAGTGAAATAATTGGCCGTGCCAAGAATTAGAAACCGGAGAAGGAAAAATTGATAAAATGAGGGTGACAGGAAAAGAGCCAAGAACCGGGGAATCTGTCAAGGCAAGGAGTGGGTAAAGAGTGAACAAAGGAATGAAATGGCCGTGCTGCAATTAATACAGACGAGGAACATGATGCAGGCTCTATCAATAGGACGAGGGGAAGAAGGCAGGCTTACCCGATTTGAGCCTGGAATTCAAGACGCAGATCAATCTCTTAATAATTCCAGTAATAGGTAAGACAGAATAGGCGGAGGGCCCCAATTAGCTGGAGACCACCAACAGATAATTGGTGCACCATATGATAGCCTGAAGGAGGAAGATTAATAATGTCAACCTCCGCTGGATAATGAGGGCATAGAATAAGTATGCAGCAAGGCTAGCGAATGTGTAGGTGTGGATACCGGGAGCGCTGGCAGGGTAAATTAAAATTAAAATTAACCGAGACCTAAACCGAAGCTTTATTAGGTGACCCGCCCGCTAAGGTGTGAGAGCATACACGTAATACAAAACCGAGCAGCTTACCGTAGAATAACAGTTGTGAGGGTAAAATTAAGGTGTAACCGAGCCATAAAACTGAAGATATAGAAGGTGACCCGCCCGCTAAGGTTTGAGAGCATACACGTAGTTCGAACCGAGCAGCTTACCATAATTAAACAGTTATAGACGGGTAGGTGCCGTGATCGCTGGCAGGGGATGTAGTAATCTGAAAGGCAGTTTTCGCCCCAAATTTAGCGATCCTGTATATGGATGACTTAGAGACAGGGCGCATTCTTACATCTACAAACCCCTTCCACAGCGGCATCTCCCTGTGGAAGCGGTATATAGATGACATATTCATGATCTGGCATGACTCCCATGACTCCATGGTACAATTCCTCCACTGGTTGAACAACAATTGTGGCGGATTGACCTTTACTCTTTCACACAATAAACAGATTATTCCGTTCCTTGACTTAAACATCCAGCATCAAGAGGGACATTTAATAACAAGTTTATTCAGAAAGCCTACGGAGCGGAACACGCTGCTCCGCTATGATAGTCACCACCCTCGGGCTCTTAGGGATTCACTCCCTTATTCTCAGTTCCTCCGTATTAGGAGAAACTGTTACCGGAAAGAAGATTACTTTAATGAAGCACAGATTTTAAGTGATAAACTCTGTAGTCGAGGTTATCCTCGGAGACTAATACGTAATTCCCTCAAACGGGCTTGGTATTGTCCCAGAGACGTGCTCCTAGAGCCCAAAACTAAAAACACACAGAACCGGCTGGTTTGTGTAACAACCTTTTCACCTGCATCGCATGCCATAAGAAAAAGCGTCATCAAACACTGGAAAGTACTCAATGCTGGGGTACTTAATCTCGAACGTCCTTTGTTTGCCTTTCGAAAGGCTAAGAACATTAAAGACCACCTGGTTCGTGCAGCACTACCCCTTACCGATGCTAAAGGCACCTTGAATGATTTGTGGGGACTACCGCGCCTTACTGGCCATGCAAAATGCGGAGAATGTATTGTATGTGAGACTACAATTGAGGGAAAAGACTTTGTTTATGACAAAATTAAGTTTGAAAGAAATTTTTTTACAAATTGTAACAGTTGCAATGTTGTATATGCTATTTTTTGCCCTTGTAACAAGATATATATTGGTCAGACGATACAGAAGGCACGCATTAGGATCTGTCAACATCGTAGCAGGATACGCTGCAATACTCCTAATGCACCACTGGTTGATCACTTCAACGCGACTGGGCACACTGAAAAAGACCTAAGATGGACAATCATCAATGTGATTAAACCTCCCCCAAGGGGTGCTGATATTCACCAGCTGCTCAACAAAGAGGAATTAAAATGGATATTGAAAACTGGCAGTATCCACAATGGCTTGAACCGCCTTGAGGATTGGACTTCTTTGCTCTAACTCTCCTTTGTTCCGGATCGAAATAAGGTTCTCACCCCATTGGAAATTTCGTTAATTGTAAATGTACCAAAGGATTTTCTTGTTCAACAAATATCCTTCCCTGTTCCTTACTGGTTTTGACTGTTGTGTCCCCTTCTATCTAATGTACTATTAGTTCACTTAATACACAGGGTGCACCTTCCAATATGGCCGCCGAAACCACGGTCTGACTTCTTTGCTCTAACTCTCCCTTGTCTCGGATCGAAATAAGGTTCTCACCCCATTGATACATTTTTTAATTGTAAATGTACCAAAGGAATTTCTTGTTCCACAAAAACCTTCCTTACGGGGTTGACTGCTGTCTAGTGTACTATTAGTTCACTTTATACACAGGATGCACCTTCCAATATGGCCGCCGGAATTACGGTCTGACTCTAGGCGAACTAGTGCTGAGTCTAGAAACGTCATGTGACCTTGATCACATGACTACCTCTGAGCTGATTTGTACGCGCCTACCCTGCGCGTTCAAACAGCAACAAGTATTGACTCTGACTGGTTGCCGCCGGGATGGCATAATATTGCCAGGAGCCGAGAACCCCTCGGTAAGTGTGCATGGTTTTCACACCGTTTCGGTTATCTGTACATATCCTGGTTCTCCCCAACAATCACAGTCCCTTTCCTTATTTCTAGGAATTCTCCCACCCTGCCTCACGACTTTGGCTCCACTTGGTTTGCCGACGCGTACCTGATTGGGGTAAGCTTGCATCTTCCCCTTGTCCCCCTTAATTGGATGGGTTCCTTTTTGTTCCCCCTAACTCTGCGCCTTCCTTTCAGATTACTACATCCCCTGCCAGCGATCACGGCACCTACCCGTCTATAACTGTTTAATTATGGTAAGCTGCTCGGTTCGAACTACGTGTATGCTCTCAAACCTTAGCGGGCGGGTCACCTTCTATATCTTCAGTTTTATGGCTCGGTTACACCTTAATTTTACCCCCTCACAACTGTTATTCTACGGTAAGCTGCTCGGTTTTGTATTACGTGTATGCTCTCACACCTTAGTGGGCGGGTCACCTAATAAAGCTTCGGTTTAGGTCTCGGTTAATTTTAATTTTAATTTACCCTGCCAGCGCTCCCGGTATCCACACCTACACATTCGCTAGCCTTGCTGCATACTTATTCTATGCCCTCATTATCCAGCGGGAGGTTGACATTATTAATCTTCCTCCTTCAGGCTATCACATGGTGCACCAATTATCTGTTGGTGGTCTCCAGCTAATTGGGGCCCTCCGCCTATTCTGTCTTACCTATTACTGGAATTATTAAGAGATTGATCTGCGTCTTGAATTCCAGGCTCAAATCGGGTAAGCCTGCCTTCTTCCCCTCGTCCTATTGATAGAGCCTGCATCATGTTCCTCGTCTGTATTAATTGCAGCACGGCCATTTCATTCCTTTGTTCACTCTTTACCCACTCCTTGCCTTGACAGATTCCCCGGTTCTTGGCTCTTTCCTGTCACCCTCATTTTATCAATTTTTCCTTCTCCGGTTTCTAATTCTTGGCACGGCCAATTATTTCACTCGATCGTTCGCATGGTGTCACTACACTTACAGTAATTTTCTTCATAATACTGTATGGATCAGTTAATGCCTCTTGTAATCTTATGTTTCTTTTTCCCCTTCTTCCTTCCCTAATTTTATGGTTTGCGCAATTACAGTAATAACTGCAATATATACACAGGCATGTTAACTTGAAATGTCCTGATGATGATCCCATTATTGATCTAAGGGATCGAAACGCCGTCGACGTAATGTACACCATATGCATATACCAAATTGTGATGTTAAATATGTAATGGTGTTTTCACGTTACTACGTCTGATCTATTCTTAAATTTTTATGCAGACACGTCCCCCTTGCCTGAACCTTTCCTTTAATGTTGTTTGTTTGTTATTGTTTTTAGGACGCAGGTTGTGTCCCACTTGAATTTTCTATTTCATGTTATACGATTATTGTGCATTAAAAATACTGTCCGGCTGGACAAAGAATATAGTACCGATTTAGTCTATATTTATTTTACAATATATTTTTTGGATGTCTAGGGACCACTGTCTTTAGTAGTTACGGGCTTTTTTATTGGCAGGGTCACGTGTCCTGTGACGCCTGTGCTAGATGGGTGTGGTGTGGGTGTATACTAGCCGTGAGGGAGTGGCTGTGGCGTACTGACAACTAGAGTGTGACCAGCAGATCACTGCAATGAAAATCTGGGCCATGTAGCGTTGTTGTCCTTCCCTGTAAGCGTAAGCGGAGTGGGCTGGCCTGGCGTATGCCAGTTCTGCGTGAGCCTGTGAAGAATGGCTCCGGAGCTATGGGCGTGGCTCCATCGTGAGCTGTATGAGGAATCAACTGATGCGGCACTGTTGCCAGATTGGGCTAGATCACGCACAATTGGGCTATATTTTTCCCGGTTGTGCGGTAAAATTTAGGTTTGTGCTAGTTGCCAGATTATAAATATATATACAGCGCTCCAGCAAACTAGTATGTTAAAGCGCATTTATTAGACAAATATTTACTTGGCAGCCTGCTGCAACATCAATTCCAATCCATTCACCGCCTGCTTGACGATGTCCCTGCCCCTCCTTCCTTAAAGTAGCAATATTGGGCTAGTTTGGGCTACTTTTTGGTTGTCTTTGGGCTAGCGAATGCTTAAAAAATCTTGCAACACTGGCATGCCGGTGTTCTTGTTGTAGTACTGCCGTCACCGGGTCGCAAGCGTCAATGTGTCACTCTGTGAGCCAAGTCCCTGAACATGGCCAACATGGAAGGTACGGGGAATCACTGACCCTACATTCATCCATAGTTCCACACAAGAAAGATGGTGGACATGACACATCTGTGTGGGTGTGAATGTTTGTTGCACATTCAGTGGAGTATTGCAGCTGTAGCAATACTGGGCCATGCAAAATCCAAATTTCAGTTTTTGGGACATGGAGGGCAGCCAATTAGAGACAAGCTCGTTGTCGGAGTTAAGGTGCGCCAACATATGTACTTATACAATCACTCCGCCAATCCCCACGCACTTATAAATTCACTATACACTCTCCTTGCAGTACTCTAATCATCCAGTCTCTACGTACGTACTTGTACAATGACCGAGACAAAGTTACATAACCAAAGTTTTCTCCCACTGTCAAAGGTAAGTTGGTTGCATATGCTGTCCAGAGCACAATGTAATGTGGTAGGGCCCAGGGGCAGCATGTTGCATACATAATGAACACACGGACACAGATAGATAGTGGAACTGGATACGAGCACGTGCACTTGACTCCTTTTTATTACCAGGGTCACATGTCCAGTGACGTCTGTGCTGGATGCGTGTGGGGTGAGTGTAAGCCAGCTCTCCGGGAATGGTTGATGCTGGTAACAAGTACAACAGTAATCATCAGATCACACACAGAGATTCAATCATAAAGGGTCCATGACTTGTGCTACACTAAGTTAGGGGCACCAGATCTGAAATCATACACAAAATATTCTGTCATAAAGGGTCCATCAGTTGTGGTGGACTGAGGTAGGAGCATCAGAAGCATTCCGCGTATGCACAGCTAGCGATGATGCGTGGTCCGGGAGGGTCGCACTGGTAGCAATGTCTGTTGCCTACTGGACTGCGTCATCTGCAATCGCAACTCCATCTGAAATGTGAGCCCTGCTGTCCGCAGTGTAGATCGAAGGCAGTAGTCAGCACAGACATCGAGGAAAGCTTTTTGTCACTTCCTCTTGAGAAAATTCAACGACTCAGGGGCCAATTCCGATTCGGGCCGGAAAAAATACCGACCGACTCGGTACTGGAATTTAGTCCGACCGACACGTACCGGCGCCGTCCGACCCGGGTAGTACGATGAAATGCATGGGAATCACGACCGACTCGTACGGAACACAAGGCGAACGACCGACCCGGACGGAAACAAGCTATCCGGCCGGGAAACCACGCGAATCGAACCGACCGACATGCATCAGGAAATAACCCGAACAAAACGTACCCGCGAACTCCGACCCGCGCAGTACGATGCAATGGGTGCAAATTCAGACCGATTCGTACGGAGCCCAAGCCGTACGACCGACACGCATACAAAACCCAGCCGAACAAACACAATACTCCGCGACCGATGCGTACACCGCATATGAAACTGAGCTGAAACACAGCGGGAACGACTCGGAGAGCGCGCACGAGACAACTGCAACGTCCTACTCGGTCAGAAGAACGACTCCTACATGCACAATAATCACAAATGAAAAAATACAAAAAAAGGGCCAAACAAGCAATGACAAAGCCAATAAATACAGGGGGTGAAAAAAATGGAACAAGGACACACCCCCCAACTCCACCTACATAAAGCCCACAAATCCCTACCATGATCCTTTGCAAATTCCAGTGACCTGCCAGCACAGAACACCATCACACAGCAAACACAGACACACACACAGCTCATCCAACACAAAAGCCACACACCATTAGCACCTCAACAAATAGCACCCTCACACACACACAGCAAAACCTACACACACACACCCTCACTTGCACACACACACACATCAATCACCACCACCACCACCCATCACCATGCCCCTAAAGAAGAATCCAAAGTTCCTAGTAGTAATTGGAAGTCATGGTAGACGAGATCCTGAGGGTAGAGCCACAGTTGTTTGGCACATTGGTCCAACAGACCCCCATGTCGCAGAAAACCAAGATGTGGGCGAGGATCGTCGACAGGGTGAACGCACAATCACCATGTTTGCGCACAAAGGAAGACATCCAGAACAGGTGGTATGATGTGCGCAGGAGGGTCAGAGACCTACTCAAGAAGGATTACCTCCTGAGCCAGCACACCGGCAGTGGCCCTCCTGCAAAACCAATATACCTCAGGCCCTGGGAGAAGAAGGTGCGGGCCATCCTACCACCAGTGAGCGTATATGGACTAACAGACATCCCAGAGCCTGGTGAGTACACAACTAATATACACAATATTGTGTGCCAATACACACACAGCACTGTCAAGGGGACAGTCAAACCATCCACCCCTAGCAAATCAACAGCAACCAAAAGATAATCATCCCAAGATGTGTATGTCAGTTAGATAAACACAATACTTGCCATCTCATAGTGATATGTAACTGTGTCATGACATGTACAAACCTAACAACAAATAGAGCAAGGCAGTGGCACAAATATAACCAACAAACACTGCCTGATATTTTGCCACCACTAGAACACCACCTCACAGGGAAGCTCACTTAAAGGAAGGAATTCTGTGTATGCTGGTGAAGTCAGTGTAGCCAATAGCATGATGGGAGTTGTAGTCACAGATACTGCTCACCCTCACAATTGGCCCATCAACACCACTCTGAACCATGCTCACATCACAGGAAGTGGATAAGGACTGACAAGATGGCTGACACTGGCTACTGCTGTGGGGAGCACAAGGCCCTGCTGGGAACTGTGCACCAACAAACAGCACAACACCACTGCCTGACATCCTGAAAGCCAACTTGCACTCTCTGCAATGCAAGCACGTTGCATGGTGGGATATCTGGCTGGGTGGGAAGGAGGACTCACAGCACTGACCATAGTTACAAGCATCTCACCTCACACACCCCCTCAACACAAACTCCACATAACCCACCTGGGAGAATGCAATGCCTCACATACCAAATGAAGATCCCACAAAGAACCACCACCCTGGGTAATGCTGTGTGAAGCACAGGGACACACCTGGGACTTGTAGCCAAACAAATGCAAGGACAACACTGTCAGCCTTCCTGTCAGCACAGGCACACTACCCCACAGGGAAGCAGAGTCAAAAGGAAGGAAGTACGGGCATGCTGGGAAGGGGGTGTAGGCAATAGCATGATGGGAGTTGGAGTCACAGATACTGCTCACCCTCACAATTGGCCCATCAACACCACTCTGAACCATGCTCACATCACAGGGAGTGGATAAGGACTGACAAGATGGCTGACACTGGCTACTGCTGTGGGGAGCACAAGGCCCTGCTGGGAACTGTGCACCAACAAACAGCACAACACCACTGCCTGACATCCTGAAAGCCAACTTGCACTCTCTGCAATGCAAGCACGTTGCATGGTGGGATATCTGGCTGGGTGGGAAGGAGGACTCACAGCACTGACCATAGTTACAAGCATCTCACCTCACACACCCCCTCAACACAAACTCCACATAACCCACCTGGGAGAATGCAATGCCTCACATACCAAATGAAGATCCCACAAAGAACCACCACCCTGGGTAATGCTGTGTGAAGCACAGGGACACACCTGGGACTTGTAGCCAAACAAACGCAAGGACAACACTGTCAGCCTTCCTGTCAGCACAGGCACACTACCCCACAGGGAAGCAGAGTCAAAAGGAAGGAAGTACGGGCATGCTGGGAAGGGGGTGTAGGCAATAGCATGATGGGAGTTGGAGTCACAGATACTGCTCACCCTCACAATTGGCCCATCAACACCACTCTGAACCATGCTCACATCACAGGGAGTGGATAAGGACTGACAAGATGGCTGACACTGGCTACTGCTGTGGGGAGCACAAGGCCCTGCTGGGAACTGTGCACCAACAAACAGCACAACACCACTGCCTGACATCCCGAAAGCCAACTTGCACTCTCTGCAATGCAAGCACGTTGCATGGTGGGATATCTGGCTGGGTGGGAAGGAGGACTCACAGCACTGACCATAGTTACAAGCATCTCACCTCACACACCCCTCAACACAAACTCCACATAACCCACCTGGGAGAATGCAATGCCTCACATACCAAATGAAGATCCCACAAAGAACCACCACCCTGGGTAATGCTGTGTGAAACACAGGGACACACCTGGGACTTGTAGCCAAACAAATGCAAGGACAACACTGTCAGCCTTCCTGTCAGCACAGGCACACTACCCCACAGGGAAGCAGAGTCCAAAGGAAGGAAGTACGGGCATGCTGGGAAGGGGGTGTAGGCAATAGCATGATGGGAGTTGGAGTCACAGATACTGCTCACCCTCACAATTGGCCCATCAACACCACTCTGAACCATGCTCACATCACAGGGAGTGGATAAGGACTGACAAGATGGCTGACACTGGCTACTGCTGTGGGGAGCACAAAGCCCTGCTGGGAACTGTGCACCAACAAACAGCACAACACCACTGAATGACATCCTGAGAGTCAACCTGAACCCACTGCAAGGGTGGCATGCTTCATGGTGGGATAACTGGGCCAGGTGGAGAAGGATGGCCGGATGTCCACAAAATACAACCAATGCTGGCCATGCACACACCTCAACATTCATATTGAAATGCCCCAGGTATGCATGACAATGTGCTACACCAATATCAACCTCTTACTGTGACAACTTAGGACAATGCAATGTACATGCCCGCATCCAGAGGTACAGTCACAACTGTCAGGTGTGTGAACCATTGATGCCTGTAGAAACATTACATACAATGTGTGTCTCTTCCAAATACAGGTGACGATGATGGGGACACAGCAGCAAGCGAGGAGGAGTCCCTGTCCCAGGCTCCGGGGGACACAGAGCTCACTGGTGTGGAACAGCCTCTGCCCTCCTCGGATGGCGAAGACCTACCTGGCCCCTCCGGTGTGAGTCATCATGCAGCACCAGCTGGACCAACATCTGCACCCCCTGCACCCACCCCTCCAACAACTGCCAACATACAGACCACCCCCGCCGACACGGACAGACCAAGGACCACCGCTGACAACAGCACAGGGCCCCAGGCCCACCGTGGTGCAACGGATGACAACACCACTAACAACCCCCAAGTGGGCCTCGGGTCACCTGTGCGTGCCACCGGAGGTCCTGCACGTGTCACCAGGGGTGGTGGGAGGGGTGGTAGACATAGGTCGCTGCTTGCAGAGGGGTCTGGACTGCATGATGACCCACAACTGGCACGCATCGCTGATGCGTACCAGGATAGCACCGGAGAGGTCAGACAGGTAGTGGGGATCCTCAAGGACATACAACAGCAGCAGGCTGCCCATCATGCCCGCTTGGACTCCCACATGTCCCGTGTGGAGACACACATGTCTCGCATGGAGTCAAGTGGGACACATTGCAAGAACTCACAGCGGTGCATAGGGACATATTGACATGCCTCCGCCAGATTAGCACCAACATGGCCACACCTCCCTGTGTGCCCACAACATCTGGTGCTGCAACAACTGACACCGCCACTGGGAGGGAGGAGGACTCTTGCGGAGACTCCCCTGCACCACAGCAGCCTGCACGTGAGGTTCCCCCCCCAAAGAAGAGGGGTCGTCCAAGGAAGGAAAACTGAGAGGTTGATGGCCACGTACATCCCCCAGGAAGCCAACACCTGTTCCGGAAATTATCCTTTGTGTGCAAACGTTTCACCCTGTCGAATGCAACAGTACTTTCCCACATGACATGGGGAGTTCAAGTTGGACTAATGTATCATATGACTGTGGACTTCACTCAGGACATTTCTGCTACCAAGACTTCCAACTCATCTGGGAACTTTGGATCACAATCCCAATGTACAGCACCCACCATCCTGTGCACTATACACACACATTTCTGTAAATAAAATCACTAGTACACCATACTTGCCACTGTTGTTATTCAAATGTGGATACTGTTATGGTGATGATGTTCTGCCAAATTACACTGTGTATGCTAACTGCTACAGCAAGTACAACACCGTTATGTGAGTCATGGTGACGTGACACATATGAGGGAGACACACCACTAGGGCTACACAACACAGACACCAGGGCCATCAGACTCATCGCCCACAGTGATGTTGCCAGGAAATACAGTGGAATGCACAGACACCACACCTATTCAGAGTCTGTGTCAACTAGCCCACAGGTGCAGTAAGCAAATGTCAGTCAGATGTGTGACCACAGACAACGCACATCCCAAAGTGAAGCACAGGTTTATTACACATTAGCAACATGTTGTTTCCACTACAAATGCAAGGTTTACCCACGTGGCAGTGGCCACACAGTCAACAAGTGCAGAAGATATGAAGTCCAGGGGTGTGTGGCACATCACTTGTAGGGAAACTACTGCTGCCACCCTGAAAGCTGAATCATGGTGTCGGGGGATCCAAGTTGACCAAAGTACACAGTAAGCACCTTGTGAAGGACAGACATGACACACAGTTAAAATCACTGTAGAACAGGACAGTACTGCAATACTCATGCATAATACATGTCACAAGACAACTACACAAAACCAAGTTAGCATGTCAGAACTGTTGGGGAGTTCAGACTACCTGGAAGGACACATTGCTGCATGCATCCAGTCAAGTAGCACATGGCCACACTCAAACAGCACCAGAGCACCACCCACACATATCATGCAAACTCACGTCATTCACATTACATCTCCCTGGATACTCACATTCAGCTGAAGAAGTTGGTGATGAGCTGTGTGCGGACATCACCATCATCATCACTGGCATCGTGGTCCAGGCCAGGATCCTCCACAGGTGGCGGACGTTGGTCATCGTCATCCAGGATGAGAGGCAACTCCTTCCGCACTGCCAGGTTGTGTAGCATGCAGCAGACGATGACAATCTTGCACACCTTTGCTGGGGCATATGGGAGGGCCCCTCCTGTCTTGTCCAGGCAGCGGAAGCGGCTCTTCAGGAGACCAAAGGTCCGCTCTATCACTCTCCTGGTCCGACCATGTGCCTCATTGTAGCGCATCTGGGCTGGTGTCACAGGGTTCCTGAGGGGTGTCAGCAACCACGGCATGTTGGGGTATCCGGAATCACCTATGGACAGACAAGTGCACATTAGCTGATTTGGAAAAGTGGGTGGAATACCACAGATCAGAACACACACAATGGTACAAAGTCAGTACACACCGACAAGCCAGGCACGCTGGTTCTGCATCTGTGCCATCATCCTCGGGATGCGACTACTCCTCATCACATAGGCATCGTGTGCTGAACCAGGGAAACGGGCACACACATGTGTGATGCTCATATCTGCTAAATATACCACCAGAGCATTGATCGAATGGTAATGTTTACGGTTCCGGTATGCCTGCTCATGTGCCTGTGGTGGTATCAAAGCCACATGTGTCCCATCAATGGAGCCAATGACATGTGGCATCCTCCCCAGGGCATAGAAGTCACTCTTGACGTCAGTGAGTTGTTGACGTGTAGGGAAATAGATGTACTGGTTCAGGCATCTCAACATTGCCTCCAAAACATTGCGTAGCACACGGCTGAACATAGTCTGTGACATCCCACCGGCAGTCGCAACAGTATGTTGAAAGGTACCAGTGGCAAAGAAGTGTAGGGCTGCCATTACCTTCACCTTGGGGGTCAGCGCCGTAGGGTACGTCCGGCCAGGTTGCAAATGTGGTGCCAAGCGCACTGCCAAATCCTCAATCAGCTGCCTGGTGAAGCGGTACCGTCGGATGCTGTCACGTTCGACTAATGGTTGCCAGGTCAGGGAATGGTCTATGGACAGCTGGAGCCCTGCAGTGCATAGGTTGAAGGAAAAAAGATTGTCAGTCACCCCACATATGTGCCATTCACCATACACAATTTCACATGATACATCATTACGTGACACAAGTACTTGATGTGTGTGCCTTTCTGTCGGACATAACTCGCACCTACATGGCCATCATCTAACTTCTCAGTACAACATGTGTGCACAACAGGTACCAGGTTGTGCTATGGGAAACCATTAGGCTGTGTCACAGTACCCATTTACTGCTGTCACGTTCCACACACACACCACAGTGACATGTCTGGACAGATGCGCCACAGGCATCACAGCTCATTGACAGGTAGATTCCCAGTGACCCTGCCTTGCCACATGGACACTGGCATGACATGGCGTATCATGTACATGTCAGAAAAACAAACATGACTCCCACAGGTAGTGGCCCCTGTCGCATCCGCAGGACAGACATGGACGCCAGTGACGCACAACATCAAAGTCCATGCACAAACAACGTTGATGTGGAGACTGTCTCCCATCGTGCACATGGAATCAGAGACATCGGAAACACAACATGCACACAGACTGTGGAGGGACATCACTATTGTGGCAATGGGTCATCCTGTGACGTACATGCCTTCCCACATGGGACTCTGGGGGTATGTGACATGTCATACACATACACAACCTGGAAATGTGACCATGCCACATGCTCCAAAATGAACTGTTGCACATCACAGTGGTCATGTGCACAACACACAAAGGACCCTGTCCCCATGAACACATGCACAGCCTGGGTGTGGCTGCCCACAAGTGCCACCACAGAAACCACATGTTAACCCCATACACAGAGAAGGAAATGCAGCCTTACATGCCTTAGGAAACAGTGTGGACTGGGTGTGGTGTTGTAGGTGTGCCCCTGGGTCTCTGGCAGGTATATGTGGCTGGCATATGTTCACCAGTGACAAGCATGGTGACATATGCGACTGACCTGTACAGGGACGCGTTGTACAGCAATGGACCGATCGGTGTGCCCGGCCGGCCCATTGCATGTGTTGTGAGCGGGTACGCGTTGTATAGCAATGGACCGATCGGTCTGCCCGGCCGGCCCATTGAATGTGTTGTGAGCGGGTACGCCTTGTACAGCAATGGACCGATCGGTCTGCCCGGCCGGCCCATTGCATGTGTTGTGAGCGGGTACGCGTTGTATAGCAATGGACCGATCGGTCTGCCCGGCCGGCCCATTGAATGTGTTGTGAGCGGGTACGCCTTGTACAGCAATGGACCGATCGGTGTGCCCGGCCGGCCCATTGCATGTGTTGTGAGCGGGTACGCATTGTACAGCAATGGACCGATCGGTCTGCCCGGCCGGCCCATTGCATGTGTTGTGAGAGGGTACGCGTTGTACAGCAATGGACCGATCGGTCTGCCCGGCCGGCCCATTGCATGTGTTGTGAGCGGGTACGCGTTGTATAGCAATGGACCGATCGGTCTGCCCGGCCGGCCCATTGAATGTGTTGTGAGCGGGTACGCCTTGTACAGCAATGGACCGATCGGTCTGCCTGGCCGGCCCATTGCATGTGTTGTGAGTGGGTACGCGTTGTACAGCAATGGACCAATCGGTGTGCCCGGCCGGCCCATTGCATGTGTTGTGAGCGGGTACGCGTTGTACAGCAATGGACCGATCGGTGTGCCCGGCCGGCCCATTGCATGTGTTGTGAGCGGGTACGCATTGTACAGCAATGGACCGATCGGTCTGCCCGGCCGGCCCATTGCATGTGTTGTGAGCGGGTACGCGTTGTACAGCAATGGACCGATCGGTGTGCACGCATTGGCTGGGGCTGGCATGGCAACGGACGCGTTTTCGAAGCTCCAACGAGTCTGATGCAGTGAATTCAGTTGGCCAGCCACAACAATGTTGCAAAATCATGGGTGTCATGAAGTTGAAGATTTGAAGGATGCTGTGGGCGTGTATTAGTGCTGCTATTCCATGGATTGGTCAGATTCAGAAGATGCAAACGACTTGGACCTATCACTTTGGACACATGGGACAGTATCTGCCTCTGCAGCACACATATAATGCTGGCTGTTCCCCTGAGAGCTCACTTGCCTGCACTACATGCTCCAGGACGACATCTGCCACCAACACTGCTGCTGTTTCTGCATCCTCTGGCTACTGCAATGGCACGTACTGTGGAGAGAGCCCCAGCCTTCAGCCTTGAGGAGAACCAGGCCCTGCTGGACAGCCTCCTTCCACAGTACAGCAAGCTGTATGGGAAACTAGGGGAGCAGGTGAGTGTGCTGTCCACTGCCTTACTAATTGTGCATGTTGTCTGACTAGCAGGACTTACAGTGTGCACACCACTGGCTAGCATGCTCACTGAGTAGTTGTCACACCCCAAAGTGTGTAGTTACATGCACTGAACTGGTGCAGTGCAGTAACAGTGCATTCCAAATAGGTTTACTTCCCATGTAATGATACCATGTAGTGACTGCTGGCAAACTGTTCATAGCCATTGTTGCACTGCCTGTGTACATCATATGCCCCTGTGATTGAGACATGTATATCCAACTGTGTGATGCACGTATATGTTGCATGTGTAGTAATGGCCTTTTCACTTTGTCATCCTCACAGGTTTATGCCCACCAGAAGCAGGAAATCTGGCTGACCATCGCCCGGGAAGTAAGATCCGTGGGGGTCTACAGGCGCAGGATCCGCAACTGCCAGAAGAGGTGGCAGGACCTTCGGGGCTGGACCCGGAGGATCGCAAGGGTCCAGCTGAAGCTGTTGCCTCCTCGCAGGAGGGGCGGACACCGGACCCTAACCCCCCACATGCTCCGGATCCTGGCGGTGGCCTTCCCTGACCTGGATGGGCAGCTGAAGGGCAGACAGCAGCAAGGAGGGGGTGAGTCCATGACTGCACTGTGCACTTTGTCTGACATGCTATGTGCCCTCCTCTGGCCTGGTTAAACTTCCACAGTACATCAGTCATGTGGTCCAGGACCCATGTCCCTCATTTGTGACATGCCCACTTCTCCTCTGATACGCATATGTGTGGCCCTTAAAGTCAGGAAATTGTGTCATTTGGGGACTGTGTCATTGCATTTAGCTTTGCTCAAGGTGGGGGACAGCATTTGTTCCTGTGACTATGTTGTGCGACTCATGGGTGGGTCAATTGCTTACACAATGCCTAAGTTCTGACATGTAATCTGGGTGTAACTTTGATATGTGGTCCACTTGCTGATCTGAATCACCACATGTCCCTGTGGAATTTGGCACACACCCATGCTGCTGGTGGGAACAATGTTTGGGCCTCAGGAGTATGTGTATCAAGTGTGTCACACATGCTTAGCCACCTGCCTACTGTCCAGGACTCATCCCTCTTACAGGTGGAGCTGGACAGTCATGCCTACTCCAGGGCATACAATACACTCTGTACTCCCACTCCCGTGTATCATCTGGCATGTTGTGATCAGTGAAATGTAACCTCAGGTGTCTGCCTCTGTCTCATTGTGCTGTGTCTTCGTTGTCAGGACTACTGGTATGTTTATCGGTTAGGGCTCAGCATGCCATCGAAGATGTGACCATGATAGACGATACTTCTGTGACTTATAGGTGTCTGATCACTTGACTGTGCACACAGGTGTTTGCGACTGTGACTTTCAGGCAGCTGTTTTTCATTCACAGCACACTGTGAGGTGCTCATGTTCAGAGAGTTGTGTTTCATGTCCCCCATATGTCCAGTTGGTATGACGTGGACAAATAGTAGTACAGATGATGTGGTTTTGGGGGATGGACATGTGCACTTGTCAGTTACATAACTTGCATTCCCCATGCCCTCGGATTGTGACACAGTGCAGACTGTTGTTGGCTGGCTGCCATGGCCATGTGACTGGAGACAGTAATGTATGACTTTGCACGCATTCCTGTGTCATGGCATTAAACTTCCTGAGACTGATCCTGTAGGGGAGTGACATGTGCAACATGCACCCCATTGTGGCATTGACTATCCGGACATGGGTGCATCATGGTGTCTGGTGCTGGTATGCATCACATGCATTTCTATTTAGACTCTGGCCATCCCTTTCATCCGGACACCTGCACTGACTCAGTGGCAAGAGATGTGATGTGTGCATGTTCACATACTTCACTGTGTTCCCTGCAATGTCCAACAACTGTGTAGGTGGTGCATGTGTCCACACTGGGGTCTTACCATCAGACAGGCACCAGACAGATGGGTGCAAGGGCAGGAGGGGTGTGAGTCCCATGGTTGACCATCAGACTGACAATTGGCTTCCCGAATCTGTGTGAGGACTTTAGGCAATGTTCAACTAAGGATGCCAGGGCTTGCTCTGTGATGTGCTGTACTTACTGTGGTGTGTGCGGTCAGTGCAGGTGACTGATGTTTGTCTGTTTCCCTAATTGTTTGCAGATACATCCACGGCCACAGGAGGGGACAGCTCCACGGACCAGGAGGAGCAGCGGAGCCAGACTGGGTCAGCATCCGACGAGTGGTCAGAGGGACCCAGTGGCACGGAGGGCGAGGGGAGCCACACCGAGGAGTCCTCAGCACCATCCACCTCAGCTGAGGACCACAGCAGCTCGGAGGATGACTCCCTTGTGGAAGCGTGTCTCAGCAGCCACCAAAGGCCAGCTAGTCTGTCTGGCCCCGCCACCACCACCACCACCACCGCCCTCCCATTGGCTCCCATTCCTGAGGTCCGTGGAGGCTCCCCGTGCTCAGGAGCGTGTCTCCTTCGTGCCAGGCACCGCACCCCCTGCCCCTGTGTCCCCTGCTGCCCTGAGTGAGGAGTCTGTGTACCTCCTTCGGCAGCTCCATGTAGGGCAGACAGCAATGCTGAGTGTCCTCCATGCACACACCACTCTGTTGACACAGCTGGTGTCGTTCATGGAGGGCATCTCGACGGGTATGTCTGCCCTACAGAGGAGCAATAAGTCCATGGACTCCTCCCTGATGGCAGCAGTGTCTGTAGGAGAGTAGGATCTGCTTCACATGGGTACCCCCATTTTTTGCTGATGCTTCACTGTTTTTCGACCTTAGTCTGGCTGGGGCCCTGCTAATCAGAACCCCAGCCTAGCTGCTTCCTCTTTAAAATGGTTTCCATGTGCCTTAGGCACATCTCTGATTGGAATCTGGAGTGCCCTTATAAGTCCCTAGTATATGGTATACTATGTACCCAGGACATAGGTACCTCAGAGGCCTACCAGGGGCTGCAGCATGTATTGTGCCACCCCTGGAAGGCCATCCAAACTGACACCACAGGTCTGCTACTGCAGCCTGGGTAAGGTGGTGCATGCACCCCTTACTGTGATATAGGCTACCTATATCACTATATACATACACACATATAAACCTATAAGTCACTCCTATGGCAGGCCTTATCAATCCTGAAGGCAGAGTGCATGGTTCCTATGTGAGAGGGTGCCCCTGCAGCGTTCGGAGACCCTTCTCTGATGCTGTTTGTAGTGCAGCCTGACCATATACTCTTAAGCGCATTATAACCTCGCGTTAAATGCTAACTTTGGGATGGCTGCACGGAAACATGTTGTGTTTGGTGTCAAACATCTTGGAATACTACTCCCCCGCCAGTTCTGGCAGCGGGGGTAGCATTCCACCCTTCTAGAGGGAAAGACATGTACACACCGGTATGCCCGGTACTGACTTTCCAGAGCCCTGGCATCACAAAATGGATGCCGCTGCCACAGACACGAGTCTGGCCTCCTGCTGCTGACCGAAACTCCGGCAGGGGAGGCCTGGACAATAGGTTTCCTGTCCCAGGGAGGTGTGACCACCTCCCCAGACAGGATAGTGTGTATTGGGGCTGGGCGGGAGCACTCTCGGGTGCTTTGAAGTCCTGCACTGGGGACACATTTGGTGTCCCTGTGCATACCCCAGTTCAAACCGGCTCAGGGGCTTCCAGCCCCTGCTCTGGCACGAAACTGGACAAAGGGAAAGGGGTGTAACCACCCCTCTGCCCTGACCCTCCCATAGGTGGGGCCACAGAGTATGTCCAACCCCCTACCTTAGTATAAGTAGGGGACCCCAGTCCTTAGGACTTTAGATTTACCTGGACGAAACTCTGACACAGAATCCTGGACCTTCAACGCTCTACTTTAAGATTAGAGGACTGAAGAATCTCCCTTGGGGTCAAGGAGTGACTCCCCTGCTTGGCAGGCACCAAAGAAGCAATTGTCCGGTCTGCATCGCTGAAGCTCCCGTTGGACGCTGAAGTCTTTGCATCACCAGAGGTAGATTTCCAGACTTTTTTGAGGCTGCCCTGAGTTCCCAGCAAAGATGAGGCCCGTAGCTAACGTGGGTAACGTGGAACCGTGATCCCTGGACACCGATCACATTTGCAAGTGCATCCTCTTCTGGGTCTCCCACAAAGTCGTGCTTTGGGCTCCTAGTAGCCCCAGCCTCCAGTACCAACTGCACTCAAGATCACTGGCCTCCACTCCACGAGTGTCCTGTGAGCCAGCTCCACGTGCACCGTCTCGAGGCTCCTTTGCAGTCGCTAGTCCATTGGCTAGTAGGCCCTCCCAAAGGCCAATCTTTTTCTGCTTGGGCTCCCTGGTTGCTCCAGGTGTGCCCTGACTTATCCTCGCTGGGTGAGTCCTCCAGACCTTGTTGGTCTGCAACATCGTCCTTCTTCCATTTCCACGAGACTTGCCGTTGCCAAGGCTTGTTGGGTCCAATCCGGTCGCCAACACCCCTGCAATCGACAGACGTCATGGGACAGCTCGAATCCAGCTCCTGGTTGTCGTCAACGCCTCCTGGACCTCGTGGCTGAAGAGTCAAGATGACTGTCAACCTACCTGAAGCACTCGACATCGGTGGGCATCTGCTCATCGCCTTCCTGGTCACTGGCTAGTTACCCAGACTCTGTCCCCTCTGCTTTCAGGTTCTTCAGATCTTTGATCCACCTTTGGATCCACCCGAACACTTTCGACTTGGCCGCCAGCAGCACTTTGCAGCAGATCGCCATTGAAAGCGACGACGAAACCCGACCCCGAAAGACACCTATGCACCCGGCTTCCCTGGGTGAGGTAACTCGAGTACTCCGGTGCTCCCGTGGGTATTGACACTAGAACAGCCTAGTTCTCAAAGGGTTTGCTCCAAGTCCTCCTCTAAGTGTCCCTTTTCTTTTAAATTCTAATCCCAACTTTCCCCATAGAAGTTAACGGTGGTTCGCGGTTGTGTTCATACACTGCACGCGTCCCCCGTGGGTCCCCTGTGTCACTGCCTTGGGTGGTTCCTTGTGGTCCAAGCACTTCTACAGGCTCTAGGCCTTGTGTCTAGCTCAGTCGTGGTTCTTATACCACTTTATTGGTATATGGTTTGGTACGCCCCTGGGGCTCAAACGTGTATTTGTGCTATTACTGTAGATAACTAACTCATAACGTATGTACTTCGAACTCTAGCCTCATAAAGAGACTAGAGGGGTGTGTTTAGTAATAAATACATATATTTTGAATATATACCTGGTGTGGTCCTCTTTCATTTGGTCACTCAAGAGATTATAGACTGGTAAAACAAGCTGCTTTACATTCCTTCAAGACTTAGCCTGAAGGCTGCTCTCCATAGCTACCACTAGGATAGCTTTCAATAAAGGTTGTCTTTAACCTATCTCCAATAAGGGGTTGTTTGGACTGGTGCAAGGTGCCCACTATAATTAGTGGACAGCATATGCCAGGCCAACTTCTCACATTGGTGTGCAGCGTGTGGGATTCCAGCTTGCTATTGTTTTACCAGATAATCTCAATTGAATTGATCAACTGAAAACCACTAAGGGTACCTAAGGTACATATAAATCAAGCTTAGTAATACAGTAAGTTCTACTGAACTTAGAGTTGTGTGTTAAGGGACAGCACACCCTTTCTACAACTCAAGAGAGTTTAGTAGGCCACACTAGAGTAGGTAGTGCATACACCACACCTCACTAGTAATGTCTTCAAAGCCAGGACCCAGTGAGTCCTTGCCAGAAGCCAGTGGGCTTCTTCCCTCCAAGTATGATAAACTCCCATTCTTGGAATTGAGAGCATTATGCAATACTAGGAAGTTGAAGGCAGGCAAAAGTGCCAGCACCCAACACCTCAGGGAGGTGTTACTAGCTGATGATCTCAGCAGGCCCCTAGGGTCTGAAGGGGTAGGCAAAGAGGGTGGGGCAGAAGATGAGGAAGGGGCCAGGGGTGAAGAAACCCAGGCCCCCCTCTGAAACTGGCCAGGAAGGTGAAAATGACCTTGTCCTGGAAAATCCAATTCCTCCTGTGGAGGAGGAGGAGGGAGAGGATCAGACTGACCTCCCCTTTGTCCCCCAGGAAGAGTTCTGAGTGTGCCCAGAAGGTCTAGGTCTCCTTCTCAGGAGTCTAACCACTCTGACACCTCAATAGGGACCTCTGTCTCCTCTCATAGGAGGGAATCCTCTCATGAGAGGAGAAAGAGACTGATTCAATATGAGCAAACTCAGCTTGAACTCAGGAAACAGCAATTGGCTATAGACAGGGAGTCCCTAGATCTCTATAGAGAGAGACAAAAGTTGGGACTAGAGTCCCATGGTGGCAGCAGTTTCCCCAAAGATAGGGAAAGGTCTTATGACCATAGAAACCTGAGCAAGATTGTCCCTCCCTACCAGAGTGGGGATGATATCCACAAATGGATAACTGCTCTAGAGAGGGCCTGTAAAGTACAGAGGGTCCCTCAGGAGCAGTGGGCAGCAATCTTGTGGCTCTCCTTTGCAGACAAAGGTAGAGACAAGCTCCTCACTGTTAGAGAGGAGGATGCTGATAATTACAAAGTCTTGAAGAGTGCTCTAATTGATGGGTTTGGCCTAACCACTGAACAATACAGGTTAAAGTTCAGGGATACCCAAAAAGCACAGACTCAAGACTGGGTGGACTTTGTTGATTGTTCTGCCAAGGCTCTGGAAGGTTGGTTATTGGGCAGTAAGGTATGTGACTTCACAGGATTGTACAATCTGATAATGAGGGAGCAGATTCTTAATAACTGTCAAAATCAGCTGTTGCATCAGCACCTGGTAGACTCTGATCTGACCTCTCCCCAAGAATTGGGAAAGAAGGCAGACAAATGGGTCAGAACCAGGGTGAAGCAGAAGGTACAGAACCAAGGTGGTGACCCTAAGAAGCAAGATTCGAAAACCTCTGATAAGGGTGGGGAGAAGGGTAAAGATCAAAAGTCTTCACAAGGCCCCCAAAAATCTTCTTCAGGTGGGGATTCACAGTCTACCAAAGGGAAAGGCCAAAGAAAACCATGGTGCAAGGTCTGTAAGCAAAAGACCCACTGGACCAGTGATTGCACCAAGTCCAAAGACTCGACTCCAGCCCCCACCAATGCCCCTAAGGCACCTGCTCCCCCTAGTGCAGTTACAGTTGGTGGTGGGACTACACAAGCCAAGGGTTTAGTAGGGTTGACCCTGGGTAAAGAGATGAGCTCTGACCTAGTCAGAGAACTCACTCAGGCTGTCCTAGTCTGTGATGGAGGCATGGATATGACCTCCTCTGTGAGTCCCAGTAATCTGGGCAAGTACAGACAACAGCCTTTAATCAATGGAAGAGAGGCTTTGGCATTTAGGGACACAGGGGCAAGTGTCACCATGGTGACACAAGACCTTGTGAATCCTGGAGCAGATAATACTTGGTGAAATGTACCAAGTGACCAATGCTAGCAACGTCAGAACAGACCATACTCTGGCAGTTGTTAACTTCTCCTGGGGAGGGGTAACTGGCCTTAAGAAGGTTGTGGTAAGTGCAGACCTACCCGTTGAATGCTTGCTTGGCAATGACTTAGAAACTTCAGCTTGGGCAGAAGTGGAGCTCAGGACCCATGCAGAAATGCTGGGGATCCCTGCAGATGTGTTTGCTGTGACCAGGTCACAAGCCAAAATGTCTAGCACTGAACAGGCCTTGGATTCTGGAATAATGGACCAAGTGCCCTCCAAGAAGAGGAGTAGTAGGGTAAAGGCAGTGCCTTCCCCCTTGGCTCAGAAGGAAGATCAGTCCCTTGAGGGGATGATCTCAGTCCTGAGGAAGGAACTGTCCCAGAGGAGCTTGAACCTGACCAGGTTGAGTTCTTGGGGACAGAGGGACCTTCCAGGGCAGATCTGAGCCAGGAGCAGCAGAGCTGCCCCTCTCTTGAACCCCTCAGACAGCAAGCTGCTGCTGAGGCTGCTGGGAAAGCTAGTGGTCCCCATACTGTGTATTGGGATGATGGACTCTTGTACTCAGAGTGTAGAGACCCCAAGCCTGGTGCTACCAGGAGGTTGGTTATACCTTTGAAGTTCAGGGGCTTCCTATTGACCCTAGCCCATGATATTCCCTTAGCAGGTCACCTGGGCCAGAACAAGACTTGGGACAGAATTGTCCCTCACTTTCACTGGCCCCACATGTCTGAAGACACCAAGGAGTTTTGTCGCTCCTGTGTAACCTGCCAGGCCAGTGGCAAGGCAGGTGGCACTACAAAGGCCCCCTGATACCACTACCTGTGGTGGGGGTTCCCTTTGAAAGGGTGGGGATTGACATTGTTGGTCCCATGGATCCCCAAACAGCATCTGGGCACAGGTTTATCCTGGTGGTAGTGGATCATGCCACCAGGTACCCAGAGGTTATTCCCCTTAGGACCACTACAGCACCTGTGGTGGCAAGGGCCCTCCTGGGAATTTTCTCAAGAGTGGGCTTCCCTAAGGAGGTTGTATCAGACAGGGGTACAAAATGTATGTCTGGATACTTAAAAGCAATGTGGAAGGAGTGTGGAGTGACTTACAAGTTCACCACACCCTATCACCCACAATGCAATGGTTTAGTTGAGAGATTCAACAAAACCTTGAAGGGCATGATTAAAGGGCTCCCAGAAAAGCTTAGGCGAAGATGGGACATACTCTTGCCCTGCCTTTTATTTGCGTACAGGGAGGTGCCTCAAAAGGGGTTGGCTACAGCCCTTTTGAACTTTTGTTTGGTCACCCTGTCAGGGGTCCACTGTGCTTGGTGAAGGAAGGATGGGAGTTACCTCTCAAGCCCCCAAAGCAAGACATAGTGGACTACGTACTTGGTCTCCGCTCCCGGATGGCTGAGTATATGAAAAAGGCAACTAAAAACCTTGATGCTAGCCAGGAACTTCAAAAGGCCTGGCGTGACCAAAAGGCTGTACTGACTGTTTACCAGCCAGGACAGAAGGTGTGGGTGTTGGAGCCAGAGGCCCCAGCAGCTCTCCAAGACAAATGGAGTGGACCCCATACCATTGTTGAACAGAAGGGTGAGGTTACCTACTTAGTAGACCTAGGAACACCCAGGAGTCCCCACAGGGTTCTCCATGTCAACAGGTTAAAACCATATGTGGACAGGGCAGACATGGGCTTGCTCATGGATACTGATGAGGGACAGGAGGAAGAGAGTGACCCACTCCCTGACCTGCTCTCACAGAACCCTGGTGATGGGCAGCCTTACTACCCAGCAGCAGACTGATTGCAGACAGGTGCTAAATCAGTTCAGACACATATTCTCACTGACACCCAGTCAGACTACCTGGTGCACTCATGAAGTGGACACTGGGGACAGTCTGCCTATTAAAAATAAGATTTATAGGCAACCTGACCATGTCAGGGACTGTATCAGGACAGAAGTCCAGAACAGGGGCGGTGCGTCCATTAGGGCGCTGGGGCGTTGCCCCCCCCGCCCGTGCCCGCAGCTCCCTCGGCGTCTCTGAACTTAAGTAAACTCTGTTTACTTAAGTTCAAAGACACTCGAGGAGAAACCTGATAATCATGTCAGTCAGCATGAAGTCGGACCGCCCACCCCCTTCAGAGTCTGAAGGGGTGGGCGATCTACGTCATGTTGACTGACATGATTATCAGAGGACCAGGGCAGCAGCACAAGTGAGCATGAGTGGGGAAGGGCAGCGGATTTCGCGCCGTGCCCAGTCATGCGCACTTGTGTCTGCTCTGGTTAGCGCATGCCCATTAGGAGAGCGAGGGTTGAGCAAAGGCTCAAACCTCGGTCTCCTAATGGGCTGGCGGCGGAGAGTTACTGTGCCCTGAGTCAATCCTGGCGCTGCTCCAGCGCCAGTATTGGCTGAGGAGGGCGGGGTTGCCACTCCAGTGAAGGCGCCAAGGGCCCAGAAGATGCGGCGCGGACCGGCGGTCAGGTAAGTTTTCTTTCGTTTTCTTTTATTTATTTTTATTCATTCCCGGTCCTCCCCCGAGTATTGCGATGCAAGCCGCGATTGTAAATGGTTTTAAACCTTAGAAGGGTGAGAGGCGGGGCTCGCCAAAGTGTAAATCCTGTGGCCACAGCTTACCCTCTGATTTTACCAGCACGTGAGAGGCTGTGCCGACTTTGCAACTGGGGAACCAGGTTCGAGTCTTGGCGTCCCCTCAACATCCTGTGATTCTGGGCACAAAACTTAATTTCCCGCGCCTACCAAAAATGTGTTCTCGTAAAATGGAACCGGCGCTCATGTAAGCCTCCAATACCTTCGGGTCAGTATAAAAACTGCAACAACAACAAACAAATAAATAGGAAGGTCGTGAGCGTGGGAATACATACATGGTTTATCATGGGGCAGTGGCCTATGCTTTCATGGCGAAATCGGGTGGGGACAAATTGCACGTGTGAATTCCCGCTGGCTAACCATTGTAGAGTAGTTATAACGTGTGCGCACGTGGCTTTAGACGAGCAGATCTTTGAGCCTCGTCCTATACAAGAGGCTTGGGCCACTCTTGTTTAACCCAGAGCTAGCAGCACATGTGGCGCCCGCCCAGTATGGTCCCAGTGCCCTCGAACTGAAAAGATGCTCTGATGACCTCTGGACACCGGTTAGTCTCTGAGTGCCGTCACCTCACAGCAGGAAGCCTTACGTATCCCGAAGCAGCACTCGCTAGCATTTCTTCGAAGGAAGCAGGCGCTTCGAGAGGGACTCTACACTTTTTTCTTACCCAGGCCTCGTTTATACATTTCAAGAGTCCACGGTCTCCATGCGAACGAAATCTGACCTCTCGACCCAAGCACCTCTGCCAGCACAGTTATCGCCGTCGTGAGGTGCCTTGCTCTTCCCCCTGTTATTTCGATCTCCTTTTGTGTGGCACCCGCCACCCTCTGCACTGTCCATTCTGCCACATATTATATTTTCACTGCTTTTTAGGCGCTGGACATTTTCTGCCACATTGATATTTTCCTGTGGAAGCATGTTATTTTTATTGCATCTCTAAAGAGTGCATCTGGTCGTTTAGCTGAAGTATGTATGTGTGAGAGAGAAAGATATGGTAAAAAGAGGGGTGGATGCACGCAGAGAGAAAGAAGATGCTAGAGACAAACAGGAGTCAGAGAGAGAAAGAAACAGAGAGGGGGAAAACGGGGGGAGAATGAGGCAAAAAGTAGAGAAAATATGAGGCGGCCCTGGAAAGAGACAAAGACTAAGAAAAGGATCAGTGGAACACAGTGATTGGGGAAGAGACGCGTGCACAGAGAATACCAGAGATCAAGAGTTGATCAGGTAGCTTAGTGGATCGAGTGCTCCTTGGAGAGATGCGTGTTCAATTTGAAAGTCACTGGCTTCAATCCTGATGGGAAGAGTTGAGTATTTCATTCTGCCACAGTCGATAAAATGAGTACCATGAAAATGTGAGACAATACTCTTCCTTTGTGGTGCTTCAAGGTTAAAGCCTTTGGCGAGTCAATGGCTGTGTCTCCATAGTTAAGCTTACAGGTGTCAACTCTGCAATTATGGTTGACTTGGTTAGTATAGGAGAAACATGCTAGTTTCATTACTGAACATACATACGTATTTAACTATATATTATACATCTACTTTATGAAGTGCCAAGTCTATGTTTTCTTGGTTAATAATTGGTACTTTCTGGCAGCAGGGGGTCGCCTACCTGAATGACAAAGCGATCAGTATTGCATGGGTGCCATTTCTATATGCAGGATAATGTAGAATCATTTTAGCTACTTCCAGGATGTTTATGTACTTTTTCATGTACCACATTACTCTTGTACAGGGCATGGTTTGAACTGAGTGACACTATTTGTTTGCATGATTGAGAGCTCTGCAACCGTGGTTGAAAACACTGCGAGTTTCTCACAGGGTCTGTCAGTGGCTCAAAAAAGGTGATCACGATACATGGCCATCCAATCATTGGCCTCCCTGCAGAGCGCACAGGGCAGTGGTCGCAAATATGAGTTGAAATTGTGATTCTGGGCAAATGGGTGCCATGGGGTCCCCTCCATAGGGGTACACAGTTTTAAAAATGAAGACAAGGTGAAACTAAAAGAAAATGCAGCGGTTGCTCGCTACTTAAAATTCATCCCTAACTTTCGCGCCCCACCACTTTCAAATGTCACCAGCCACCACTGGTCCAGAAGATGTTGGATTTGGGAGTTATTGAACCCTCAGATAGCCCTTGGGCTAGTCCAGTGGTCCTTGTGCCAAAACCTCACACCAATGGTGGGAAAAGAGAGATGAGGTTTTGTGTGGACTACAGGGGTCTCAATGCAGTCACTAGGACTGATGCCCATCCAATACCAAGGGCAGATGAGCTAATAGACACTTTGGCCTCAGCCAAGTATCTAAGCACATTTGACCTGACAGCTGGCTACTGGCAAATCAGACTAGCTGATGATGCAAAGCCAAAGACAGCATTCTCAACCCCTAGTGGGCATTATCAATTTGTGGTGATGCCCTTTGGTCTGAAGAATGCACCTGCCACTTTTCAGAGGTTGGTGAATACAGTCCTTACAGGTCTGGAAGCCTATAGTGCAGCATATCTAGATGATATTGCTGTCTTTAGCTCCACCTGGGAGGATCACCTGGTCCACCTCAGAAATGTTTTACAGGCCCTGCAGAAAGCAGGCCTGACTCTCAAGGCCACCAAGTGCCAGATAGGGCAGAGTCAGGTTGTGTACCTGGGCCACCTTGTGGGTGGAGGCCAGGTTCAACCACTGCAGAGCAAGATCCAGACCATCATGGACTGGACTGCTCCAACTACCCAGACTCAGGTGAGAGCCTTCTTAGGCCTGACTGGGTACTATAGGAGATTTGTCAAGGGGTATGGATCAATAGTGACACCCCTGAATGACTTAACTTCCAAGAAAATGCCCAAAAGGTTCAGTGGACAGTTAGCTGTCAAAAGGCATTTGATGACCTGAAGCAGGCCATGTGCACTGCTCCCATTCTACAGAGTCCTGATTACTCCAAGAAGTTCATTGTTCAAACTGATGCATCTGAATTGGGGGTAGGGGCTGTACTGTCACAATTGAATGATGAAGGTCAGGATCAGCCAGTAGCTTTCATTAGCAGAAGGCTGACCCCTAGAGAGAAACGTTGGTCAGCCATTGAGAGGGAGGCCTTTGCTGTGGTCTGGGCTTTGAAGAAGTTGAGGCCATACTTGTTTGGTACTCACTTCCTTGTTCAAACAGACCATAAGCCCCTCTTATGGCTAAAACAAATGAAGGGTGAAAACCCCAAACTGCTTAGGTGGTCCATTTCCCTACAGGGGATGGACTTCACAGTGGAACATAGACCTGGGAGTAACCATGCCAATGCAGATGGACTCTCTAGGTACTTCCACTTAGAACATGAAGACTTAACTGGGCAAGGTTAGTTTAATGTCCCTACATTTGGGGGGTTGTGTAGGAGAGTAGGATCTGCTTCACATGGGTACCCCCACTTTTTGCTGATGCCTCACTGTTTTTCGACCTTAGTCTGGCTGGGGCCCTGCTAATCAGAACCCCAGCCTAGCTGCTTCCTCTTTAAAATGGTTTCCATGTGCCTTAGGCACATCTCTGATTGGAATCTGGAGTGCCCTTATAAGTCCCTAGTATATGGTATACTATGTACCCAGGGCATAGGTACCTCAGAGGCCTACCAGGGGCTGCAGCATGTATTGTGCCACCCCTGGAAGGCCATCCAAACTGACACCACAGGTCTGCTACTGCAGCCTGGGTAAGGTGGTGCATGCACCCCTTACTGTGATATAGGCTACCTATATCACTATATACATACACACATATAAATCTATAAGTCACTCCTATGGCAGGCCTTATCAATCCTGAAGGCAGAGTGCGTGGTTCCTATGTGAGAGGGTGCCCCTGCATGAGCAGGGCCCCTCTGCAGCGTTCGGAGACCCTTCTCTGATGCTGTTTGTAGTGCAGCCTGACCATATACTCTTAAGCGCATTATAACCTCGCGTTAAATGCTAACTTTGGGATGGCTGCACGGAAACATGTCGGGTTTGGTGTCAAACATCTTGGAATACTACCCCCCCGCCAGTTCTGGTGGCGGGAGTAGCATTCCACCCTTCTAGAGGGAAAGACATGTACACACCGGTATGCCCGGTACTGACTTTCCAGAGCCCTGGCATCACAAAATGGATGCCGCTGCCACAGACACGAGTCTGGCCTCCTGCTGCTGACCGAAACTCCGGCAGGGGAGGCCTGGACAATAGGTTTCCTGTCCCAGGGAGGTGTGACCACCTCCCCAGACAGGATAGTGTGTATTGGGGTTGGGCGGGAGCACTCTCGGGTGCTTTGAAGTCCTGCACTGGGGGCACATTTGGTGTCCCTGTGCATACCCCAGTTCAAACCGGCTCAGGGGCTTCCAGCCCTGCTCTGGCGTGAAACTGGACAAAGGGAAAGGGGTGTAACCACCCTCTGCCCTGACCCTCCCATAGGTGGGGCCACAGAGTATGTCCAACCCCTACCTTAGTATAAGTAGGGGACCCCAGTCCTTAGTACTTTAGATTTACCTGGACGAAACTCTGACACAGAATCCTGGACCTTCGACGCTCTACTTTAAGATTAGAGGACTGAAGAATCTCCCTTGGGGTCAAGGAGTGACTCCCCTGCTTGGCAGGCACCAAAGAAGCAATTGTCTGGTCTGCATCGCTGAAGCTCCCGTCGGACGCCGAAGTCTTTGCATCACCAGAGGTGGATTTCCAGACTTCCCCGAGGCTGCCCTGAGTCTCCAGCAAAGCTGAGGCCCGTAGCTGTCGTGGGTAACGTGAAACCGTGACCCCTGGACACCGATTGCATTTTCAAGTGCATCCTCTTCTGGGTATTCCACGAAGTCGTGCTTTGGGCTCCGAGTAGCCCCAGCCTCCAGCACCAACTGCACTGAAGATCACTGGCCTCCACTCCACGAGTGTCCTGTGAGCCAGCTCCACGTGCACCGTCTTGAGGCTCCTTCGCGGTCGCTAGTCCGTTGGCTAGTAGGCCCTCACGAAGGCCAATCTTTTTCTGCTTGGGCTCCCTGGTTGCTCCAGGTATGCCCTGACTTATCCTTGCTGGATGAGTCCCTCAGACCTTGCTGGTCTGCAACATCGTCCTTCTTCCATTTCCACGAGACTTGCTGTTGCCAAGGCTTGTTGGGTTCAATCCGGTCGCCGACACCCCTGCAATCGACAGACGTCGTGGGACAGCTCGAATCCAGCTCCTGGTTGTTGTCAATGCCTCCTGGAGCTCGTGGCTGAAGAGTCAAGATGACCGTCAACCTACCTGAAGCACTCGACATCGGTGGGCATCTGCTCATCGCCTTCCTGGTCACTGGCTAGTGACCCAGACTCTGTCCCCTCTGCTTTCAGGTTCTTCAGATCTTCGATCCACCTTTGGATCCACCCGAACACTTTCGACTTGGCCGCCAGCAGCACTTTGCAGCAGATCGCCATTGAAAGCGACGACGAAACCCGACCCCGAAAGACAACTATGCACCCGGCTTCCCTGGGTGAGGTAACTCGAGTACTCCGATGCTCCCGTGGGTATTGACACTAGAACAGCCTAGTTCTCAAAGGGTTTGCTCCAAGTCTTCCTCTAAGTGTCCCTTTTCTTTTAAATTCTAATCGCGACTTTCCCCATAGAACTTAACGGTGGTTTGCGGTTGTGTTCATACACTGCACGTGTCCCCCGTGGGTCCCCTGTGTCACTGCCTTGGGTGGTTCCTTGTGGTCCAAGCACTTCTACAGGCTCTAGGCCTTGTGTCTAGCTCAGTCGTGGTTCTTATACCACTTTATTGTTATATGGTTTGGTACGCCCCTGGGGCTCAAACGTGTATTTGTGCTATTACTGTAGATAACTAACTCATAACGTATGTACTTTGAACTCTAGCCTCATAAAAGAGACTAGAGGGGTGTGTTTAGTAATAAATACATATATTTTGAATATATACCTGGTGTGGTCCTCTTTCATTTGGTCACTCAAGAGATTATAGACTGGTAAAACAAGCTGCTTTACATTCCTTCAAGACTTAGCCTGAAGGCTGCTCTCCATAGCTACCACTAGGATAGCTTTCAATAAAGGTTGTCTTTAACCTATCTCCAATAAGGGGTTGTTTGGACTGGTGCAAGGTGCCCACTATAATTAGTGGACAGCATATGCCAGGCCAACTTCTCACAGTGTCCCTCCTCCAACAGTCCCTCACCCCTCCCACCTCTGCCCCATCCACACTTCCTGCCACCCTACCTGTCCAAAGCACATGCGGACCTGCACAATCACCCAAGCACACAGACATGAGCAGCACAGACACACCCAAGAGAAAGGCAAGACGTGCACACAAGCATCCTCAGGGGACTGATACCACACACACAGGGGATGGGGAACAGACACACACACAGGCATCCACAATCACTCCGCAGTCCTCCAAATCCTCTCCCTCCAAGACCCCTTCCCTTGCCTCACCTGCTAACCCACCTACACAGCAGATCTTCCTGTGTGACCTCGGCCTCTTCCCCTCCAATCCTGCTGATCCAGCATACCGGGGGAAGAGGAAGTCCCACCACACAGAGGGGAGTGCCCCTCGCCCCCGGACACCCTCCCCAGGCGCAGGCAGACACAGGACCCCATTCGGAAGTCCCCCGGACCAGGAAGAGCAAGACCCCACCACCACCACCACGCAGCTCCACCACCCAGTCTCTCTCCTCCATCCCCCAGGCCACCACTCCACAGATTCCCCCGCCACACCCTGCCCCAGGTTCCCCACACACACCGATACCGCATCCCCAGACTGCTTAGGCCCTCCCCCTGCCACTTGCTCTTCCACCCCCAACCCAGATGCTGTGCCTGTTAGTGCCACTGGTGTGGAGACCGGGTCCCCCCTCTGTCCTGCCCACCTCATCTGCCCCCTTCCACTCCCTTGGAGTCATCACTGCAGTGGAGTCCACAACCACCCCGTCTGACTCGGGCACTGCAGTGGGGACCCAGTCCACTACATCAGACCAGCCCACTGCAGTGGTTGCAGCACCCACACCAACTGACTTGTGTACCACAGTGGTGCCGGCCCCCCCTGAGTCAGACACCTCCACTGCAGTTGCCGGTGACACTCCTGCACCCACCATCCCTTCACTGCCTCCTTCTGCCATCCCCTGATCCTGTCCCTGCGGTGCCTGGCCTGCCCCTTGTATGCCCCTCCAAGGGGGATGTCCCCTGTCCGTGCAAGTCCAGGCAAGCAATGGGTGACCAGTTGTCACTTATCACCCTGTTGGGACTGTGATTTTGGACTGGCCATTGGCCTTAGTTTCTTTGGGACTTCAGAGTTTTCCGTGCCATTTGCTGAATAAAGCCTCTTTTTGTTTAATTGTGGCTTTTTTTTTGATGTACATGATGTGGATGAGTAGCATCCTGCATTTGCAGTTGTAATAGTGTTCATATCAGGAAAATGAAGTGTTGCTGTGATGGACTCCATGTGGTCCATGGGATATGTGTCCTGTTGTAGTCTGGATCTATGGCATCCTTTGCTGCAGTCTGAGGGTGTAATGTTCAGCATTTGACCCAGGGATGTACATTTTGCATTTGTAAATGAACATCTTTGTCTTACACTGATGCACATCTGGTGGGCTTACCACTGTTCAATGTTCCGATTTCCCTGACTGTGTGCCCAGCTCCACTGGACATGCAGTTTTGCACATCAATGTCGAAGGACACATCTGTGTATACAGTGCAACTTGCTTGATACGTGTTTTGTGTGTATGCAGATGACTGACGTGACACTCC
Source organism: Calotriton arnoldi (assembly GCA_963921515.1). NCBI lineage: Eukaryota > Metazoa > Chordata > Amphibia > Caudata > Salamandridae > Calotriton > Calotriton arnoldi. Next base: position 924,537 of record CAWUFW010006895.1, read on the forward strand.
CGTACCCAGGCTGATGTGAGCAGAGGCTTCTGTGTGTTGTGGTTGTTGACTCACTGACGGAGTGTTCTGCTGACATGTTTGGGTCGGTGCACAGACAAGGTTTGGCACAGCGGACCTTCCACAGGAGTGGAGTGCCCTCATGGCAGTGTGTAATCCCGTGACATTGCGTGGGCCTGTGTTGTGTGTTGTGTAAGCATGTCTGTGCGTGTTCCGTCCCTTTTCCTACACAGGCTGTGTCCCTAGGGATGTTCCTGTTTGTGATGCTTGCTGAGTTGTTCTGTGTTCATCCAGCATCTTGGACCTGGTTTCTCCGTGATGTGGGTGCATGGCAAACTAATGTTCATGAGGTTGTCATACCAGGTTGTCTTTGTTGTCAGGGCTGGGGATGTGGGCAAACGCAGATGGGACACATTCAGGATTCCCCTTGGCACTTGTTGTTTACACAAGTCATGTGATTTTCAGTTTGTGTTAGCTTTCAGTGATTGTGACACGTTGTGTGTGTGACTGCTGCCACTCCTCAGGGTCAGAGCTGCAATGTTGGAAGTTGTGTAGGTGTGTTCTTCGTGTGTCACCTTGGCTTCTTCGTTGGTGTGTGACTATGGCCAGGATCCCATTGATTGTGGTGGATTTCACATCATGCCCATGTACGGCATACTGTGCTGTGTGTCAGACATTCACGAGTCTTGTTGACTGGCCATGTGTGATGGGTTTCTGCACCTTAGTTCCCACCACCACCCCTGGTATTGTCATGGGTGCATGTCCAATGTCACCAGTCCATGTGAGCTTCACTGCTGCACATTGGTGGAGATCAGGGTGTGTGGTGTTGAGTGTGTGCAAAAGTGAGTTGTTGCACGGCTAGACCCCTACCTCCATATTGGCCTTGGCTGGCAGGCCGTGCTGATTGATTTGAGCTTGTGTAGGTGTGATGGTAGTTTGTTGCTCAGGACACATGGCTGTGGTTCACAGTGTGAACAACATCTACCTTTGTCATCACAGTGGGATTATCATGCAGGCTAGTGTCAGCACAATGTGGGGTCCCTGGGGGTAGTGCTGTGGTCGGTCTGTCTCTTGTTGTGTTAGTTGCTGTTCCTACAAGCTTGTGTGACATGTGTAATTTGGGCTCCCTCTCATCTAACAATGCCTGATTGCCCACATAGGGGTATCTGATCCATGAGTAACTTTTGTATGGCACTGTATACACATCTGTGTGGTTGGAATTCAGGCCTCCTCATGTGTTGTGTGGTTGCCTGGGGACACTGGCAGACCCCCATCACCTGTTGTGTTTGATATGCAGTGTGAGTCTGCCTGTTTGTGTTTGTGCCTTTGCACCACTGCATTGGCATATCTTGAGTGTGCCATTGGCTGTATGTTGTTTGGTGGCTTTCCCCTGCTGTCCCTGGGACTCCTAGGTCATCACTCAGCACAATAATCATGGTTTGTATGTCCCATTGCTGCCATGGTATGGTATTTGTTCACCTGACATCTACAGTCTCCACAGGATATCTACATTTGTGTGTCCATTGGTGCAGATATGTGGGTCAGCATTATGATGGTCACTTCTGTCATTGTGTTATTTGTGAATATTGACAATGTGGGCCCCCATGGGTGATGTTTGTATGCACATGGCCAAAACGATGTTTCAGTGACACTGCACTGTTTGCCTCGACCAATCTATGTTGCTATGGGACACAAGCACTACTATGCCACTGATGTGTTTGTTGTTGTGTGACCAGGATTCATCCATGCAGTTTGGCTTTGGCAGCTTTTACCATGACTACACTTCCCTTTTGGTCACTGTGGTGATGGGGCTTTAGGCCACATTGCCACACTGTTCAAAATGTGCATCAGCTATGGACACCACACTTCCCTTTTGGTCACTGTGGTGATGGGGCTTTGGGCCCCATTGCCACACTGTTCAAAATGTGCATCAACTATGGACACCACACTTCCCTTTTGGTCACTGTGGTGATGGGGCTTTGGGCCCCATTGCCACACTGTTCAAAATGTGCATCAGCTATGGACACCACACTTCCCTTTTGGTCACTGTGGTGATGGGGCTTTGGGCCCCATTGCCACACTGTTCAAAATGTGCATCAGCTATGGACACCACACTTCCCTTTTGGTCACTGTGGTGATGGGGCTTTAGGCCACATTGCCACACTGTTCAAAATGTGCATCAGCTATGGACACCACACTTCCCTTTTGGTCACTGTGGTGATGGGGCTTTAGGCCACAGTGCCACACTGTTCAAAATGTGCATCAGCTATGGACACCACACTTCCCTTTTGGTCACTGTGGTGATGGGGCTTTAGGCCACATTGCCACACTGTTCAAAATGTGCATCAGCTATGGACACCACACGTCCCTATTGGTCACTGTGGTGATGGGGCTTTAGGCCACATTGCCACACTGTTCAAAATGTGCATCAGCTATGGACACCACACTTCCCTTTTGGTCACTGTGGTGATGGGGCTTTAGGCCACATTGCCACACTGTTCAAAATGTGCATCAGCTATGGACACCACACTTCCCTTTTGGTCACTGTGGTGATGGGGCTTTAGGCCCCATTGCCACACTGTTCAAAATGTGCATCAGCTATGGATAGCACACTTCCCTTTTGGTCACTGTGGTGATGGGGTGTTCGAGCCCATTGCCACAGTGGCCATGGTCTGCTTATATTATGGAGGCCACACACATTTATGTGTGACACATGTGCTAGGGGGTAACATTGTATGTTCAATGTCATGTTCAGTGTTGTAGGCATTTGACACAGACTACACACACTTGTCATGGTGTTGGGGGGATGTAATTTTCTGTCATTCCTTATGTGGGAGTATGCTAGTTGTGTCATGCATTACCCGTCCTATGAGTAGGGGTGGTGTTAGTGGTAGGCATCCATCCCCCATGAGTGGGGATGGTAGTAGTGACAGTCATCCAGGCACCCATGAGTAGTGGTGCTGGTAGTGGTAGGCATCCATCCCCCATGAGTGGGGATGGTAGTAGTGACAGGCATCCAGCCCCCTGAGTAGGGGTGGTGGTGGTGGCAGGCATCTAGCCCCTGAGTGGGGGTGGTGGTAGTGATAGGCATCCATCCCCCATGAGTGGGGATGGTAGTAGTGACAGGCATCCAGGCACCCATGAGTAGGGGTGGTGATGGTGGTAGGCATCCAGCCCCCTGAGTAGTGGTGGTGGTAGTGGTAGGCATCCATCCCCCATGAGTGGGGATGGTAGTAGTGACAGGCATCCAGCCCCCTGAGTAGGGGTGGTGGTGGTGGCAGGCATCTAGCCCCCTGAGTGGGGGTGGTGGCAGTGGTGGGCATCCATCCCCCATGAGTGGGGATGGTAGTAGTGACAGGCATCCAGGCCCCCTTAGTAGGGGTGGTAGTAGTGGTAGGCATCCAGCCCCCTGTGTAGTGATGGTGGTAGTGGTAGGCATCCATCCCCCATGAGTGGGGATGGTAGTAGTGACAGGCAGCCAGGCACCCATGAGAGGGGTGGTGGTAGGAGTGGTGTTGGTGGTAGGCATCCATCCCCCTATGGGTGTGTATGGCATTGGTGTTGGCCATCCCACCCCTATGGTTCTGCTGTTGCTAGTGTACGTTATTTGTGCATCCCTATGTGTGTGTGACATATTTTGTGTACATGTAGTTTGTTTGTATTGTTGGTGTTTGACTTACCGTCTGCGCCGTACGCGTCCGTGCCGGTCCCGGTAATAGATGTAGAGTATATGTAAGACCTGCGAAATGGGATTCATGCTTGGATCGTCTCGTTCGGGTTTCTCGTGTCTTCGACTCGTACTCGTCGCTGGCTTGTTCATCTCGTAGCCGTGGATCGTCTTGTGGCTCGAAGCGGAGCTTATGTTCGGCTCACCCGGATGCTCAAGCGTGCCGGGCGTAGCAGCCGGGTTCGGCGCGTACGGATTGCGCATCGTACTAGTCCGGCCGGAAGGTGCTGTGTATTGCTTCCGTGCGGCTCGATTCGGCGTTCCACGGATCCGGCTCGGGCGGGGAACAGGAGCTGGATTGGGTGAGTACGGCTCGCTCGGTAAATGGGTTGTTAGACGCGTCGTACTTGTCCGTCCGGACGAGTGTACGAATCGGTCGGGAAACACGCATTCGGCTTGTATTTTTTCCGGACGAATACTGTTGGGTGCCCTACCGGCCGAGATCGGAATCGACCCCATAGAGTACAATTCTGTCTGCAATTAATAAATCAAGACTGAATTCAAATTGTGAGCTCTGCTGTCCGCAGTGTAGACTGCCATTCAGTGTTCCTTTGGACTTGCAAGATGAATTTGGTCATTGTACTAAAGCTATAATTGATATCAAAAAAGTTCTTGAAGCAAGGATACTAAAAGGATATTATGTAGGTTTAAGGGTACGTGGCGATGACTTATGGTGCAGTGAGCTAGTGGCACCTGAAGCACTCAGCGTGTGCGCATCCTGCGATGATGCGTGGTCTGTGTGGGCTGCACTGGTAGCAATGTCTTTTGTTTAATGAATTCTGCCTTAATAAGGCCACGTGGCATTTACTTGTGGTGCACTGAGTTAGTGGTACCTCTGGCACTCAGCGTGTACGCAGCCTGCGATGATGTGTGGTCCGGGCGGGCCGCACTCGGAGCAATGTGTCATGCCTACTGGACTGCGTCATCTGGAATCGCGACTCAATCTGAATTGTGAGCCCTGCTGTCCGCAGTGTAGATCGAAGGCAGTAGTCTGTACAGACATAACTGTGCAGTGCTGTGCAGCTGTGTTCGCAGGGGGCTTGTGTCGAGGAGGCCCGTGGTCATGGCGGCAGCCACGTGGCAGGGTGAGGGTCGCCGCTCTGGCAGACGTGTTGGCTTTCACACAAGTGAACCACGCCCAGAACCCCGGCCTATTTATTCACACTTCTATGCTGGAGTGGCATACGTTGGACCAGCCCACTGCGCTTCCGCTTACAGGGGGCGACGACGCAGGTTCATGACCGAGATCTTCCCACTGCCTGAGGTAACATGGTTGCGTCCACTGTCCACAACACTACAAGCACCAGCTTGTTTTTGGATCGCACAGCAGATAGGTTTAATGAACATTATAATTAGAAATTAGCATTTAAAAACCTTTGAAATTCACTGAAAAAACCATAGGTTTCAGGGACGTTATAGTTACAAATTATCATGTTAAAAACCTTTGAAATTCACTGAAAAAACCATAGGTTTCAGGGATGTTATAGTTACTTGCACATTTCACTCGTACAAAACCATAGAAATTCGGCCATTATAGTTAGTTGAGCTAACTATAACTGGCGCCCCACAATGCCACTGCTGATGACGTCACATATTACATCATTCATGACATGGTCAGTGAGATCACTGATGACATCACTGATGACATCTCAAATGACATCACTGATGACATCACTGATGACATCATCCAGTGACTGTGTGTTTCTGTAAAGTTTAAATATGTTTTATAAATATATTGGCCAAGGTATATTGTAGAATGATTGGCTGTATAAGTGTGTGGATGGAGGATTTAGTAGGTGTGTGACTGACTGTATAAGTGAGTGATTAAATGTCTCTTACTGAATTCATGGGTTAGTGACTAAACTGTGTGAATGTCTGTATCAGTCTGTCGATTGCTGTGTAAGCTGCTGCATTGGTTGATGAGTAGCTACATGAGTGTCTATATGGGTTATTGATTGGTTGCCTGAGTATTTGTATGGGTGCCTGAGTGTGTGTGTGAGTGGGTGGGAGGTGTGTGACTTTGTGCATAGATGTGTGAGATCTTTAATCACTGGCTGTATGGGTTCAAGAGTGTATGTGGAAACAGCTGTATGGGTGGGTGAGTGTGTGTATGGGTGTGTTGGTGAGTGAATGGATATCTCAGTGCTACATGTCCAAGTAACTACATATGTAAAACACAGTGCATGAGAGAGTTGGAGTATATAAATGACTATATGTGAGAGTCAGTGATTGTGAGAGTACTGTATGGATGAGTGTGTACTTGTATCAGTATAGTAATTGTATAAGAGAGTAAGTATATGTTAATATCACTATGAATAAGTGAGGTTGTGTGTGTATAACTGTATAGCTGAGTAAATAGAAGTGTGATTGATTCTTTGCATGACTGACTAGATGTGTGAGTAACTCTGGATGAGTGGCGGTGTGTGAGTGTTTGTATAGGTGTTTGAGTGCCTATAATAGTGTTGTATTGATGAGTCACTGCATGTATGAGTTACTTTATGGGTGAATGAGTGGATGTGTGTGTAGACCTAGGAATCAGTGCGTGCGTATGTAGTAACTGGTATTGGTGTCTGTATTGTTTTGAAAATGGTAGTCTGTATTTTAGAATGGGTGTATCAAGGTTTTATTAAGGTATGAGGAGGTGCATCAGATTTTCCACGTGGATGATGTCATCAGTGATGTCATTTGAGATGTCATCAGTGATGTCATCAGTGATGTCACTGACCATGTCATGAATGATGTAATATATGATGTCATCAGCAGTGCATTGTGGGGGCGTGAGTTATAGTTAGCTCAACTAACTATAACGGCCGAATTTCTATGGTTTTGTACGAGTGAAATGTGCAAGTAACTATAACGTCCCTGAAACCTTTGGTTTTTCAGTGAATATATATATAAGCGGAACAAAATCAGGCTCACAATGGGGGAGGAACTTGACTATTTAAGACGGAGTAGGAGAGAAACCCTAAGGCCGAGAAACCAACCGGCAAAAAACGGCATACAAGGAGCAGGAGGGAAAGAAGGAGGGCAGTCAAACAACACAGGGAACAAGCGGGAGGACGGGGACGGGGGTCATGGAGAAACAAATAGAGAAATCCATGTTGACACCCTCCCTTAATCTAGGAAAATGCCAATACAATCATCAACCTGGCAAAAATAAACCTAACCGCAGCGGAGGAACAACTGCTTTCTTTAGGGTTAACATACTGTCCGGAATCAAATTTTAACTACACTCAAACCCGGGCAGATGTATATCAATTCATCAGAAAGCTAAAACTCCACAAATTTCACCAACTCCAATCACAAACCCAGATGAGGTTGAGGCTGGTCATTGATGCGCCTGGCACATCTAATTTGGTAGTGGGAGACTTTGAACTACTAACAGACCTACAGTCTTTGGACACCCGGAACGCAAGCGTCAACCAAACAAATCTATCAAATCTACAAGGGATGGATATGGAAGAAATTCCCGGACAAGTACTTTATGGGTCTGATTTGGTGGTTTGGAAGAAACCGGACACCCTTAAAAATAAATCCAAATTTACTCCCGTCACAGTCAGAGACTCTGTTGACGTTTTCAATGAAAGTTATCGTGGCTCAGATAAAGAAACTAAATGTGGTAATGAATAAAGAGAAAAGAAAAATTACTAATCGTGAAAGGAAATATGGACAACTAATGGCTAAACTTAAAAAGGAAGGAGACATCGTAATCAGAAACTCAGACAAAGGGGGCAACATAGTGCTGTGGCCTTTAACTGACAACATGACTGAAGCCTATAGCCAGTTAAACAACATTGAATGCTACCGGAAAATCACTCCCCTGAAATTCAAAGCAACGCAGGACCAGCTACACACCAAACTTTTGGCATGGAAAAGTTTAGGTCTTCTGAGTTTGGATGAATTTAAATTTTAAAAAAAGGACTACCCGATAACTCCTGTCATTTATTTCATTCAGAAAATACACAAGAATATTGAGAAGCCACCAGGTAGGTCCATCATTTCAGCCTGTGATGGGCCCCTAGAGAATCTATCCCAATACATAGATTTCTTCCTGCAAGAGCATGTTCACAACCTGGAATCATACGTACAAGATACTAGTGATTTCATACGAAAAATTAGTAATGTGACATGGCAGGAAGGATACCAACTAATAACTTTGGATGTGTCTTCTCTTTATACATGTATTCGGAATTGTGATGGCGTAGAAGGCAGTAGAGTACTATTTATCCAGAAGACCTCTTGAGTATCTGCAACACAATAGAATGCTAATGGACATGTTGGTTTTTGTCTGGAAAACAATTTCTTTTTATTCAAAAGCAGATGTTCCAACAGGTGCAGGGTGTGGCCATGGGAGCCAGCTTCTTCCCCAGCTATGCTTGCATGTTCATGGGCTGGTGGGAGGAGCTGATATTACGGAAGGAATATGATTCAATCTATAGGGGGAAGGTAATATCTTGGTTGCCATATATTGATGTCTTGATGATCATATGGAATGGAACTGTGACAGAAGCTAAAAATGTTATCGCTTTAATCAATGTTAATAATGTCAATCTTACATTTACATCTCACAGAAGTCATGAGAGTGTTTCATTCTTAGATGTAAAGGTCACAGTGGTCAACAATATCATAACCACTTCCCTCTTCCGTAAAGAAACTGCTGGCAATACTTTGCTACATGCGTCTAGTGCGCATCCCCCTCATTTAATCCACAGCATCCCCTATGGGGAAATGCTGCGGTTACGCAGGATTTGTAGCAATACTCCAGATTTGGAAAAACATCAATCTGAAAGTAAGACACGATTCCTGCAGCAGGGATATAGCACCAAAGCAATTGAGATAGCCATTCGTAAATCACAGGCCTTGGCCAGAGAAGACCTCTTGCTTTACAGGAATAGGTCTCATAAAGTTAGTGATACAAATCCTACAGCTTCCACAGAACCAGTGAGGTTGATCTTGACATTCTCACGACAGGAACAACAATTGCGCAAAATTATTCAGCGCAATTGGCATATAGTCAAGAGGATCCTATTATAGGAAGTTCCCTCCTGGATTCCCCTCAATTACGTTCAGGAAATCAGTGTCCATGTCCAATGTCCTGGTTAAGAGCAGTCCAGAACACAAGGAAGGAGAAGGTTGGCTAACTGCAAGAAAGGGGTTCTTTAAATGCTCAAACTGTAAGGCATGTGCACATGGAGACAATAGAACAACATATTTGACTGCATTTAGCGATAAGCCCCAAAAGATCAAATTTCATCTGACTTGTAAGACCGAATTTGCGGTATATGTCTTAGAATGTAGCTGCAAACTGGCTTATATTGGGAGCACCAAATTACCAGTGCACAAACGGGTTTTACAGCATATCAGGGCAATTACTAACAATGACCCTAATTACCCGGTAGCCCGGCATTTTAAAGAACAACATAGCAGTAACCTAAAACATCTCAAATATTATGTCATTGACACTGTCCCCGTACAAAGAATTGGTGGGGATAGAGAAGGGAAGCTAAGAAGATTGGAGACCCACTACATTCTAGAACTCAACACTAAACAGCCAGGGGGGCTCAACATGAGCGAGGATCTGTACACATACCTTTGAACATTTTGGCCTCCCAATACATTAAGAGACTCAAATTTGAAAACTGAATTTAAAAAAAAAACTATTAAAAAAACATAACTTTCATAGATAGGTAATTACATCAACATCTGACATAAGATATTTGTCCCAGCATTTTTGCACTATTTTTTCACTTTTTAATATCTCTTTCTTTTCAAATAGAGTTTTTAAAACAGAACTATATTCCTTTTAACATTCGAAAATGTATTTAGGGTTTTACGACAAATGAATTATATTTATATTTATGGATTTTATATGTATTTATTTTGGAATTATTTATTTACATATTTATGAATATATTTATGATTGTGGGAATCATTTTGTCAAAACTCAGAAAAACTCTTTAAGGAATGGAATCCCAAGGAAAGCTTTATTTTGCACATGCTGTTATTTGCACATGTTTTTTCGCCTAATAGTAACACTAATAGAAAATGTGAGTGGATTTTTACTATGTAGGCAATGAATAGGAGAAGGTTTTGTGTTGTTTTTATACACTTGCACTTTACAATCGGAGGCACGGGTTCTCAAACTTACTTTGCATTGTTCTAATTATTTCACTTCACATATCAGTATATTCTTTTACTCTTTTTACTCCTTTATACAGTCCAGTGAAGATATGGGTCTTGGCATTTTCGTTTTAGATAATGGACAAACAATGCCTTTATGCAGCAAAAGTGTTTTTAGTAACCAAAATGATAAGCAATCAATACTTTTTCTTTTTCTATACAATGCACTCTGTATTCAGAAATAACGAAAGGTTTATGCATTGAGGCATATATTTCTTTAAGTATGTTGTCTATGTCCATTATTAAGCAATTACACTGTGACTTTAAAAAGGAGTATTCACTAGGCAATGTTGTCATGTGATCAAGGCAGGGATCTGCCGAAACGCGTCATGGCGGCTGGTGGTGTGTCTAAATAAATCAATTGCACCAAACCTGTGGTCTACACTCGTTTTCTTCAGGAGAAGATTTGCAAGGCGAGTTTGTGGCATATATATATATATATTCACTGAAAAAACCATAGGTTTCAGACACGTTATAGTTAGAAATTAGCATTTAAAAAACCTTTGAAATTCACTGAAAAAACCATAGGTTTTAGGGACAGTTATAGTTAGTTGGACATTTCACCCGTACAAAACCCGTGAAATTCCCCTGTTATAGTTAGTTCAGCTAACTATAACTCGCGCCCCGCAATGCACTGCTGATGACGTCACATATTACATCACTCATGACATGGTCAGTGACATCACTGATGACATCACTGATGACATCTCAAATGACATCACTGATGACATCACTGATGACATCATCCAGTGACTGTGTGTTTCTGTAAAGTTTAAATATGTTTAATATATATAGGGAAAGGCGTATTGAAGAATGAGTGGGTGTATAAGTGTCTGAATGGATGATTTAGTACGTGAGTGACTGACTCTACAAGTGAGTGATTAAACGTATCTTACTGAATGCATGGGTTAGTGACTAAACTGTGTGAATGTCTGTATCCGTCTGTTTGTTGGTGTGTAAGTGGATGCATGGATTTGCGAATAGCTACATGAGTGTCTATATGGGTTATTGATTGGTTCTCTGAGTATCTGTATGGCTGCCTGAGTGTTTGTGTGGGTGGGGTGTGTGTGACTCTATACATAGATGTGTGAGTGGGTGATTCACTGGGTGCATGATTTCAAGAGTGCATCTGTGATGGACTGCTTGGGTGGGTGAGTGTGTGTATGGGTGTGTTAGTGAGTGAATGTATATCTCAGTGGTACATGTGCGAGTAACTACATATGTAAAAGGCAGTATATATGTGTGTTAGAGTATTTAAATGGCTATAAGTGAGAGTGTGTTATTGTGAGAGTGGCTGTATGGATGCGTGTGTGCTTGTATCAGTTATTGTATAAGAGCGTAAGAATGTGCTAGTATTTGTATGAGTAAGTGAGCTGGTGTGTGTATAACTGTATAGGTGAGTAAATGGGTGTGTGATTAATTTTTGCATGACTGACTAGGTGTGTGAGTACCTCTATGGATGAGTGGCGGTGTGTGAGTGTTTATATAGGTGTATGAGTGCATATGATAGTCCTGTACTGAGTTACTGTAAGTATGAGTGACTGTACGGGTGAGTGAGTGGATATGTGTGTAGACCTAAGAATCAGTGAGTGGGTATGTAGTTTTTGGTGTTGGAGTGTCTATGGTTTTGAGAATGGCAGTCTGTAATTTAGAGTGGGTGTATCAAAAGTTATATTAGGGTGTGAGAAGATGCATGAAATTATCACATGGATGATGTCATCAGTGATGTCATTTGAGATGTCATCAGTGATGTCATCAGTGATGTCACTGACCATGTCATGAGTGATGTAATATGTGACGTCATCAGCAGTGCATTGCGGGGCGCGAGTTATAGTTAGCTGAACTAACTATAACAGGGGAATTTCACGGGTTTTGTACGGGTGAAATGTCCAACTAACTATAACTGTCCCTAAAACCTATGGTTTTTCAGTGAATTTCAAAGGTTTTTAAATGCTAATTTCTAACTATAACGTGTCTGAAACCTATGGTTTTTTCAGTGAATTTCAAAGGTTTTTAAATGCTAATTTCTAACTATAACGTGCCTGAAACCTATGGTTTTTCAGTGAATTTCAAAGGTTTTTTAAATGCTAATTTCTAACTATAACGTGCCTGAACCCTATGGTTTTTTCAGTGAATTTCAAAGGTTTTTAAATGCTAATTTCTAACCATAACGTGCCTGAAACCTATGATTTTTTAAGTGAATTTCAAAGGTTTTTTAAATGCTAGTTTCTAACTATGCCAACAGAGGTAGGACATGTGAAGAAAGAAGAAAAACGCACAGAAAGAAGCAAAAGATGTGCAGAAAGAACCAACAGAGGAGCAGAAAGAGGCCTTGTTGCAAAATCATCCTGTGCCCACAACTTTTTCAGACGGGTACTGGTGGTAACTGACTCTGACTAACCAGAGCCAGTGCGCGTTTGCACAGTGGTGAAGGGAGGGGGGCCTGAGGTGACATGTGTGCAAACGCGCCCCGTGGCGCGTTTTAAGTTGCGGGATTAAGTCCCCTTGAATCCTGAGGGTCCCTGGGGCCCAACTAGCCCCCAGGTACCTACAGTTAGGACCACAGAGCTGAGTTGCAGAGAGGCGTTCCGAGGCCACGCACTTTTTTCACCTCTCTGCAACGCAACTCTGTTGTGCTTACTGAAGGTACCTGGTGGGCTAGTTGGCCCCCAGGATTCAAAGGGAATTAACTCCCCAACTTAAAACGCACCACAGGGCGTGTTTGCGCACATGTCACCTGAGGCCCCGCCCCTCCCTTCACCACTGTGCAAACGCGCCCGTGGCGCGTTTTAAGTTGGGGGATTAGGTCACCTTGAATCCTGAGAGTCCCTGGGGCCCAACTAGCCCACCAGGTACTTCCAGTAAGCACCACAGGCCTGCGTTGCAACGCCTGTAACAAATTGTGCAGTTGTGTTTAGGTAGTGAAGAGGGTCGTGCAGGGGGTAGTGTTTTAGGGTTTAGGGTAGTGCAGTGGTGTTTGTGTAGTGTAGGGGGTCATGCTGGGGGTAGATTTAGGGTTTAGGGTAGTGCAGTGGTGTTTGGGTAGTGTAGGGAGTCGTGCTGGGGGAGTGTTTTAGGGTTTAGGGTAGTACAGTGGTGTTTGGGTAGTGTAGGGGTCGTGCTGGGGTTAGTGTTTTAGGGTTTTAGGGTTTAGGGTAGTGCAGTGGTGTTTGGGTAGTGTAGGGGATACTGCTGGGGGTAGTGTTTTAGGGTTTAGGGTAGTGCAATGGTGTTTGGGTAGTGTAGGGGTACTGCTGGGGGTAGTGTTTTAGGGTTTAGGGTAGTGCAGTGGTGTTTGGGTAGCGTAGGGGTACTGCTGGGGGTAGTGTTTTATGGTTTAGGGTAGTGCAGTGGTGTTTGGGTAGTGTAGGGGTTCGTGCTGGGGTAGTGTTTTAGGGTTTAGGGGAGTGCAGTGGTGTTTGGGAAGTGTAGGGGGTCGTGCTGGGGGTAGTGTTTTAGGGATTAGGTAGTGCATTGGTATTTGGGTAGTGTAGGGGGTCATGCGGGGGTAGTGTTTTAGGGTTTAGGGCAGTGCAGTGGTGTTTAGGTAGTGTAGGGGTCGTGCTGGGGGAGTGTTTTAGGGTTTAGGGCAGTGCAGTGGTGTTCGGGTAGTGTAGGGGGTCGTGCTGGGGAAGTGTTTTAGGGTTTAGGGCAGTGCAGTGGTGTTCGGGTAGTGTAGGGGTCGTGCTGGGGGAGTATTTTAGGGTTTAGGGTAGTGCAGTGGTGTTCGGGTAGTGTAGGGGGTCATGCTGGGGTAGTGTTCTAGGGTTTAGGGCAGTGCAGTGGTGTTCGGGCAGTGTAGGGGGTCGTGCTGGGGGTGGTGTTTTAGGGTTTAGGGCAGTGCAGTGGTGTTCGGGCAGTGTAGGGGGTCGTGCTGGGGGTGGTGTTTCAGGGTTTAGGGCAGTGCAGTGGTGTTCGGGCAGTGTAGGGGGTCGTGAAGGGGGTGGTGTTTCAGGGTTTAGGGCAGTGCAGTGGTGTTCGGGCAGTGTAGGGGGTCGTGCTAGGGGTGGTGTTTCAGGGTTTAGGGCAGTGCAGTGGTGTTCGGGCAGTGTAGGGGGTCATGCTGGGGGTGGTGTTTCAGGGTTTGGGGCAGTGCAGTGGTGTTCGAGCAGTAAAGGGGTCATGCTGGGGGTGGTGTTTCAGGGTTTAGGGCAGTGCAGTGGTGTTCGGGCAGTGTAGGGGGTGGTGCAGGGGTGGTGTTTCAGGGTTTAGGGCAGTGCAGTGGTGTTCGGGCAGTGTAGGGGTGGTGCAGGGGGTGGTGTTTCAGGGTTTAGGGCAGTGCAGTGGTGTTCGGGCAGTGTAGGGGTCATGCAGGGGTGGTGTTTCAGGGTTTAGGGCAGTGCAGTGGTGTTCGGGCAGTGTAGGGAGCGGTGCAGGGGGTGGTGTTTCAGGGTTTAGGGCAGTACAGTGGTGTTCGGGCATTGTAGGGGTGGTGCTGGGGCTGGTGTTTCAGGGTTTAGGGCAGTGCAGTGGTGTTCGGGCAGTGTAGGGGGTCGTGCTGGGGCTGGTGTTTCAGGGTTTAGGGCAGTGCAGTGGTGTTTGGGCAGTGTAGGGGTCGTGCTGGGGCTGGTGTTTCAGGGTTTAGGGCAGTGCAGTGGTGTTCGGGCAGTGTAGGGTGTTGTGCTGGGGCTGGTGTTTCAGGGTTCAGGGCAGTGCAGTGGTGTTTGGGCAGTGTAGGGGGTCGTGCTGAGGCTGGTGTTTCACGGTTTAGGGCAGTGCAGTGGTGTTCGGGCAGTGTAAGGGGTCGTGCTGGGGCTGGTGTTTCAGGGTTTAGGGCAGTGCAGTGGTGTTCGGGCACTGTAGGCGGTCGTGCTGGGGCTGGTGTTTCAGGGTTTAGGGCAGTGCAGTGGTGTTCGGGCAGTGTAGGGGGTCGTGCTGGGGCTGGTGTTTCAGGGTTTAGGGCAGTGCAGTGGTGCTCGGGCAGTGTAGGGGGTCGTGCTGGGGGTGATGTTTCAGGGTTTAGGGTAGTGCAGTGGTGTTCGGGCAGTGTAGAGGGTCGTGCTGGGGCTGGTGTTTCAGGGTTTTGGGCAGAGCAGTGGTGTTCGGGCAGTGTAGGGGGTCATGCTGGGGGTAGTGTTTCAGGGTTTAGGGCAGTGCAGTGGTGTTCGGGCAGTGTAGGGGTCGTGCTGGGGGTGGTGTTTCAGGGTTTAGGTCAGTGGTGTTCGGGCAGTGTAGGGGGTCTTGCTGGGGGTGATGTTTCAGGGTTTAGGGCAGTGCAGTGGTGTTCGGGCAGTGTAGGGGTCTTGCTGGGGGTAGTGTTTCAGGGTTTAGGGCAGTGCAGTGGTGTTCGGGCAGTGTAGGGGGTCATGCTGGGGGTGGTGTTTCAGGGTTTAGGGCAGTGCAGTGGTGTTCGGGCAGTGTAGGGGGTCGTGAAGGGGTGGTGTTTCAGGGTTTAGGGCAGTGCAGTGGTGTTCGGGCAGTGTAGGGGTCGTGCTAGGGGTGGTGTTTCAGGGTTTAGGGCAGTGCAGTGGTGTTCGGGCAGTGTAGGGGGTCATGCAGGGGCTGGTGTTTCAGGGTTTAGGGCAGTGCAGTGGTGTTCGGGCAGTGTAGGGGGTCGTGCTGGGGGTAGTGTTTTAGGGTTTAGGGTAGTGCAGTGGTGCTTGTGTAGTGTAGGGGGTCGTGCTGGGGGTAGTGTTTTAGGGTTTAGGGTAGTGCAGTGGTGTTTGTGTAGTGTAGGGGGTCATGTTTTAGGGTAGTGCAGTAGTGTTTGGGTAGTGTAGGGGTCGTGCTGGGGGTAGTGTTTTAGGATTTAGGTTAGTGCAGTGGTGTTTGGGTAGTGTAGGGGTCGTGCTGGGGGTAGTGTTTTAGGGTTTAGGGTAGTGCAGTGGTGTTTGTGTAGTGTAGGGGGTCGTGCTGGGGGTAGTGTTTTAGGGTTTAGGGTAGTGCAGTGGTGCTTGTGTAGTGTAGGGGGTCGTGCTGGGGGTAGTGTTTTAGGGTTTAGGGTAGTGCAGTGGTGTTCGGGCAGTGTAGGGGGTCATGCTGGGGGTGGTGTTTCAGGGTTTAGGGCAGTGCAGTGGTGTTCGGGCAGTGTAGGGGGTCGTGAAGGGGTGGTGTTTCAGGGTTTAGGGCAGTGCAGTGGTGTTCGGGCAGTGTAGGGGGTCGTGCTAGGGGTGGTGTTTCAGGGTTTAGGGCAGTGCAGTGGTGTTCGGGCAGTGTAGGGGGTCATGCAGGGGCTGGTGTTTCAGGGTTTAGGGCAGTGCAGTGGTGTTCGGGCAGTGTAGGGGGTCGTGCTGGGGGTAGTGTTTTAGGGTTTAGGGTAGTGCAGTGGTGCTTGTGTAGTGTAGGGGGTCGTGCTGGGGGTAGTGTTTTAGGGTTTAGGGTAGTGCAGTGGTGTTTGTGTAGTGTAGGGGGTCATGTTTTAGGGTAGTGCAGTAGTGTTTGGGTAGTGTAGGGGTCGTGCTGGGGGTAGTGTTTTAGGATTTAGGTTAGTGCATTGGTGTTTGGGTAGTGTAGGGGTCGTGCTGGGGGTAGTGTTTTAGGGTTTAGGGTAGTGCAGTGGTGTTTGTGTAGTGTAGGGGTCGTGCTGGGGGTAGTGTTTTAGGGTTTAGGGTAGTGCAGTGGTGCTTGTGTAGTGTAGGGGTCGTGCTGGGGGTAGTGTTTTAGGGTTTAGGGTAGTGCAGTGGTGTTTGTGTAGTGTAGGGGTCATGTTTTAGGGTAGTGCAGTGGTGTTTGGGTAGTGTAGGGGTCGTGCTGGTGGTAGTGTTTTAGGATTTAGGTTAGTGCAGTGGTGTTTGGGTAGTGTAGGGGGTCGTGCTGGGGGTAGTGTTTGAGGGTTTAGGATAGTGCAGTGGTGCTTGTGTAGTGTAGGGGGTCGTGCTGGGGGTAGTGTTTTAGGGTTTAAGGTAGTGCAGTGGTGTTTTTGTAGTGTAGGGGGTCATGTTTTAAGATGCAATGCTCCAATACCTGACCAGTCTGCACTACATAAAACTGCAAAAAACTAAAAATAAAAAGTGTTTTGCACACTTTTGTCATTGGGCTATATGTGGGCTACATCTGGGTAATATTTGTGCTACATTTGGGCTCTTTTTTCACTGGTGGCCATCTTGGAAGACTTCTTTGTTATGAAGTTTCCTAATTTCTTCATTTACTGCAGTCTCCTCAGTAGGAAATGCTTTCAGTTTTTACTTTGATTCCATCAAGAAGGCATTCAGATGTGTCTCACATCTGCCATAAATTCAGAATGTTAGCACTCTAGTTGCTCATTAGATCACTGGAGTAAAGCTACTGCTCACCAGGGAGTTAACTGGTAGTCTGCTGCTGGTATTGAAAGTGATTGTTTCAGTCTGCATGTCAGAATTTTCTAATGAAATAGAAGAGGATTTCAGATCTCACTTAAAACATGCCCTAATTTTTCTTTCTGCAGCACTAACCATAATTTCTATTTCAAAAAGAACCCCATCATTTTGTTCCTTTTTAAATTAAATGTTTTAAGTGTTACCGGTTTATTCCAATCAAGATGGCTTCAGGTGTGCCATACTTTTGTCATAAGTAAGGCTGTTAGCGCTCTAGTTGTTCTTTAGAACACTCTGGGAAGCTGCAGTAGAACACAAAGGCATCAACTGGCAGGCTGCTCCTGTTGAAATATAACAGGAAGATATTTGAGATCACACTTGAAATATGTCCTAATTTTTCTTTCTACAGCACTAACCATAATTTCTATGACAAAATGAACCCCATCATTTTGTTCCTTTTAAATTAAATGTTTTAAGTGTTACCAGTTTATTCCAATCAAGATGGCTTCAGGTGTGCCATACGTTTGTCATAAGTAAGGCTGTTAGCACTCTAGTTGTTCTTTAGAACACTCTGGGAAGCTGCAGTAGAACACAAAGGCATCAACTGGCAGGCTGCTCCTGTTGAAATATAACAGGAAGATATTTGAGATCACACTTGAAACATGTCCTAATTTTTCTTTCTACAGCACTAACCATAATTTCTATGACAAAATGAACCCCATCATTTTGTTCCTTTTTAAATTAAATTGTTTAAGTGTTACCAGTTTATTCCAATCAAGATGGCTTCAGGTGTGCCATACTTTTGTCATAAGTAAGGCTGTTAGCACTCTAGTTGTTCTTTAGAACACTCTGGGAAGCTGCAGTAGAACACAAAGGAATCAACTGACAGTCTCTGCCCTTGTTGGATGTACATGTTTTACTGAGAATGTCAGACTTCATTCTCACATGAGTGAGAAAGATAATGTGAATTTACAGAAAATATGCTCTCATTTTAGCTTCTGGAGCACCTTCCAAACCTCCATGGGACAAGCATGAGAAAATAGTGTTCTCTCAAACATGATTCATGATATCCCAGCAGAAGGTTTTTCACATGGTAAAATCACCTTAGAATACACCACAATTCCTAAAATTAGTATGGTACCATCAACAAATAAATTCTAATGTAACTAAAGCCTGTTATCACCCTTTATAGTTCTCCTTTTGGTGACCCTCAAAATCTTCTATTCACTACAATGCATTTCAATGAGGTACTATCATTTATATTGGTCCCAAGATGGCTGCCAGCAATTCCAGGATGAAGTGCTGACAGCCAATCAGATCTCACAATGACATGTGTGGTTAGGCTCCGCCCAGATATATATGTGACTTTACTTTTGATTTTCTCAGGAACTACTGAACGGATTTACACCATTTAAGCAAAAGGCACGACACTGAACCAAGGGCTACCTCTTTGCCAAATTTGGTGTAATTCCGTTCAGCAGTTCGGGCTGTAGCTGCGACTAAAGGTTCCTATGGAAAAATGAATGGGGAAAACGCGTTTTGGGACCCCCTTTTTCTCGGCCCCGCTTGACGTATCACCCCGAGACTTTCAGGATAGGAGCGGACCGGAGCGCCCCAACAAGTTGGAAACTTTCGCGAAGATTCGTCAACCGGCGCCAACGTTATTTCAAATAGAATGTCGCGGATTTCCTATGGATAATAGGTTTTAACTATAACTATCTACTAGCGACCGCCAGTAGATAATATATATATATATATATATATAGTATCTACTGGCGGTCGCCAGTAGATAGTTATAGTTAGGACCTATTTTCCATAGGAAATCCGCGACATTCTATTTGAAATAACTCTTGCGCCGGTTGACGAATCTTCGCGAAAGCTTCCAACTTGTTGGGGCGCTCCGCTCCTACCCTGAAAGTCTCGGGTTGATTCGTCAGCGGGTGCCGAGAAAAAGGGGTCCCAAAACGCGTTTTCCCCATTCATTTTCCCATAGGATCCTTTCATCGCAGCTACAGCTCGACTGCTGAACGGAATTACACCAAATTTGGCAAAGAGGTAGCCCTTGGTTCAGGTCGTGCCTTTTGCTTAAATGGTGTAAATCCGTTCAGTATTTTCTGAGAAAATCACAAATAAAATCACATATATATCTATGGCCGAGTAGGGTCCGCGTACCCTCCCGATCACGAGCTGCATGCTAATTGGCTGTCAACACTCCAAATCAGGAAGTGTTGGCAGCCATTTTGTCCCTCGGTAGAACCGAGGGACAGAAACAAGTGCGCAAACGCACAAAGGGGGCAGGGTAGAAACACCCTGACCCCTAGGTCTGCTCAGGGGGTCCCACAAGGACCCCTGGGCAGAAAAAGCATTTTTTTAAATCGGCAGGATGCGCTCAGGGTGCGCGAATCCCGCCGAGAAAAAAAAGAAACAAGTGCGCAAAACGCACAAAGGGGGCAGGGTAGAAACACCCTGACCCCTAGGTCTGCTCAGGGGTCCCACAAGGACCCCCTGGGCAGAAAAACTTTTTTTTAATTCGGCAGGATGCGCTCAGGGTGCGCGGATCCTGCCGGAGAACAAAATCGAAGAGCGGTCTCCGCGCTCGATGCAAATTTGCCCTCGGGTGGCCCAAGTCCCGGGGGCATGTGGGGGTGGGTTTATTGTTTATGGAGGGCCTCTAAGGCCCCCAAGCCCCGAGGACCGCCACCCCCGGGGCTTTCTAATAAAAATGGTGCGGGAGGGCTCTGAGCCCTCCCGCAGCCCCGAGGACCGTCACCCCCGGGGCTTCTTTTTTAAATTTTTAAATACCTGTGTGGGGGGCTCCAGCCTCCCACACGCCCGGGACCGCCACCTCCCCGGGGCACTACAAATTTTAAAATGGGGGTCCGTTTTGGAAACCCGAAGCCCCGGGGACCACCACATCCCCAGGGCTTTGCAGATGTGGGGAGGGGGGCCGCGCGGCCCCCCTCCTGGAGCCTGTAATGGCCCTGGGGACCGCCACCCCCAGGGCCGGCTCCTGCAGTGTCCCGGGGTGCCTACCCCCGGGACACTGTAGTTTGCTATGGCAGGACGGGAGCCTCGCGGCTCCAGTCCTGCCATAGCAAACTGCTTTGGATATTGGAGAGAGAGCAGGAAACCTGCTCTCGCCTCCAATATCCAAGCAAACTGCTTTTCACACGGGGAGCTGCATGTTAGCAGCTCCCCATGTGGAAAAGCAATGCCGGCTCCCAAGGGACGCGGGGAGCCGGCGGGACTATGGGGGGATTGGGGACCCCCCCACAGTCCCCAACGGAGAGGGCCAGCCCCGGGGGATGGGGTCCCCAGGGCAAGTAGAGGCCCGGGAGGGGGCCCACGCGGCCCCCCTCCCCAAAATGAATTTTTTTTTTTTTTAAAAGGCCGGGCCCTGGGGGATGGGGTCCCCGGGGCCATAAGTGGCCTGAGGAGGGGGGCAACGCAGCCCCCTCCATAAGTTTAAAAAAAAAAAAAGAAGGCCATGCCCCGGGGATGGGGTCCCGGGGCACATTAAGGCCTGGGGAGGGGGCCACGCGGCCCCTTCCAAATTTTTTTAAATTAAAACAAAATATTAGGGGGCAGGCCCTGGGGGATGGGGTCCCCAGGGCCAAAAATTAGAAAAAGAAGGGGGCCACACATCCCCCTTCTTAAAAACAAATTAAAAAAATACCGGCATTGCGCCGGAGGCCACGCCCTCCTTGGAGCACTCTGCAAACGCGCCCCTGGCGCGTTTGCAGATGAGGAACGACTCCCCTTGAATACTGGGGGTCCCTGAGGGCCAATTAGCCCACCAGGAACCTCCAGTATGAGCCAGGGGGCTGCGTTGCAGAGAGGTGTACAGAGGCCACGCCCCTTTTACACCTCTCTGCAACGCTGCTCTGTGGCGCTTTGGAGGTACATGGTGAGCTAGTTGGCCCCAGGGACACTCAGGATTCAAGGGACTTAATCCCCCAACTTAAAACGCGCCACGGGGCGCGTTTGCACAGTGGTGAAGGGAGGGGGCGGGGCTTCAGGTGACATGTGTGCAAACAGGCCCCGTGGCGCGTTTTAAGATGGGGAATTAAATCCCCTTCAATCCTGAGGGTCCCTGTGGGCCAACTAGCCCACCAGGTACCTCCAGTAAGCGCCACGGAGCTGCGTTACAGAGTGTTGTAAAAAGGGGCGTGGCCTCTGAACACCTCTTTGCAACGCAGCTCTCTGGCGCATACTGGAGGTATCTGGTGGGCTAGTTGGCCCCTAGGGACCCTCGGGATTGAAGAGGAATTAATTCTCCAACTTAAAACGCGCCACTGGGTGTGTTTGCAGACATGTCCCCTCAGGCCCCACCCCCTTCCTTCACCATTGTGCAAATATTCCTCTAAAATCAACCGAACTACGAATTCCGATTTACCCACCTGTTATCAGGAGAGACCTCAGTGCTGCATCTTTCAGCCCAGTACTGATCCTGAAAAGTAATTCTAACCGTACTTACCAGTAACTTGACTTTCCTTCCATAGGCTAACATTGACTGGTTTCACTTGGAAATTCTTCTAAGTGTGCAGTTTTGGAACTTTATAATATTCCTCTAAAATCAGCCGAAATACGAATTCCGATTTACTCACCTGTTATCAGGGAGAGAACCCAGTGCTGCATCTTTTAGCCCAGCACTGACCCTGAAAAGTAATTCTAACCGTACTTACCAGTAACTTATATTTCCTTCCATAGGAATCCATTGTCTGGTTTTCAGCAGAAAAGTTTCAAAGTGTCGATTTTCACAAACTACAAATATTCCTTAAAAATCGCCTGTATGACTTAAACGCATTCTTTCAACTGTTTACAGGAGATGCACCAGTGCTGGATCCAGGATCCAACACTGAGTAAGAAAAAGTAACGATAACACTACTTACCTGCTAAGTGAATTTCCTCCCGTAGGATAACATTGGTGATTCTATGTGAAAAAGTTTCTAAGTGTCAACTTTTTAAAATACAATAATATTCCTTAAAAATCACTACTGTAACCAAAACGCTTTTACTCAACTGTTTACAGGAGATGTCCCAGGACTGAATCTAGGATCCAGTCCTGTGGTTAGAAAAGTAATCCATAAAGTAACTAATTGCATTTAACTAGAAATTCACATTGAGCTCAATGTTGCATTGTGTTTGAAATTGTGTTGCCCATTGCAACAACTGTAACTACTGTACTTAAAAGTCTATTGCCTATTTGCAAAGTATTTAAACTAAAGTAATTCATTCAGAGAAAGTATATTTTGTAATGTAATTACAATGTAATTTAAAAAATAAAATATGTAAAAATAAATAGTTTAAAAAATTTAGTAAATCAGTATCCAAAAAATAAATATAACAATTAATACATTTAAAAATTGTCATTTACAAAACCTTTGAAATTCACTGAAAAAAACATAGGTTTCAGACATGTTATAGTTAGGAATTAGCATTTAAAAAACCGTTGAAATTCACTGAAAAAACCATAGGTTTCAGACACGTTATAGTTAGAAATTAGCATTTAAAAACCTTTGAAATTCACTGAAAAAACCATAGGTTTTAGGGACAGTTATAGTTAGTTGGACATTGCACTCGTACAAAACCCGTGAAATTCCCCGTTATAGTTAGTTCAGCTAACTATAACTCGCGCCCCGCCATTCACTGCTGATGACGTCACATATTACATCACTCATGACATGGTCAGTGACATCACTGATCCTCCATACAGACACTTATACACCCACTCATTCCTCAATACAGCTTGGCATATATATAAAACAAAATTAAACTTTACAGAAACACACAGTCACTGGATGATGTCATCAGTGATGTCATCAGTGATGTCACTGACCATGTCATGAGTGATGTAATATGTGACGTCATCAGCAGTATATTATGGGGCGCGAGTTATAGTTAGCTGAACTAACTATAACGGGGAATTTCACGAGTTTTGTACGAGTGCAATGTCCAACTAACTATAACTGTCCCTAAAACCTATGGTTTTTTCAGTGAATTTCAAAGGTTTTTTAAATGCTAATTTCTAACTATAACGTGTCTGAAACCTATGGTTTTTTCAGTGAATTTCAAAGGTTTTTTCCATGCTAATTTCTAACTATAACTGTCCCTAAAACCTATGGTTTTTTCATTGAATTTCAAAGGTTTTTTAAATGCTAATTCCTAACTATAACATGTCTGAAACCTATGTTTTTTTTCAGTGAATTTCAAAGGTTTTGTAAATGACAATTTTTAAATGTATTAATTGTTATATTTATTTTTGGATACTGATTTACTACATTTTTTAAACTATTTATTTTTACATATTTTATTTTTAAATTACATTGTAATTACATTATACATTACATTACAAAATATACTTTATCTGAATGAATTACTTTAGTTTAAATACTTTGCAAATAGGCAATAGACTTTTAAGTACAGTAGTTACAGTTGTTGCAATGGGCAACACAATTTCAAACACAATGCAACATTGAGCTCAATGTGAATTTCTAGTTAAATGCAATTAGTTACTTTATGGATTACTTTTCTAACCACAGGACTGGATCCTAGGATTCAGTCCTGGGACATCTCCTGTAGACAGTTGAGTAAAAGCGTTTTGGTTACAGTAGTGATTTTTAAGGAATATTATTGTATTTTAATCTTTGACACTTAGAAACTTTTTCACATAGAGTCACCAATGTTATCCTATGGGAGGAAATTCACTTAGCAGGTAAGTAGTGTTATCGTTACTTTTTCTTACTCAGTGTTGGATCCTGGATCCAGCACTGGTGCATCTCCTGTAAACAGTTGAAAGAATGCGTTTAAGTCATACAGGCGATTTTTAAGGAATATTTGTAGTTTGTGAAAATCGACACTTTGAAACTTTTCTGCTGAAAACCAGACAATGGATTCCTATGGAAGGAAATATAAGTTACTGGTAAGTACAGTTAGAATTACTTTTCAGGGTCAGTGCTGGGCTAAAAGATGCAGCACTGGGTTCTCTCCTGATAACAGGTGAGTAAATCGGAATTAGTAGTTCGGTTGATTTTAGAGGAATATTATAAAGTTCCAAAACTCCACACTTAGAAGAATTTCCAAGTGAAACCAGCCAATGTTAGCCTATGGAAGGAAATTCAAGTTACTGGTAAGTACGGTTAAAATTACTTTTCAGGATCAGTACTGGGCTGAAAGATGCAGCACTGAGGTCTCTCCTGATAACAGGTGAGTAAATCGGAATTCGTATTTTGGCTGATTTTAGAGGAATATTATAAAGTTCCAAAACTCCACACTTAGAAGAATTTCCAAGTGAAACCAGTCAATGTTAGCCTATGGAAGGAAATTCAAGTTACTGGTAAGTACGGTTAAAATTACTTTTCAGGATCAGTACTGGGCTGAAAGATGCAGCACTGAGGTCTCTCCTGATAACAGGTGAGTAAATCGGAATTCGTAGTTCGGCTGATTTTAGAGGAATATTTGCACAATGGTGAAGGAAGGGGGTGGGGTCTGAGGTGACATGTCTGCAAACACACCCAGTGGCGTGTTTTAAGTTGGAGAATTAATTCCTTCTCAATCCCGAGGGTCCCTAGGGGCCAACTAGCCCACCAGATACCTCTAGTATGCCCCAGACAGCTGCGTTGCAGAGAGGTGTTCAGAGGCCACGCCCCTTTTTACAACACTCTGCAACGCAGCTCCCTGGCGCATACTGGAGATTACTGGTGGGCTAGTTGGCCCCCAGTATATATATATTCACTGAAAAAACCATAGGTTTCAGGCACGTTATAGTTAGAAATTTGCATTTAAAAACCTTAGAAATTCACTGAAAAACCATAAGGTTTTAGGGACAGTTATAGTTAGTTGGACATTGCACTCGTACAAAACCCGTGAAATTCCCCCGTTATAGTTAGTTCAGGTAACTATAACTCGCGCCCCGCAATGCACTGCTGATGACGTCACATATTACATCACTCATGACATGGTCAGTGACATCACTGATGACATCACTGATGACATCTCAAATGACATCACTGATGACATCACTGATGACATCATCCAGTGACTGTGTGTTTGTGTAAAGTTTAAATATGTTTAATATATATAGGGAAAGGCGTATTGAAGAATGAGTGGGTGTATAAGTGTCTGAATGGATGATTTAGTAGGTGCGTGACTGAGTCTATAAGTGAGTGATTAAACGTATCTTACTGGATGCATGGGTGAGTGACTAAACTGTGTGAATGTCTGTATCCGTCTGTCTGTTGTTGTGTAAGCAGCTGCATGGGTTTCTGACTAGCTAAATGAGTGTCTATATGGGTTATGGATTGGTTCTCTGAGTATCTGTATGGGTGCCTCAGTGTTTGTGTGGGTGGGGTGAGTGTGACTCTGTGCATAGATGTGTGAGTGGGTGATTCACTGGGTGCATGGTTTCAAGAGTGCGTCTGTGATGGACTGTATGGGTGGGTGAGTGTGTGTATGGGTGTGTTAGTGATTGAATGTATATCTCAGTGGTACATGTGTGAGTAACTACATATGTGAAAGGCAGTATATATGTGTGTTGGAGCATATAAATGGCTATAAGTGAGAGTGTGTGATTGTGAGAGTGGCTATATGGATGAGTGTGTGCTTGCATCAGTGATTGCATAGGAGCGTAAGAATGTGCTAGTATTTTTATGAGTAAGTGAGCTGGTGTGTATAACTGTATAGGTGAGTAAATTGGAGTGTGATTAATTATTTGCATGACTGACTAGGTGTGTGAGTACCTCTATGGATGAGTTGCGTTGTGTGAGTGTTTATATAGGTGTATGAGTGCATATGATAGTCCTGTACTGAGTGACTGTAAGTATGAGTGACTGTACGGGTGAGTGAGTAGATGTGTGTGTGTAGACCTAAGAATCAGTGAGTGGGTATGTACTTATTGGTATTGGAGTGTGTATGGTTTTGAGAATGGCAGTCTGTAATTTAGAGTGGGTGTTTCAAAACTTATATTAGGTGTGAGAAGATGCATTAAATTCTCACATGGATGATGTCATCAGTGATGCCATCAGTGATGTCATTTGAGATGTCATCAGTGATGTCATCAGTGATGTCACTGACCATGTCATGAGTGATGTAATATGTGACGTCATCAGCAGTGCATTGCGGGGCGCGAGTTATAGTTACCTGAACTAACTATAACGGGGAATTTCACGGGTTTTGTACGAGTGCAATGTCCAACTAACTATAACTGTCCCTAAAACCTTATGGTTTTTTCAGTGAATTTCTAAGGTTTTTTAAATGCAAATTTCTACCTATAACGTGCCTGAAACCTATGGTTTTTTCAGTGAATTTCAAAGGTTTTTAAATGCTAATTTCTAACTATAACGTGTCTGAAACCTATGGTTTTTTCAGTGAATTTCAAAGGTTTTTTAAATGCTAATTCCTAACTATAACATGTCTGAAACCTACGGTTTTTTCAGTGAATTTCAAAGGTTTTGTAAATGACAATTTTTAAATGTATTAATTGTTATATTTATTTTTTCATACTGATTTACTACATTTTTAGAAACATTTTTTTTTACATATTTTATTTTTAAATTACATTGTAATTACATTATACATTACAAAAATACTTTCTCAGAATGAATTACTTTAGTTTAAATACTTTGCACATAGGCAATAGACTTTTAAGTACAGTAGTTACAGTTGTTGCAATGGGCAACACATTTTCAAACACAATGCAACATTCAGCTCAATGTGAATTTCTAGTTAAATGCAATTAGTTACTTTATGGATTACTTTTTCTAACCACAGGACTGGATCCTAGATTCAGTCCTGGGACATCTCCTGTAAACAGTTGAGTAAAAGCGTTTTGGTTACAGTAGTGATTTTTAAGGAATATTATTGTATTTTAAAAGTTGACACTTAGAAACTTTTTCTCATAGAATCACCAATGTTATCCTATGGAAGGAAATTCACTTAGCAGGTAAAAACTGTTATCGTTACTTTTTCTTACTCAGTGTTGGATCCTGGATCCAGCACTGGTGCATCTCCTGTAAACAGTTGAAAGAATGCGTTTAAGTCATACAGGCGATTTTTAAGGAATATTTGTAGTTTGTGAAAATCGACACTTTTAAACTTTTCAGCTGAAAACCAGACAATGGATTCCTATGGAAGAAAATATAAGTTACTGGTAAGTACGGTTAAAATTACTTTTCAGGGTCAGTGCTGGGCTAAAAGATGCAGCACTGAGGTCTCTCCTGATAACAGGTGAGTAAATCGGAATTCGTATTTCGGCTGATTTTAGAGGAATATTTTAAAGTTCCAAAACTCCACACTTAGAAGAATTTCCAAGTGAAACCAGTCAATGTTAGCCTATGGAAGGAAATTCAAGTTACTGGTAAGTACGGTTAAAATTACTTTTCAGGACCAGTCCTGGGCTGAAAGATACAGCACTGAGGTCTCTCCTGATAACAGGTGAGTAAATCGGAATTCGTATTTCGGCTGATTTTAGAGGAATATTTGTATGTTTCAAAAATCAACACTTGAAACTTTTTCAGCAAAAAGCAGGCAATGATATCCTATGGAAGGAAATTCAAGTTACTGGTAAGTACGGTTAAAATTACTTTTCAGGATTAGTACTGGGCTGAAAGATGCAGCACTGAGGTCTCTCCTGATAACAGGTGAGTAAATCCGAATTCGTAGTTCGGCAGATTTTAGAGGAATATTTGCACAATGGTGAAGGTAGGGGCGGGGCCTGAGGTGACATCTGTGCAAACGCGCCCCGTGGCGCGTTTTAGGTTGGGGGATTAAGTCCCCTTGAATCATGAGGGTCCCTAGGGGCCAACTAGCCCACCAGGAACCTCCAGTATGCGCCAGGGGCTGCGTTGCAGAGACGTGTAGAGAGGCCACACCCCTTTTACACCTCTCTGCAACGCAGCTCTGTGGCGCTTTCTGGATGTACCTGTTGGGCTAGTTGGCCCCCAGGGACCCTCAGGATTGAAGGGATTTAATTCCCCATCTTAAAACGTGCCACGGGGCCTGTTTGCACACATGTCACCTGAAGCCCCGCCCTCCCTTCACCACTGTGCAAACGCGCCCAGTGGCGCGTTTTAAGTTGGGGGATTAAGTCCCCTTGAATCCTGAGGGTTCCTGGGGCCAACTAGCCCACCATGTACCTCCAAAGCGCCACAGAGCTGCGTTGCAGAGAGGTGTATAAAGGGGCGTGGCCTCTGTACACCTCTCTGCAACGCAGCCCCTGGTGCATACTGGAGGTTCCTGGTGGGCTAGTTGGCCCTCAAGGACCCCAGTATTCAAGGGGCATTACTTCCCCATCTGCAAACGCACCAGGGGGCGTGTTTGCAGAGTGGTGAAGGGGGCGGGGCCTGCCGGCCATTCGTTTTTTGTTTTTTTTTCCCCTGAAGGGGGGCTGTGTGGCCCCCCTTCCTTTTTCTTATTTTTGGGCCCTGGGGACCCCATCCCCCAGGGCCTTACCCCTTTTTTTTTAATTAAAATTAAACTGGAAGGGGGCCGCGTGGCCCCCTCCCCTGGCCGAAAACTGCCCGGGACCCCATCCCCGGGCATGGCTACACTTTACATTAATTTTTAAGGAGGGGGCTGCATGGCCCCCTCCTCAGGCCTCCTTTTGCCCCGGGGACCCCATCCCCCGGGGCAGGCCTTTTTTTTAAATTAAAAAATATATATATTTCTGGGGAGGGGGCCACGTGGCCCCCCTCCTGGGCCACTACTTGCCCCGGGGACCCCCGGGGCCTGGCCTCTGGTTGGGGACTGTGGGGGGGTCCCCAAACCCCCCACAGTCCCGCCGGCTCCCGTGTCCTACGGGAGCCGGCATTGATTTTCCACATGGGGAGCAGCTAACATGCTGCTCCCCGTGTGGAAAAGCAATTGTCTTTGGATATTAGGCGAGAGCAGGTTTCCCTGCTCTCTCTTCCAATATCCAAGCAGTTTGCAATGACAGGACGGGAGCCGCGAGGCTCCCGTCCGGTCATTGCAAACAGCAGTGTCCCGGGGTAGGCACCCCGGGACACTGCAGGAGCCGGCCCTGGGGGTGGTGGTCCCCAGGGCCACCACAGGCTCCAGGAGGGCGCGCGGCCCTCTCCCACATCAGCAAAGCCCCGGGAGGTGGTGGTCCCTGGGGCTCGGGGTCCAAACAGACCCCCATTTTAATTTGTTAGTGCCCCGGGTAGGTGGCGGTCCCGGGGTGTGTGGGAGGCTCGAGCCCCCACACACAGGAAAAAGTAAAAAAGAAGCCCCGGGAGGTGGTGGTCCCCGGGCTGCGGGAGGGCTCAGAGCCCTCCCGCACCATTTAAAAGAAAGCCCCGGGGGTGGCGGTCCCGGGGCTTAGGGGCCCTTTGAGGCCCCCATACATAAATTTAACCCCCACCATGCCCCCGGGACTTGGGCCACCCGGGGGCAAAATACAATCGAAGCGCGGAGACCGCTCTTCGATTTTTTTTTCCGGCAGGATTCGCGCTCCCTGAGCGCATCCTGCCGATTTAAAAAATAAAAATGCTTTTTCTGCCCATGGGTCCTTGTGGGACCCCTGAGCAGACCTAGGGGGTCAGGGTGTTTCTACCCTGCCCCCTTTGTGCGTTTTGCGCACTTTTTTTACTGCTTTCTTTTCAGTGATGGCTGCCAACACTTCCTGGTTTGGAGTGTTGACAGCCAATTAGCAGACAGCTCATGATCGGGAGGGTGCGCGAATCCGACGCGGCCATAGATATATATGTACTTTTACTTTGATTTTCTCAGCAACTACTGAACGGATTTACACCATTTAACAAAAGGGTTCTTTCTGAACCAAGAACTACCTCTTTGCCAAATTTGGTGTAATTCCGTTCAGCAGTTCGGGCTGTAGCCGTGTCTAAAGTTTCCTATAGGTTTAAGGCCTGTTATAGTTAGGGTTTAGCATTTAAAAACCTTTGAAATTCACTGAAAAACCATAGGTTTTAGGGAAAGTTATAGTTAGTTGGACATTGCACTCGTACAAAACCCGTGAAATTCCCCGTTATAGTTAGTTCAGCTAACTATAACTCGCGCCCCGCAATGCACTGCTGATGACGTCACATATTACATCACTCATGACATGGTCAGTGACATCACTGATGACATCACTGATGACATCTCAAATGACATCACTGATGACATCACTGATGACATCATCCAGTGACTGTGTGTTTCTGTAAAGTTTATATATTTTTAATATATATAGGAAAAGACGTATTGAAGAATGAGTGGGTGTGTAAGCGTCTGTATGGATGATTTAGTAGGTGCGTGACTGACTCTATAAGTGAGTGATTTAACGTATCTTACTGAATGCATGGGTTAGTGACTAAACTGGGTGAATGTCTGTATCCGTCTGTCTGTTGCTGTGTAAGTGGCTGCATGTGTTTGTGAATAGCTACATGAGTGTCTATATGAGTTATTGAATGCTAGTCTGAGTATCTGTATGGGTGCCTGAGTGTTTGTGTGGGAGGGTGTGTGCAACTCTGTGCATAGATGTGTGAGTGGGTGATTCACTGGGTGGATGGTTTCAAGAGTGCAACTGTGATAGACTGTATGGGTGGGTAAGTGTGTGTAAGAGTGTGTTAGTGAGTGAATGTATGTCCCAGTGGTACATGTGTGAGTAACTACATATGTGAAAGGCAGTATATATGTGTGTTGGAGTATATAAATAGCTATAAGCGAGAGTGAGTGATTGTGATAGTGGCTGTATGGATGAGTGTGTGCTTGTATCAGTGATTGTATAAGAGCGTAAGAATGTGCTACTATTTGTATGAGTAAGTGAGCTGGTGTGTGTATAACTGTATAGGTGAGTAAATGGTAGTGTGTTTAATTATTTGCATGACTGACTAGGTGTGTGAGTACCTCTATGGATGAGTGGCGGTGTTTGAGTGTCTATATAGGAGTATGAGTGCATATGATAGTCCTGTACTGAGTGACCGTAAGTATGAGTGACTGTACGGGTGAGTGAGTGGATGTGTGCGTAGACCTAAGAATCAGTGAGTGGGTATGTAGTTATTGGTGTTGGAGTGTCTATGGTTTTGCGAATGGCAGTCTGTAATTTAGAGTGGGTGTATCAAAGGTTATATTAGGGTGTGAGGAGGTGCATCAGATTATCACGTGGATGATGTCATCAGTGATGTCATTTGAGATGTCATCAGTGATGTCATCAGTGATGTCACTAACCATGTCATGAGTGATGTAATATGTGACGTCATCAGCAGTGCATTGCGGGGGCGCGAGTTATAGTTAGCTGGACTAACTATAACGGGGAATTTCACGGGTTTTGTACGAGTGCAATGTCCAACTAACTATAACTGTCCCTAAAACCTATGGTTTTTTCAGTGAATTTCAAAGGTTTTTTAAATGCTAATTTGTAACTATAACGTCCCTGAAACCTATGGTTTTTTCAGTGAATTTCAAAGGTTTTTTAAATGCTAATTTGTAACTATAACATGTCTGAAACCTACAGTTTTTTCAGTGAATTTCAAAGGTTTTGTAAATGACAATTTTTAAATGTATTAATTGTTATATACATTTTTTTCATACTGATTTCCAAATTTTTAGAAACAATTTTTTTACATATTTTATTTTTTAAATTACATTGTAATTACATTATACATTACATTACAAAAAATACTTTCTCAGAATGAATTACTTTAGTTTAATTACTTTGCACATAGGCAATAGACTTTTAAGTACAGTAGTTACAGTTGTTGCAATGGGCAACACATTTTCAAACACAATGCAACATTCAGCTCAATGTGAATTTCTAGTTAAATGCAATTAGTTACTTTATGGATTACTTTTCTAACCACATTACTGGATCCTAGATTCAGTCCTGGGACATCTCCTGTAAACAGTTGAGTAAAAGCGTTTTGGTTACAGTCGTGATTTTTAAGGAATATTATTGTACTTTAAAAGTTCACACTTAGAAACTTTTTCTCATAGAATCACCAATGTTATCCTATGGAAGGAAATTCACTTAGAAGTTAAAAACTGTTATCGTTACTTTTTCTTACTCAGTGTTGGATCCTGGATCCAGCACTGGTGCATCTCCTGTAAACAGTTGAAAGAATGCGTTTAAGTCATACAGGCGATTTTTAGGAATATTTGTAGTTTGTGAAAATCGACACTTTGAAACTTTTCTGCTGAAAACCAGACAATGGATTCCTATGGAAGGAAATTCAAGTTACTGGTAAGTACGGTTAAAATTACTTTTCAGGATCAGTACTGGGCTGAAAGATGCAGCACTGAGGTCTCTCCTGATAACAGGTGAGTAAATCGGAATTCGTATTTCGGCTGATTTTAGAGGAATATTTTAAAGTTCCAAAACTCCACACTTAGAAGAATTTCCAAGTGAAACCAGTCAATGTTAGCCTATGGAAGGAAATTCAAGTTACTGGTAAGTACGGTTAAAATTACTTTTCAGGACCAGTACTGGGCTGAAAGATGCATCACTGAGGTCTCTCCTGATAACAGGTGAGTAAATCAGAATTCGGATTTCGGCTGATTTTAGAGGAATATTTGTATGTTTCAAAAATCAACACTTAGAAACTTTTTCAGCAAAAAGCAGGCAATGATATCCTATGGAAGGAAATTCAAGTTACTGGTAAGTACGGTTAAAATTACTTTTGAGGATCAGTACTGGGCTGAAAGATGCAGCACTGAGGTCTCTCCTGATAACAGGTGAGTAAATCGGAATTCATATTTCGGCTGATTTTAGAGGAATATTTTAAAGTTCCAAAACTCCACACTTAGAAGAATTTCCAAGTGAAACCAGTCAATGTTAGCCTATGGAAGGAAATTCAAGTTACTGGTAAGTACGGTTAAAATTACTTTTCAGGACCAGTACTGGGCTGAAAGATGCAGCACTGAGGTCTCTCCTGATAACAGGTGAGTAAATCAGAATTCGGATTTCGGCTGATTTTAGAGGAATATTTGTATGTTTCAAAAATCAACACTTAGAAACTTTTTCAGCAAAAAGCAGGCAATGATATCCTATGGAAGGAAATTCAAGTTACTGGTAAGTACGGTTAAAATTACTTTTGAGGATCAGTACTGGGCTGAAAGATGCAGCACTGAGGTCTCTCCTGATAACAGGTGAGTAAATCGGAATTCGTATTTCGGCTGATTTTAGAGGAATATTTTAAAGTTCCAAAACTCCACACTTAGAAGAATTTCCAAGTGAAACCAGTCAATGTTAGCCTATGGAAGGAAATTCAAGTTACCGGTAAGTACGGTTAAAATTACTTTTCAGGATCAGTACTGGGCTGAAAGATGCAGCACTGAGGTCTCTCCTGATAACAGGTGAGTAAATCGGAATTCGTATTTCGGCTGATTTTAGAGGAATATTTTAAAGTTCCAAAACTCCACACTTAGAAGAATTTCCAAGTGAAACCAGTCAATGTTAGCCTATGGAAGGAAATTCAAGTTACTGGTAAGTACG
Source organism: Calotriton arnoldi (assembly GCA_963921515.1). NCBI lineage: Eukaryota > Metazoa > Chordata > Amphibia > Caudata > Salamandridae > Calotriton > Calotriton arnoldi. The sequence goes on from CAWUFW010006895.1 coordinate 958,099, forward strand.
GTTAAAATTACTTTTCAGGACCAGTACTGGGCTGAAAGATGCAGCACTGAGGTCTCTCCTGATAACAGGTGAGTAAATCGGAATTCGTATTTCGGCTGATTTTAGAGGAATATTTTAAAGTTCCAAAACTCCACACTTAGAAGAATTTCCAAGTGAAACCAGTCAATGTTAGCCTATGAAGGAAATTCAAGCTACTGGTAAGTACGGTTAAAATTACTTTTCAGGATCAGTACTGGGCTGAAAGATGCAGCACTGAGGTCTCTCCTGATAACAGGTGAGTAAATCGGAATTCGTATTTCGGCTGATTTTAGAGGAATATTTTAAAGTTCCAAAACTCCACACTTAGAAGAATTTCCAAGTGAAACCAGTCAATGTTAGCCTATGAAGGAAATTCAAGTTACCGGTAAGTACGGTTAAAATTACTTTTCAGGATCAGTACTGGGCTGAAAGATGCAGCACTGAGGTCTCTCCTGATAACAGGTGAGTAAATCGGAATTCGTATTTCGGCTGATTTTAGAGGAATATTTTAAAGTTCCAAAACTCCACACTTAGAAGAATTTCCAAGTGAAACCAGTCAATGTTAGCCTATGAAGGAAATTCAAGTTACCGGTAAGTACGGTTAAAATTACTTTTGAGGATCAGTACTGGGCTGAAAGATGCAGCACTGAGGTCTCTCCTGATAACAGGTGAGTAAATCGGAATTCGTATTTCGGCTGATTTTAGAGGAATATTTTAAAGTTCCAAAACTCCACACTTAGAAGAATTTCCAAGTGAAACCAGTCAATGTTAGCCTATGAAGGAAATTCAAGTTACCGGTAAGTACGGTTAAAATTACTTTTCAGGACCAGTACTGGGCTGAAAGATGCAGCACTGAGGTCTCTCCTGATAACAGGTGAGTAAATCAGAATTCGGATTTCGGCTGATTTTAGAGGAATATTTGTATGTTTCAAAAATCAACACTTAGAAACTTTTTCAGCAAAAAGCAGGCAATGATATCCTATGGAAGGAAATTCAAGTTACTGGTAAGTACGGTTAAAATTACTTTTGAGGATCAGTACTGGGCTGAAAGATGCAGCACTGAGGTCTCTCCTGATAACAGGTGAGTAAATCGGAATTCGTATTTCGGCTGATTTTAGAGGAATATTTTAAAGTTCCAAAACTCCACACTTAGAAGAATTTCCAAGTGAAACCAGTCAATGTTAGCCTATGGAAGGAAATTCAAGTTACTGGTAAGTACGGTTAAAATTACTTTTCAGGATTAGTACTGGGCTGAAAGATGCAGCACTGAGGTCTCTCCTGATAACAGGTGAGTAAATCAGAATTCGGATTTCGGCTGATTTTAGAGGAATATTTGCACAATGGTGAAGGGAGGGGGCGGGGCCTGAGGTGACATCTGTGCAAACGCGCCCCGTGGCGCGTTTTAAGTTGGGGGATTAAGTCCCCTTGAATCATGAGGGTCCCTACGGGCCAACTAGCCCACCAGGAACCTCCAGTATGCGCCAGGGGCTGCGTTGCAGAGACATTTACAGAGGCCACACCCCTTTTACACCTCTCTGCAACGCAGCTCTGTGGCGCTTTCTGGACGTACCTGTTGGGCTAGTTGGCCCCCAGGGACCCTCAGGATTGAAGAGGATTTAATTCCCCATCTTAAAACGCGCCACAGGGCCTGTTTGCACACATGTCACCTGAAGCCCCGCCCTCCCTTCACCACTGTGCAAACGCGCCCGTGGCGCGTTTTAAGTCGGGGGATTAACTCCTTGAATCCTGAGGGTCCCTGGGGTGCAACTAGCCCACCATATACCTCCAAAAGCGCCATAGAGCTGCGTTGCAGAGAGGTGTAAAAGGGGCGTGGCCTCTGTACACCTCTCTGCAAGGCAGCTCCCTGGCGCATACTGGAGGTTCCTGGTGGGCTAGTTGGCCCCAGGGACCCCAGTATTCAAGGGGAATTGCTCCTCTTCTGCAAACGCGCCAGGGGGCGCGTTTGCAGAGTGGTGAAGGAAGGGGCGGGGCCTACGGGCCCGATCGTTTTTTTGTTGTTGTTTTTCTCTCTGAAGGGGGCTGTGTGGCCCCCTTCCTTTTTCCTATTTTTAGGCCCTGGGGACCCCATCCCCCAGGGCCTTTCCCCTTTTATTAAAATTAAAATAAAAAAACGGGAAGGGGGCCGCGTGGCCCCCTTCCCTGGGCCTGTATTGGCCCCGGGACCCCATCCCCGGGGCATGGCCTCTTTTTTTATTTGGAGGGGGCTGCGTGGCCCCTCCTCAGGCCATTTAAGGCCCCGGGGACCCCATCCCCGGGCCGGCCTTGCACTTTTTTTTTTTTTTAATTTTTGTTACTTTGGGAGGGGGCTGCGTGGCCCCTCCGTGGCCTCTTATGGCCCCGGGGACCCCATCCCCCGGGCCTGGCCTCTCGTTGGGGACTGTGGGGGTCCCCAAACCCCCACAGTCCCGCCGGCTCCCCGTGTCCTACGGGAGCCGGCATTGCTTACACATGGGGAGCAGCAACATGCTAACAGCTAACATGCTGCTCCCCATGTGGAAAGTGTCGGCTTTGGATATTGGAAGAGAGAGCAGGTTTCCTGCTCTCTTCCAATATCCAAGCAAGTTTGCAATGACAGGACGGGAGCCGCGAGGCTCCCGTCCTGTCATTGCAAACAGCAGTGTCCCGGGGTAGGCACCCGGGACACTGCAGGAGCCGGCCCTGGGGGTGGTGGTCCCCAGGGCCATCAAGGGCTCCAGGAGGGGGCCGCGCGGCCCCCTCCCTACATTTTGAAAGCCCCGGGAGGTGGTGGTCCCTGGGCTCTGGGGGTCCAAACGGACCCCCATTTTAATTTTTCTTAGTGCCCCGGGAGGTGGTGGTCTCCAGGGCATGTGGGGGCTGGAGCCCCCACACAGGTTTTTTTAAATAAAAGAAGCCCCGGGAGGTGGCGGTCCCGGGGCTGCGGGAGGGCTCAGAGCCCTCCCGCACCATTATACATAAAGCCCCGGGGGTGGTGGTCCCTGGGGCTTGGGGGCCCTTAGAGGCCCCCACACATAAAATTAACCCCCAGCATGCCCTCGGGACTTGGCCCACCCGGGGCCAATTGACATCGAGCGCGGAGACCGCGCTTCGATTTTTCTCGGCAGGGTTCGCGCTCCTGAGCGCATCCTGCCGATTTAAAAAAAAAATTTTTTGCCCAGGGGTCCTTGTGGGACCCCCTGAGCAGACCTAGGGGTCAGGGTGTTTCTACCCTGCTCCCTTTGTGCGCTTTGCGCACTTGTTTCTGTCCCTCGGTTCTACCGAGGACAAAATGGCTGCCAACACTTCCTGGTTTGGAGTGTTGACAGCCAATTAACATAAAGCTCGTGCTCGGGAGGATCCGCGGCCCTAGATATCACTATCTTTTTACTTTTGATTTTCTCAGCAACTACTGAACGGATTTACACCATTTAACAAAAGGGTTCTTTCTGAACCAAGAACTACCTCTTTGCCAAATTTGGTGTAATTCCGTTCAGCAGTTCGGGCTGTAGCCGTGTCTAAAGTTTCCTATGGAAAATTGCATGGGGAAAACGCGTTTGGGACCCCCTTTTTCTCGGCCCCGCTTGACGAATCCCCGAGACTTTCAGGGTAGGAGCGGACCGGAGCGGGCCATAAAGTTTGAAAATTTCGCGAAGATACGTCAACCGGCAAGAGAGTTATTTCAAATAGAATGTCGCGATTTCCTATGGATAATAGGTTGTAACTATAACTATCTACTGGCGACCGCCAGTAGATAATATATATATATATATATATATATATATATATATATATATATATATATATATATATTATCTACTGGCGGTCGCCAGTAGATAGTTATAGTTACAACCTATTATCCATAGGAAATCCGCGACATTCTATTTGAAATAACTCTCTTGCCGGTTGACGTATCTTCGCGAAATTTTCAAACTTCGTGGGGCGCTCCGGTCCGCTCCTACCCTGAAAGTCTCGGGGTGATACGTCAAGCGGGGGCCGAGAAAAAGGGGGTCCCAAAACGCGTTTTCCCCATGCATTTTCCCATAGGAAACTTTAGACACGGCTACAGCCTCGAACTGCTGAACGGAATTACACCAAATTTGGCAAAGAGGTAGTTCTTGGTACAGAAAGAACCCTTTTGTTAAATGGTGTAAATCCGTTCAGTAGTTGCTGAGAAAATCAAAAGTAAAAGTACATATATATCTATGGGCACGGAGGATTCGCGCACCCTGAGCGCACCCTGCGCGCACCGTCCCGATCACGAGCTGCATGTTAATTGGTTGTCAGCTGGCTGTCAACATTCCGATTCAGGAAATGTTGGCAGTCATTTTGTCCCTCGGTAGAACCGAGGGACAGAAACAAGTGTGCAAAGCGCACAAAGGGGGGAGGGTAGAAACACCCTGACCCCCTAGGTTTGCTCAGGGGTCCCACAAGGACCCCCTGGGCAAAAAAAAATATATTTTTTAAAATCGGCAGGATGCGCTCAGGGTGCGCGAATCCTGCCGAAAAACATCGAAGCGCGGTCTCCCGCGCTTCGATAGTCACTGGCCCCCGGGTGGCCCAAGTCCCGGGGCATGCTGGGGGGGGTTAATTTTATGTGTGGGGGCCTCTAAGGCCCCCCAAGCCCCGGGGACCACCACCCCCCGGGGCTTTATGTAGCAATGGTGCGGGAGGGCTCTGAGCCTCCCGCAGCCCCGGGACCACCACCTCCCGGGGCTTCTTTTTTAATTAAAATCCTGTGTGGGGGCTCCAGCCTCCACACGCCCGGGGACCACCACCTCCCCGGGCACTAAGAAAAATTACAATGGGGGTCCGTTTTGGACCCCCAGAGCCCCGGGGACCACCACCTCCCCTGGGCTGTGCACTGAATGGGAGGGGGCCGCGCGCCCCCTCCTGGAGCCTGTGATGGCCCTGGGGACCACCACCCCCCAGGGCCGGCTCCTGCAGTGTCCCGGGGTGCCTACCCTCGGGACACTGCTGTTTGCAATGACAGGACGGGAGCCTATCTGTCAAACTTGCTTTGGATATTGGAAGAGAGAGCAGGAAACCTGCTCTCTCTTCCAATATCCAAAGCCGATTGCTTTTCCACATGGGGAGCTGCATCTTAGCAGCTCCCCATGTGTAAAGCAATGCCGGCTCCCGTAGGACACGGGGAGCCGGCGGGACTGTGGGGGATTGGGGACCCCCCACAGTCCCCAACGAGAGGGCCAGCCCCGGGGGATGGGGTCCCCGGGGCAAGTAGTGGCTCGGGATGGGGCCACGCGGACCCCCTCCCCCAAAAAAAATTAAAAAAAAAAAAAAAACGATCGGGCCTGCAGGCCCCGCCCTTCCTTCACCACTTTGCAAATGCGCCTCTGGCGCGTTTGCAGAGGGGAACGAATTCCCTTGAATACTGGGGGTCCCTGGGGGCCAACTAGCCCACCAGGAACCTCCAGTATGCGCCAGGGGCTGCCTTGCAGAGAGGTGTACAGAGGCCACGCCCCTTTTACACCTCTCTGCAACGCAGCTCTATGGCGCTTTTGGAGGTATATGGTGGGCTAGTTGGACTCCGGGGACCCTCAGGATTCAAGGGGACTTAATCCCCCAACTTAAAACGCGCCACGGGGCGCGTTTGCACAGTGGTGAAGGGAGGGGCGGGGCTTGAGGTGACATGTGTGCAAACAGGCCCCGTGGCGCGTTTTAAGATGGGGAATTAAATCCCCTTCAATCCTGAGGGTCCCTGGGGGCCAACTAGCCCAACAGGTACATCCAGAAAGCGCCACAGAGCTGCGTTGCAGAGAGGTGTAAAAAGGGGTGTGGCCTCTCTACACGTCTCTGCAACGCAGCCCCTGGCGCATATTGGAGGTTCCTGGTGGTCTAGTTGGCCCCTAGGGACCCTCAGGATTCAAGGGAACTTAATCCCCCAACTTAAAACGCGCCACGGGGCGCGTTTGCAAAGATGTCACCTCAGGCCCCGCCCCCTCCCTTCACCATTGTGCAAATATTCCTCTAAAATCAGCCGAAATACGAATTCCGATTTACTCACCTGTTATCAGGAGAGACCTCAGTGCTGCATCTTTCAGCCCAGTACTGATCCTGAAAAGTAATTTTAACCGTACTTACCGGTAACTTGAATTTCCTTCATAGGCTAACATTGACTGGTTTCACTTGGAAATTCTTCTGTGTGGAGTTTTGGAACTTTAAAATATTCCTCTAAAATCAGCCGAAATACGAATTCCGATTTACTCACCTGTTATCAGGAGATACCTCAGTGCTGCATCTTTCAGCCCAGTACTGATCCTGAAAAGTAATTTTAACCGTACTTACCGGTAACTTGAATTTCCTTCATAGGCTAACATTGACTGGTTTCACTTGGAAATTCTTCTAAGTGTTGATTTTTGAAACATACAAATATTCCTCTAAAATCAGCCGAAATCCGAATTCTGATTTACTCACCTGTTATCAGGAGAGACCTCAGTGCTGCATCTTTCAGCCCAGTACTGGTCCTGAAAAGTAATTTTAACCGTACTTACCAGTAACTTGAATTTCCTTCCATAGGCTAACATTGACTGGTTTCACTTGGAAATTCTTCTAAGTGTGGAGTTTTGGAACTTTAAAATATTCCTCTAAAATCAGCCGAAATACGAATTCCGATTTACTCACCTGTTATCAGGAGAGACCTCAGTGCTGCATGTTTCAGCCCAGTACTGATCCTCAAAAGTAATTTTAACCGTACTTACCGGTAACTTGAATTTCCTTCATAGGCTAACATTGACTGGTTTTCAGCAAAAAAGTTTCAAAGTGTTGATTTTCACAAACTACAAATATTCCTTAAAAATCGCCTGTATGACTTAAACGCATTCTTTCAACTGTTTACAGGAGATGTACCAGGACTGAATCTAGGATCCAGTCCTGTGGTTACAAAAGTAATCCATAAAGTAACTAATTGCATTTAACTAGAAATTCACATTGAGCTGAATGTTGCATTGTGTTTGAAAATGTGTTGCCCATTGCAACAACTGTAACTACTGTACTTAAAAGTCTATTGCCTATCTGCAAAGTATTTAAACTAAAGTAATTCATTCTGAGAAAGTATTTTTGTAATGTAATGTATAATGTAATTACAATGTAATTTGACAAATAAAATATGTAAAAAAAAATTGTTTCTAAAAATGTAGTAAATCAGTATGAAAAAAATTAATATAACAATTAATACATTTAAAAATTGTCATTTACAAAACCTTTGAAATTCACTGAAAAAACCGTAGGTTTCAGGCACGTTATAGTTAGAAATTAGCATTTAAAAACCTTTGAAATTCACTGAAAAAACCATAGGTTTCAGACACGTTATAGTTACAAATTAGCATTTAAAAACCTTTGAAATTCACTGAAAAACCATAGGTTTCAGACACGTTATAGTTACAAATTAGCATTTAAAAACCTTTGAAATTCACTGAAAAACCATAGGTTTTAGGGACAGTTATAGTTACTTGGACATTGCACTCGTACAAAACCCGTGAAATTCCCCCGTTATAGTTAGTTCAGCTAACTATAACTCGCGCCCCGCAATGCACTGCTGATGACGTCACATATTACATCACTCATGACATGGTCAGTGACATCACTGATGACATCACTGATGACATCTCAAATGACATCACTGATGACATCATCCACGTGATAATCTGATGCACCTCCTCACACCCTAATATAATCTTTGATACACCCACTCTAAATTACAGACTGCCATTCGCAAAACCATAGACACTCCAACACCAATAACTACATACCCACTCACTGATTCTTAGGTCTACACACACACATCCACTCACTCACCCGTACAGTCACTCATACTTACGGTCACTCAGTACAGGACTATCATATGCACTCTTACTCCTATATAGACACTCAAACAACGCCACTCATCCATAGAGATACTCACACACCTAGTCAGTCATGCAAATAATTAAACACACTGCCATTTACTCACCTATACAGTTATACACACACCAGCTCACTTACTCATACAAATAGTAGCACATTGTTACGCTCTTATACAATCACTGATACAAGCACACAATCATCCATACAGCCACTATCACAATCACTCACTCTTGCTTATAGCTATTTATATACTCCAACACACATATATACTGCCTTTCACATATGTAGTTACTCACACATGTACCACTGGGACATACATTCACTCACTAACACACTCTTACACACACTTACCCACCCATACAGTCTATCACAGATGCACTCTTGAAACCATCCACCCAGTGAATCACCCACTCACACATCTATGCACAGAGTTGCACACACCCCTCCCACACAAACACTCAGGCACCCATACAGATACTCAGACAAGCATTCAATAACTCATATAGAAAATCATTTAGCTATTCACAAACACATGCAGCCACTTACACAGCAACAGACAGACGGATACAGACATACACCCAGTTTAGTCACTAACCCATGCATTCAGTAAGATACGTTAAATCACTCACTTATAGAGTCAGTCACGCACCTACTAAATCATCCATACAGACACTTAGACACCCACTCATTCTTCAATACGTCTTTTCCTATATATTTTAAAAATATTTAAACTTTACAGAAACACACAGTCACTGGATGATGTATATCACCTACTGGCGGTCGCCAGCAGGTAGTTATAGTTAGGGCCTAGTTCCCATATGAAAAGCGTTTTTTGTTTTCCCAATAACTTTGGCGCCTTACGACGAATCTTCGCGAAATTTCAAAACTAGTGATCAGCTCCCATCAGCTCCTGTCTTGAAAGTTTCGGCGTGATTCGCCAAGCGGGGGCCGAGAAAAAAGGGGGGTCCCAAAACGCGTTTTCCCCATGTTATTTTCCATAGGAAACTTTAGACAAAGCTACAGCCCGAACTGCTGAACGGAATTACACCAAATTTGGCAAAAAGGTAGGTCTTGGTTCAGAAAGAGTCCTTTTTGTTAAATGGTGTAAATCCATTCAGTAGTTTTTGAAATATTAAAGGAAAAAGAAAGGAAAAAGAAATATTGATATCTGGGCGGAGCCTAACCACACATGTCATCATGAAATCTGATTGGCTGTCAGCACTTCATCCAGGAAATGCTGGCAGCCATCTTGGGACTAGGTTGAACCAGAGTCATAAGAAAACAGTTAAACAAAGATGAAAAACAAGAAAAGGCGGCAGAGTAGGAACACCCTGACCCCCTAGGCCTGCTCAGGGGGTCCCACAAGGACCCCCAGCCCAAAAACATTTTAAGAAACGTACGAATTCGGAAGAAAAAATAAAAAACAAGCATTGGCATCGCCAATAGGTCTCGCCGTTGGGACCTTATAAGTGTTTAGCCAGAGATATTGGCAATGTTTCTAAGGTATGTTGTAGAGAGAGAGAGACTGACTGACTGAGAGAGAGGCTGACTGACTGACAGAGAGAGACTGACTGACAGAGAGAGACTGACAGAGAGAGAGAGAGACTGACAGAGAGAGAGAGAGACTGACTGAGAGCGAGAGAGACTGAATGACAGAGAGACTGAACCACAGAGAGAGACTGACTAACAGAGGGACTGACTGACTGAGAGAGAGACTGACAGAGAGAGAGACTGACAGAGAGAGAGAGACTGACTGACTGAGAGAGAGACTGACTGACAGAGACTGACAGAGAAAGAGAGACTGACAGACAGAGAGAGACTGACTGAGAGAGAGAGAGACTGACTGACTGAGGTAGAGAGAGACTGACTGACTGAGAGAGACTGACTGACAGAGAGACTGACTGACAGAGAGACTGACTGACTGAGAGAGAGAGACTGACTGTGAGAGGGAGACTGACTGACAGAAACACTGACTGACAGAGAGACTGACTGACTGAGAGAGAGACTGACTGAGAGAGAGACTGACTGACAGCGAGAGACTGACTGAGAGAGAGAGAGACTGACTGAGAGAGAGACTGACAGAGAGAGAGACTGACTGACTGAGAGAGACTGAGTGACTGAGAGAGACTGACTGACTGAGAGAGAGACTGACTGATAGAGAGAGAGACTGACTGAGAGATTGACTTACTGAGAGAGAGACTGACTGAGAGAGTGACTGACTGAGAGAGACTGACTGACTGAGAGACTGACTAACTGAGACTGACAGAGAGAGAGACTGACTGACAGAGAGACTGACTGAGAGAGTGACTGACTGAGAGAGACTGACTGACTGAGAGACTGACTGACTGAGACTGACAGAGAGAGAGAGAGAGATTGACTGAGAGAGAGAGACTGACTGAGAGAGAGAGTGACTGAGAGAGACTGACTGACTGAGAGAGACTGACTGAGAGAGACTGACAGAGAGAGAGACTGAATGAGAGAGACTGACTGACAGAGAGAGAGAGACTGACTGACTGAGACTGACAGAGAGAGAGACTGACTGACTGAGAGAGAGACTGAGACTGAGAGAGACTGACTGACAGAGATACTGACTGACTAAGAGAGACTGACTGACTGAGACTGACACAGAGAGAGACACTGACTGACAGAGAGAGAGAGACTGACTGAGAGAGACACTGACTGACTGAGAGAGAGACTGACTTGGTGAGAGAGAGACTGACTGACTGAGAGAGACTGACTGACTCAGAGAGAGACTGACTGACAGAGAGAGACTGACTGACAGAGAGAGAGACTGACTGACTCAGAGAGACTGACTGACTCAGAGAGAGACTGACTGACAGAGAGAGACTGACTGACTGAGAGAGAGACTGACTGACAGAGAGAGAGACTGACTGACTGAGAGAGACTGACTGACTGAGAGAGACTAAGAGAGAGACTGACTGACTGAGAGAGAGACTGACTGACAGAGAGAGAGAGAGACTGACTGACTGAGAGAGAGACTGACTGACTGAGAGAGACTGACTGACTGAGAGACTGACTGACTGACTCAGAGAGACTGACTGACAGAGAGAGAGACTCACTGACAGAGAGAGATAGACTGACTGACTGAGAGAGAGACTGACTGACTGAGAGAGACTGACTGAGAGAGAGACTGACTGACAGAGAGACTGACAGAGAGAGAGAGAGACTGACAGAGAGAGAGACTGAGAGAGACTGACTGACTGAGAGAGAGACTGACTGAAAGAGAGACTGACAGAGAGAGAGCGAGAGAGAGAGACTGACAGAGAGAGAGACTGAGAGAGAGACTGACTGACTGAGAGAGAGACTGACAGACAGACTAACTGACAGAGAGACTGACAGAGAGAGAGACTGACAGAGAGAGAGAGAGAGAGACTGACAGAGAGAGAGAGACTGACAGAGAGAGAGACTGACTGACAGAGAGAGACTGACTGACAGAGAGACTGACAGAGAGAGAGAGACTGACAGAGAGAGAGACTGAGAGAGAGACTGACTGACTGAGAGAGAGACTGACTGACAGAGAGAGACTGACAGAGAGAGAGACTGACAGAGAGAGAGAGAGACTGACAGAGAGAGAGAGACTGACAGAGAGAGAGAGAGACTGACTGACAGAGAGAGACTGACTGATAGAGAAAGACTGACAGAGAGAGAGAGACTGACAGAGAGAGAGAGACTGACTGACTGAGAGAGTCTGACTGACTGAGACAGACTGACTGACAGAGAGAGACTGACTGACTGACAGAGAGAGAGGAAAACCTGCACTCTCTACAATGAAGCAAAGCAGGATTGCATGTCAGCAGCTACCCTTGCTCAAAAGCATGCCGGGTCCCGCAGGAGGCGGGCAGCCGGCGGGACCGTGGGGGCATTGGGGCTCCCACCACGGTCCCCAACACAAAGTGCTGGCCCCGGGGGATGGGGTCCCCGGGGCCAGAAGTGGCCCAGGAGGGGGGCCACGCGGCCCCCCTTCAATATTAACATTTAAAATAAATAAATAAATAAAGAGGCACAGCCCCGGGGGATGGGTTCCCCGGGGCCAATAGAGGCCTAAGGAGGGGGGCCACGCAGCCCCCCTCCCTGAAAAATAAAAAACAAACAAAAAAAAATGTGGCCATGCCCCGGGGATGGGGTCCCCAGAGCCGAAATTGGCCTCGGGAGGGGGGCCGCACGGCCCCCTTCCCATTCTCTTTTTAAATGTAAAAAAAAGAGCAGGCCCTGGGGGATGGGGTCCCCAGGGCCCCAAATAATGTAGAAGAAGGGGGGCCACACAGCCCCCCTTGTAAAAAAAAAAGCGGCATCGTGCCGGAGGCCCCGCCCCCTCCCTGCAAAACTCAGCAAACGTGCCCCCTGGCGCGTTGTAAATTGGGGAATTAATTCCCCTTGAATACTGAGGGTCCCTGGGGGCCAACTAGCCCACCAGGTACCTCCAGTATGCGCCACAGAGCTGCGTTGCAGAGAGGTGTTCCAAGGCCACGCCCCTTTTTACACCTCTCTGCAACGCAGCGCTTGTGCACTTACTGGAGGTACCTGGTGGGCTAATTGGCCCCCAGGGACCCTCAGGACTCAAAGAGAATTAATCCCCCAATTTACAACGTGCCAGGGGGTGCGTTTGCACAGTGGTGAAGGGAGGGGGTAGGGCCTGACATAGCAAGTGTGCAAACGCGCCCTCTGGCACATTGTAAATTGGGGGATTAAGTCCCCTTCAATCCTTAGGGTCACTGGGGCCAATTAGTCCACCAGGTACCTCCAGTAAGCGCCACAGAGCTGCGTTGCAGAGAGGTGGTCTGAGGCCACGCCCTTTTACACCTCTCTGCAACACAGCTCTGTGGCGCTTACTGAAGGTACCTGGTGGGCTAGTTGGCCCCAGGGACCCTCAGGATTCAAGGGACTTAATCCCCCAACTCTACAATGCGCCAGGGGGCGCGTTTGCACAGTGGTGCAGGGAGGGGGCAGGGCCTGACATAACAAGTGTGCTAACGCGCCCCTGGTGCGTTGTAAATTGGGGGATTAAGTCCTCTTCAATCTTGAGGGTCCTGGGGGCCAACTAGCCCACCATGTACCTCCAGTAAGTGCCACAGAGCTGCATTGCAGAGAGGTGGTCTGAGGCCACGTCCCTTTACACCTCTCTGCAACACAGCTCAGTGGCGCTTAATGGAGGTACCTGGTGGCCTAGTTGGCCCCCAGGGACCCTCAGGATTCAAGGGGACTTAATCCCCAACTTAGAACACACCAGGGGCGCGTTTGCAGAGTGCTGCAGGGAGGGGGTGGGGCCTAATATAACAAATTAGCAATCCTGCTGTGTGGGATTTACTGGAGGTAATAAAAGGGATAGTTGGCCCCCAAGGTTGACGTTGGGGGCTAACTATCCCTCCTGTTACTTCCACTAAATCCCACACAGTGGGATTGCTAAAAGGTGTTTGAAGGCCACGCTCACCTTTCTCCACCACTCTGCAAACGCGACTGCTATGTTATAGTTAGAAATTAGCATTTAAAAACCTTTGAAATTCACTGAAAAAACCATAGGTTTCAGGGACGTTATAGTTAGAAATTAGCATTTAAAAAACCATTGAAATTCACTGAAAAAACCATAGGTTTCAGGCACGTTATAGTTAGAAATTAGCATTTTAAAAAACATTAGAAATTCACTGAAAAAAACATAGGTTTCAGGGACATTATAGTTAGTTGGACATTTCACTCGTACAAAACCATAGAAATTCTGCCGCTATAGTTAGTTCAGCTAACTATAACTCACGCCCCCGCAATGCACTGCTGATGACATCACATATTACATCATTCATGACATGGTCAGTGACATCACTGATGACATCATTGATGACATCTCAAATGACATCACTGATGACATCATCCATGTGAAAATCTGATGACCTCCTCATACTAATATAACCTTTGATACACCCACTATAAAATACAGACTACCATTTTCGAAACCATCGACATACCAATACCAGTTACTACATACGCACTCACTGATTTCTAGGTCTACACACACATCCACTCATTCACCCATACAATCACTCATACATGCAGTCACTCATCAATACAACACTATCATATGCACTCATGCAGCTATACAGACACTCACACACTACCACTCATCCAGAGTTACTCACACACCTAGTCAGTCATGCAAAGAATCACTCACACTTCCATTTACTGACCTATACAGTTATACACACACCACATCACTTATTCAAACAGAAACAAATGCATACTTACTCTCTTATACAATCACTGATACAAGTACACACTCATCCATACAGCCACTCTCACAATCACTGACTCTCACGTATAGTCATTTATATACTCCAACTCTCACATACACTGCCTTTTACATATGTAGTTACTTGGACATGTACCACTGAGACATCCATTCGCTCACCAACACACACATACACAAACTCACCCACCCATACAGCTGTTTCCACATGCACTCTTGAACCCATACACCCAGTGAATCAACCACTCAAACATCTATGCACAGAGTCACACACCTCCCACTCACCCACACACACACTCAGGCACCCATACAAATACTCAGGCAACCAATCGATAACCCATATAGACACTCACATAGCTACTGACCAACCCATGCAGCAGCTTATACAACAACAGACAGACTGATACAGACATTCACACAGTTTAGCCACTAACCCATGCATTCAGTAAGACACATGTAATCACTCACTTAAACAGTCAGTCACACACCTACTAAATCCTCCATCCAGACACTTATACACCCACTCATTCTTCAATACACCTTGGCATATATATAATACATATTTAAACTTTAAAGAAACACACAGTCACTGGATGATGTCATCAGTGATGTCATCAGTGATGTCATTTGAGATGTCATCAGTGATGTCATCAGTGATGTCACTGACCATGTCATGAATGATGTAATATGTGACGTCATCAGCAGTGCATTGCGGGGGCGTGAGTTACAGTTAGCTAAATTAACTATAACAGCGGAATTTCTATGGTTTTGTACGAATGAAATGTCCAACTAACTTTAACGTCCCTGAAACCTATGGTTTTTTCAGTGAATTTCTAAGGTTTTTTTAAATGCTAATTTCTAACTATAACATGCCTGAAACCTATGTTTTTTTCAGTGAATATATATATATATTACCTACTGGCGGTCGCCAGTAGGTAGTTATAGTTAGGACCTAGTTTCCATAGGAAAAATGTTTTTTGTTTTCCCAAAAACTTTAACGCCGGTTGACAAATCTTCGCGAAATTTTCAAAACTAGTGATCAGCTCCGGTCAGCTCCTGTCTTGAAAGTTTCGGGGTGATTTGCCAAGCGGGGGCCGAGAAAAAAGGGGGTCCCAAAACGCGTTTTCCCCATGTTATTTTCCATAGGAAACTTTAGACAAAGCTACAGCCCGAACTGCTGAACGGAATTACACCAAATTTGGCAAAAAGGTAGGTCTTGGTTCAGAAAGAGTCCTTTTTGTTAAATGGTGTAAATCCGTTCAGCAGTTTTTGAAATATTAAAGGAAAAACAAAGGAAAAAGAAATATCGATATCTGGGCGGAGCCTAACCACACATGTCATCGTGAAATCTGATTGGCTGTCAGCACTTCATCCAGGAAATGCTGGCAGCCATCTTGGGACTAGGTTGAACCAGAGTCATAAGAAAACAGTTAAACAAAGATGAAAAACAAGAAAAGGGGGCAGGGTAGGAACACCCTGACCCCCTAGGCCTGCTCAAGGGTCCCACAAGGACCCCCAGCCCAAAAACATTTTAAGAAACGTCCGAATTCGCGCTGGGTGCGCGAATCTAGAAGAAAAAATATAAAACAAGCATTGGCATCGGCAATAGGTCTCGCCGTTGGGACCTTATAAGTGTTTAGCCAGAGATATTGGCAATGTTTCTAAGGTATGTTGTAGAGAGAGAGAGACTGACTGACTGAGAGAGAGACTGACTGACTGAGAGAGAGACTGACTGACAGAGAGAGACTGACAGAGAGAGAGAGACTGACAGAGAGAGAGAGAGACTGACTGAGAGAGAGAGACTGAATGACAGAGAGAGACTGACTAACAGAGAGACTGACTGACTGAGAGAGAGACTGACAGAGAGAGAGAGACTGACAGAGAGAGAGAGTCTGACTGAGAGAGAGAGACTGACTGACAGAGAGAGACTGACAGAGAGAGAGAGAGACTGACAGAGAGAGAGACTGACAGACAGAGAGAGACTGACTGACTGAGAGAGAGATACTGACTGACTGAGGTAGAGAGAGACTGACTGACTGAGAGAGACTGACTGACAGAGAGACTGACTGACAGAGAGACTGACTGACTGAGAGAGAGAGACTGACTGAGAGAGAGAGACTGACTGACAGAGAGACTGACTGACAGAGAGACTGACTGACTGAGAGAGAGACTGACTGACAGAGAGAGACTGACTGACAGAGAGAGACTGACTGAGAGAGAGACTGACAGAGAGAGAGAGAGACTGACTGACTGAGAGAGACTGACTGACTGAGAGAGAGACTGACTGACAGAGAGAGAGACTGACTGAGAGAGTGACTGACTGAGAGAGAGACTGACTGAGAGAGTGACTGACTAAGAGAGACTGACTGACTGAGAGACTGACTGAATGAGAGAGAGACTGACTGACAGAGAGAGACTGACTGCCAGAGAGAGACTGACTGAGAGAGAGAGAGACTGACTTAGAGAGAGAGAGACTGACTGAGAGAGAGAGACTGACTGAGAGAGACTGACAGAGAGAGAGTCTGACTGACAGAGAGAGATACTGACTGACTGAGACTGACAGAGAGAGAGACTGACTGAGAGAGAGAGACTGACTGACTGACGGAGAGACTGACTGACAGAGAGACTGACTGACTGAGAGAGACTGACTGACTGAGACTGACAGAGAGAGAGAGACACTGACTGACAGAGAGAGAGACTGAGAGAGAGACTGACTGAATGAGAGAGAGACTGACTGACTGAGATAGACTGACTGACCGAGAGAGAGAGAGACTGACTGAGAGAGAGACTGACTGACAGAGAGAGATACTGACTGACTGAGAGAGATACTGACTGACAGAGAGAGAGACTGACTGACTGAGAGAGAGACTGACTGACAGAGAGAGAGACTGACTGACTGAGAGAGACTGACTCACTTAGAGAGACTGAGAGAGAGAGAGACTGACTGACAGAGAGAGATACTGACTGACAGGGAGAGAGACTGACTGACTGAGAGAGACTGACTGACTGACTCAGAGAGACTGACTGACTCAGAGAGACTGACTGACTGAGAGAGAGACTGACTGACAGAGAGAGACTGACTGACTAAGAGAGAGACTGACTGACAGAGAGAGACTGACTGACTGAGAGAGAGACTGACTGACAGAGAGAGAGACTGATTGACAGAGAGAGATACTGACTGACTGGGAGAGATACTGACTGACTGACGGAGAGAGAGGAAAACCTGCTCTCGCTACAATGAAGCAAAGCAGGATTGCATGTCAGCAGCTCCCCTTGCTCAAAAACAATGCCGGCTCCCGCAGGAGGCAGGCAGCCGGTGGGACCGTGGGGGCATTGGGGCTCCCCCCACGGTCCCCAACACAAAGAGCCGGCCCTGGGGGATGGGGTCCCTGGGGCCAGAAGTGGCCCAGGAGGGGGGCCACGCAGCCCCCTCCTTAAAAAATAAAAAACAAACAAATAAAAAATGTGGCCATGCCCCGGGGGATGGGGTCTCCGGGGCCGAAATTGGCCTCGGGAGGGGGGCAGCGCGGCCCCCATCCTGTTTTTCTTTTAAATGTAAAAAAAAGAGCAGGCCTAGGGGATGGGGTCCCCAGGGCCCCAAATAATGTAAAAGAAGGGGGGCCACACAGCCCCCCTTGTAAAAAAAAAAATGGCATCGCGCCGGAGGCCCCGCCCCCTCCCTGCAGCACTCAGCAAACGCACCCCCTGGCACGTTGTAAGTTGGGGAATTAATTCCTCTTGAATACTGAGGGTCCCTGGGGGCCAACTAGCCCACCAGGTACCTCCAGTATGTGCCACAGAGCTGCGTTGCAGAGAGGTATTCTACGGCCACGCTCCTTTTTACACCCCTTTGCAACGCAGCTCTGTGGCACTGACTGGAGGTACCTGGGGGGCTAGTTGGCCCCCCGGGACCCTCAAGACTCAAGGGGAATTAATCCCCCAATTTACAACGTGCCAGGGGGTGCGTTTGCACAGTGGTGCAGGGAGGGGGCAGGGCCTGACATAGCAAGTGTGCAAACGCACCCCCTGGCACATTGTAAATTGGGGGATTAAGTCCACTTCAATCCTGAGGGTCCCTGGGGGCCAACTAGACCACCAGGTACCTCCAGTAAGCGCCACAGAGCTGCGTTGCAGAGAGGTGGTCTGAGGCCACGCCCCTTTTTACACGTCTCTGCAACGCAGCTCAGTGGCGCTTAATGGACGTACCTGGTGGCCTAGTTGGCCCCCAGGGATGCTCAGGATTCAAGGGAACTTAATCCCCCAATTTAGAACATGCCAGGGGGCGCGTTTGCAGAATGCTGCAGGGAGGGTGTGGGGCCTGAAATAACAAGTTAGCAATCCTGCTGTGTGGGACTTACTGGAGGTAATAAAAGGGGTAGTTGGCCCCCAAGGTTGACGTTGGGGGTAACTATCCCTCCTGTTACTTCTGCTAAATCCCACACAGTGGGATTGCTAAAAGGTGTTTGAAGGCCACGATCACCTTTCTCCACCACTCTGCAAACGCAACTGCTATGTTATAGTTAGAAATTAACATTTAAAAAACCTTTGAAATTCACTGAAAAAAACCATAGGTTTCAGGGACGTTATAGTTAGAAATTAGCATTTAAAGAACCATTGAAATTCACTGAAAAAACCATAGGTTTCAGGCACGTTATAGTTAGAAATTAGCATTTAAAAAACCTTAGAAATTCACTGAAAAAACCATAGGTTTCAGGGCCGTTATAGTTAGTTGGACATTTCACTCGTACAAAACCATAGAAATTCCGCCGTTATAGTTAGTTCAGCTAACTATAACTCGTGCCCCGCAATGCACTGCTGATGACGTCACATATTACATCATTCATGACATGGTCAGTGACATCACTGATGACATCACTGATGACATCTCAAATGACATCACTGATGACATCACTGATGACATCATCCACGTGAAAATCTGATGCACCTCCTCACTTTGATACACCCACTGTAAAATACAGACTACCATTTTCGAACCCATCGACACACCAATACCAGTTACTACATACGCACTCACTGATTCCTAGGTCTACACACACATGCACTCATTCACCCATACAATTACTCATACATGCAGTCACTCATCAATACAACACTATCATATGCACTCATACACCTATACAGACACTCACACACCACCACTCATCCAGAGTTACTCAAACACCTAGTCAGTCATGCAAAGAATCAATCACACTTCCATTTACTGACCTATACAGTTATACACACACCACATCACTTATTCAAACAGAAACAAACGCATAATTACTCTCTTATACAATCACTGATACAAGTACACACTCATCCATACAGCCACTCTCACAATCACTGACTCTCACGTATATTCATTTATATACTCTAACTCTCACATACACTGCCTTTTACATATGTAGTTACTTGGACATGTACCACTGAGACATCCATTCACTCACCAACATACCCATACACACACTCACCCACCCATACAGCTGTTTCCACATGCACTCTTGAACCCATACACCCAGTGAATCAACCACTCAAACATCTATGCACAGAGTCACACACCTCCCACCCACCCACACACACACACTCAGGCACCCATACAAATACTCAGGCAACCAATCGATAACCCATATAGACACTCATGTAGCTACTGACCAACCCATGCAGTAGCTTATACAACAACAGACAGACTGATACAGACATTCACACAGTTTAGTCACTAACCCATGCATTCAGTAAGACACATGTAATCACTCACTTAAACAGTCAGTCACGCACCTACTAAATTCTCCATCCAGACACTTATACACCCACTCATTCTTCAATACACCTTGGCATATATAATACATATTTAAACTTTAAAGAAACACACAGTCACTGGATGATGTCATTTGAGATGTCATCAGTGATGTCACTGACCATGTCATGAATGATGTCATATGTGACGTCATCAGCAGTGCATTGCGGGGGCGTGAGTTATAGTTAGCTGAACTAACTATAATGGCGGAATTTCTATGGTTTTGTACGAGTGAAATGTCCAACTACCTATAACGTCCCTGAAACCTATGGTTTTTTCAGTGAATTTCTAAGGTTTTTTAAATGCTAATTTCTAACTATAACGTGCCTGAAACCTATGGTTTTTTCAGTGAATATATATATATATATATACACACTTGCCACTTACTGAAGTAATTAGTAGCAGGCATAACCCTCTACATATACACCTATGTATGCAACAAAGCAGCAATTTTGACATGGTCTCAAATACACATGTAGGTTGTGGTGTAATATATAGTTTTCTCCCTGTACAAATGTATCTGCTTATAACAGGAGGAACAGTTCAAAATAAAATGATGTGCACTTGTATGTAAAACAGTTCTTTTACATACTGTGTGAGGTATAGTTTGTCATGTCTGAGTATACTGTTGTGATATATTCTTGAGTTGTGAGTATAGTCTTCATGTGAGGAAGAGCCAGCTCTTGATTAATCTTCTGAAGTGGAGATGGTTATCTTTGATTCCTATGTTTGTGGGTAGGAAATGTAATAGTTTGGTTGCTTGAACAGAGAAAGATGTTCCACCCATGTTTTTTTCATGTATGTAGGACGTATTAGGCGGGGAGCCATTCTTGAGTGTAGGCTCCTTTGCTGTAAATATTTATTGATTTTGTTCCTGATGAAGAGGTTTTCTTCCTGATGAATCACACAAAGCATGTATTGCTTTGAGTGTTTTACTTTTGGACCTGTCAGCCTTAGGGTGGTTTTCATACAAACGTTTTGCCATTACCCTGCACTTTTTGCTGAAATTTGTTTTTGTTGGCTCTTGAACCCCGTGCATTTTGTCACTGCTCAGAGGTGCTAAAGTGCTTGAGCTCTCTCCTTTAAATATGGTAAAATTGGCTTATGCCTGATTGGCATATTTCATTTACAAATAAGTCCCTTGTAGGGTCGTATACCATAAACCCATGGCCTGTAAATTAAATGCTACTAGTGGGACTGCAGCGCTTACAGTGCCTCCCACTTAAGTAGCTCCTTAAAACATGTGCCAGGCTTGCCATTAAAGCCTGAATGCAGCTTTAAACTGCAATTCGACTTGGCAATATAACCCTCTTGCCAAGCCTTAAACTCCCCTTTTATTGCATATAAGTCATCCCCAAGGTAGGCCATAAGTAACCAATAGGGCACGGTGCATTGTAATTAGGAGGTTGGGCATGTACTTTTTAGTTTTACATGTCCTGGTTGTGAAAAACTCCTAAATTCATCTTTCACTACTGTGAGGCTTACCCCTCCCATAGAATAACATTGGGTTGCCTTATTACATTTAATAATTGCTTACGTTTTTTGGTAACAGGTAAACAGTTCATGTTTGATGTCAGAGAAATTGCAATTAAAAATCCTCATTGATAGTAAAATCGGATTTTAAGAAATTTGTTGAAAATGCCACTTTTAGAAAGTTGTCATTTTCCTACCCTAACTATTGGGTGCCTGCAGTGTGTCATTTGGTCACATGACTAGATGTAGTTGACAGTTGGATTTTGTTTATTCCTTCCAGACAGCCACACAATAGAGGGATTAGGTGTCCCTGGACGTGCCATCAACTGGTAGGATGGGGTGGGGGTGGAGCTGGGTACAACCCCATGTGCAACTGAATAGACTGTGCTCTGCCTTCACGCAATGGACTTGTTTTTTTACCCATAATCTCCTGGAAAGCTCAAATTTTGCCCCAAAAATCACATTTTCCTAGCATTTCAGTGAGGAAAAGTCCTAGTATCTGCCGACAGCCACAAAATTCCTACCACCCTGCATTCCTCCAAGTCTCCAGAGAAAAACAGTGCCTCACTTGTGTGAGTACGCCAAGTGCCCGTGGCACGAAAGGGCATCAAACATATTGTAGGCACATCACATTTTTCCACTGGAAAACAATGTGTTTTTTGCAATGTTGGTAGATGTGGATTTTGGGCCCCAGCTCAGCCAGCACCTAGGGAAACCTACCAAGCCAGCACATTTATGAAAACTAGACACCCGGGGGAGTCCAGGGTGGGGTGACTTGCATGGCTCTCACCAAGTTTTTTTTGCCTAGAATCCCCTGCAAAGCTCAAACTTTGCCCCAAAAAATGCATTTTCTTTTGCTTTCTGTAACAAAATGTCCTGGAATCTGCAGGTAGCCATGAATTTCCTACCACCCAGCATTCCCCGAAGTCTCCCAAGAAAAACAGTGCCTCAATTGTGTGGGTAGGCCAAGTGCCTGCGTCATGATAGGGCACCAAACGCAACATAGACACATCACATATTTCCACTGAAAAACAATGTGTTTTTTGTAATGTGGGTAGCTGTGGATTTTGGGTCCCCAGCTCAGCCAGCATCTAGGGAACTGTTAAAAATTGAGATTCTGGTTGACTAGGGTATGCACCTAAGACAGGCAGAACCCACCACTCTAGTCAGGGTAAGGGAGTTACACACCCAAGATAACCCCTGTACACCCCCTTGGTAGTTTGGCAGAGCAGTCAAGCTTATCCCAGAGGCAATGTGTAAAGCATTTGCGCAACACACACACACACCAGTGACACACTAAACACACCACAAAAGAGACTCCACCCAGGATTATATTAAAATATCTCATATATTGTATATAACACATTGACCACAATCACATAAATCATACATCACTTTGGCAACGAGGCAATTGTCATAACCTCACAGTTAGTGCAGTAAAGTAAACATGTATATGTTGCACACATCATGAAAACATCATCACTGTACATAATATGCAGATCCTGGAATGATACTCGTTATCCTGTCAGTACAAGGCCAAAAACAACACATATCAACACATCAGGGCATAGAAAGCAGCAGTTTGTTCATACCAAGAAAAGAAAACACAAGAATCACCACATATTACTATTGTTCACCTTGGGCCCAGCGCTTCTGGGCTCCTATGAGAGGTTATACAGTAATTAGGCACCAGGTGCAGGGCATAACAGCACCTGCATGCCTCTTAGCAGAAATACGGTAATTCTTGGCATACCCGCTGGGAACCTCCACCCAGGATTCACCTGGTCAGCACAGTCACGCTAATGCCCCAGGTATGTGCACACAACAGATGGGGCACCAGATGCCAGGGAGTGGGGCCTCGCTGGGTCCCCCGCGTACTGGCAGGCACAAGTGACGCTGCCCGCAAGCATGCGAGACAGCTATTACCTCCCCTGGGGAGCCACCTCAGCGTAGGCGCGCCCCTCCATGGCCACCGGGCCACATCTCTGTTGCTTCAAACAAGCTGCGCCTTCCACAAAGGTAGGGCGGGGTGGCGGTGTGAATCCTCGGGGCTCCCTCACCCTTTGGGCTGCCGGGGAATGCCCTTACACACATGTAGGGTGGACTGGATGGACGAACCTCTGGAGCCTGGCCTGCTCCTCACAATGACAACCCACGTGGTCTGATGCTGGGTAGTTGCCCGACCGGGGCCACGGGTCCGGTGTACGACTGGGAAGCCCTTCCCTGTTGGGCTTAAAAGGCGTTGCCCACATTGTGGGACAGGTTCTCTGCACGCACATTACGGAGTGATCTCTCCACCGAGTGAAGAGCATGCAGGGCTGAAGTTCCCTTTGTCCCGTACAGTGACGGCTTCACTGAGCATCAGTCCTCCAGCACGCACTTGTTCAGCCAAACTAGAAACCAGTAAGGCTGAACGTAAGTGGAGGCACTCCAAAAATGACATTGACAGACAGCTATATAAAACCACACACAGGCAATATCTTGACCACCTTTACGTGGCCAAAAAAACCTACTTAGGGGACAGAATAAACCAAGCCTCTAACTCTCACAAAGAATTGTATAAAATACTAAAAGAATTCACCAACCCAATTTCCTATCAGCCAACACAGATTACATCGCAAGAGTGGGTGGACACTCTATCATCTTTCTTTGTGGACAAAATCAATAACATTCATAGTCTCTTCCCCCACATTACCAACAAACCACAGTATCAGGGATCTGTCAGTAATGACCCCCTATTCTCCTCCCCCCTTAACGAGTTCACTGAACTCACTCATGAGGATATTTCCACCGCGCTTAGCCGGATTAAATCTGGCTCCCTCACTGACCCGGTCTCCTCTCGCATTCTGTCCAAAATTGGACCAGCCCTTCTTCCCGGCCTAACCAAGCTCCTCAATCTATCACTATCCCACTCAATCATTCCAACCAGGTGGAAAGAGGCCATGGTTAGACCCATATTGAAGAAGTCAACTCTTGACCCTAAGCAGCCTAACAACTATCGGCCAATCTCCCTTCTCCCTCTTTTTGGGAAGGTCTTAGAGTCATTAGTTAACAAACAACTCACCACTCACCTAGGGAACAATAACCTGCTTGACCCCTCTCAATCTTGGTTCCGGGCTTCTCATAACACCAAAACTGCCTTGCTGGAAATAATAGATAACATCAGACTGTCCCTCGATGCCAGACAATAGGCCATCCTGGTCCTTCTCGATTTGTCGGCTGCCTTCGAAACCATCTCCCACGGCGTTCTTTTGAATCGTCTGCGGGAGATGGGTGTTGGGGGCGCCGCATTGAGCTGGCTCAGGAGTTATCTAACAGACCGCACCTCCAAAGTCCAATTGGGCTCATTCATTTCCAGCAGCCAACTCATAGACAAGGGTGTCCCCCAGGGCTCCATTTTGAGCCCTACACTCTTTAATTTATACGTGTCTCTTTTAGCAAACATAATTAAAACTCACAGCTTCGATACAGTCTCATATGCTGACGACACGCAGCTGTTATTCACTCTCGGACCCGACCCAACTGACACCAAATGTCGATTCAGACAGTGTATGTTAGGCATGCACTGTTGGATGCTAAATAATCACTTACAACTCAACGCCAGCAAAACTGAGATCATTCTCTTTGGCAACGCACAATCCCTGTGGTGTAGTGACTGGTGGCCCCCTAATCTAGGCATATGTCCTACACCTAAGGCGGCTGTCCGCAACCTGGGTGTGCTGATTGACAATCAACTTTCCATGGCGGAACATATCAACCATGTGGCAGGCATTTGTTACGGACTAATGCGTAGCCTTCGTAAGATCTTTAAATGGGTCCCACTGTCTTCTCGCATGCCACTGGTGCAAGGATTAATAATCAGCCATTTGGACTATGGCAATGGCCTTTTGGCTTCCATAAAGGAAGAGCACCCAACAAAACTCCAGGTCCTTCAAAACACAGCGGCTAGATTAGTATTAAATCTACCAGCCCGTTCCCCCTCGGCACCAAGTCTGAAAGCCCTACATTGGCTCCCAATTAGGAAACGCATCACATTCAAGATCAATTGTCTAGTGCACAAAACTCTCAGTGGACACGGCCCCCAGTATCTTATGAACAAACTGAAAAGATACCAGCCCTCTAGAACTCTTTGATCCGCCAATAAACACCTTCTAGTTCCTCTGCACCGCCAGGAACGGCGGAAGATCGTTCTCCTGTCTTGCCCCCACCCTGTGGAACGCACTCCCTCTATACCTTCGCACAGAGATTGACCACAAAAAATTTCGTAAATATCTCAAAACCTGGCTGTTTTGAGATCTGCTCTCTCCTTCTCTTTCCTCTTGTTCTCTGTGTCAGGCTAGCGCCTTGAGACCTTCGGGTGAAATGTGCGCTCAATAAAAACCAATACAGAACATAACATAACATAACAAGGTAAATCGCTCAGCAAGGGCTGTCCAGGGACAGTTTAACCCCTTGACCGCGATCGGAATTCCGCTCGTATGCGGGACATTCCGATCGCGGGTGGAGTCGTGACGAGCTCAGCTCGTCATGCGCACAGCGCTACCGCGCAGCATGACGAGCTGAGCTCGTCATGAGCACGGAAGGGGTTAAAGGCCAGAAATGAAGCGTTCTCCAACCCTTATGGAGAAATCAAGCGATAACCAGGTGCTTGTTTGAGGAATACAGTGCTCACCATGGGCTGTTTTGCAAAGTTTGAAAGAACAGTCCACTCCTTTCTCTGCACCACACAGAAGCAGCAACTGCAGGCCAATCCACCCCACCTCACACACATCAAGGCACAACGCTTTTCACACAGCTCTTCAACTCTTCTTACAGGCAGGTTCCTTTTGATCCAGCAAGGATCTTTTGAAGTCTTTGATTTCCCAGAGACTGCCAACAGGAGGCAAGCACACACAAGCCCTTGGAGATATTCTCAAGCAGGATACCACAACAGGGCGACAAGAGTCAGTCCTTTTCCTCTGGTCACAGATAGAAGCAGCAACTGCAGTCCAACCCACCCCTCACACAACAGTGTAGCACTATTCACACAGCTCTTCTTGGCAGGGTCCTGTTGTTTCAAAAAATGATCTAAAGTTCTGGGATTTTGGTCCAATACTTATACCCCATTTTCTCATTGTAGTATTTGTTTCAGAGTCCCTGTGCTCAGTACAAACCAGTTCTGTCCTCCCTGGTCCAGTTTGACCACAAGGGGTGGAGACAGCATTGTGCAGAGGACACACAGCCTATTCAGGTGCTTGTGAAACTCCTCCCACCACTCTAAATGCAGTAATGTCTATTCAGCCTAGCTATGAGTCACTCAGGGAAGGCAGAACACACCTCACCCCCCTTCTGACTGTCTAGAGTGAATGCACATCCCCAGCTCCTGTCACTCCAAAACCAGATGGTGAATACACAAACAGGCAGAGGCACACAGAATTGTATAGCAAGAAAATGGCCACTTTCTAAAAGTGGCATATTCAAACACACAATTTAAAAACCACCTTCACTAAAAGGTGTGTTATTAAATTCTGAGCTCAGAGAGCCTAAACTCCATTTCTCTATCTTGTCCCAATGGAAAGTTACACTTGTAAGATGTTACAAGGCAGCTCCAGTGTTAACCTATGGGTAGGCTGTCCGGAAATTGGTTAAAACCGACTGTACCCGACAGTACCCTACCGGATGAAAATCAGCTGACCCGGTTTAAACCGAGTGTCACTGATTTTCATAGTTATAGCGCCATTTGGCCACTTGATGGAGCCAAAGCATTACAAACCATTGGCCTGCCTGTGTTCGCCTGGCGCGGAGGTGTCAGGGGAAAACACTGCCTTTGCACATGGGGAGCCGAGGTGTGAATGGCCCAAGGGCCAGAGCAACACCAGGCCCCCTGCCTGGCTCATGTGGGGGGGGGGAGAAGAGCTGTTGTGGTTTGCCGTCTGTCTAACTGCGGCCGTACCCGAGTACTTCACAGGTCTTTAAAAAGACCATTTACTTAACGAGGCTTTGTTGTTGTTAATAAAGGAGTGGGCGATGGGAAAAGAGGCGGCATCCTCAAGTTTCTTGCTAGTTTTTTAAATGTGCGCGATTCCCCGTCTTCATTGAACTGAGGCAGAGTGTGGCTTACACAAAGCTGGTTCAGGCTTCTGCACCATCGAGTCCCTTGAAGAGATTCCCGACTACATTGGGGTACCTAACCCTCTGAGATTTAAATCATTGGTATGCACCAGAAGTTGTCGCTATAGGACACCTGTTATCTTATAGTACCATCATAGATTTGTAAAACTCGCCCTCCTCCTCTCTGGAAGAAACAGAGATGGTTAATAGAGAATTAGTTTCCCTAGCTAATACTACCACTGGCACGGAATTCCCTGCGGCCCCTAGGGGGTCGGGCACTCGGCAACTGCTGCTATCATTGGGCGACGAGCAGGGCTCAGGGTCACTGTTCTATGGGGCGCTTAAAAGAGAGAGTTGGGCAGACTATTCCGGCGAAGAAAGCCTGGAGGGGGAGATGTGTAGATGATATGAATGAGAGAGTGGAGGAAGCCTGCGCACTTACCCGGAGGGTGTCTTGTAATGCCAGGTTCAAATTAATGCGTTTTAATTACTTGCATCACATTTATCGGACACCGATTAAATTGAGCAGAATGTATGCTGGCAGGACTGCGGACTGCCCAAGGTGTGGAGCGGTGGCGGCCTTCTTTCTACATGTGGCCTGTCTGTCCATCGGTGCAGGCATTCTGGATGGTGGTGCAGGGGAGAGGGTGACATGGGTTGATTAATGATAGCCAAAAGACTGGTGGCAACAGGGTGGCTTGGTGGGAGACCTCCCTCCGTGGCCATATGGTGCAGGCCGGGATACATCTGAGTGTGCTGGGGCGGGGGAACAGCACATCCGGATGACTAGGCTAGTCAAGAACGTGGGGGAGTGTTTGGGCAGGGTTATTGGAGGCTTTTCAGGAGATCGAGGAAGTAACAGGAGACCTGAATATGTGAGTTTAGTCTGGAGAAGGGAGTGTTGCAGGGGAAAGTAAATGGGGCGGTCAGGGGGGGTGATGGAACTGTGGAGGTGTTGGGTGCTGCTTGCTGGGAACGAGGAGTGACTTAGCGATTTCAATGGGGGGTGCGCAGCACGGAGGAGTCCTCTGGGCAGTCTGTGACATATATGAACAAGATGTCAAAATCTGTGACTTGATGTAGAGAAGGGGGGATGGGCCTACCTACGGTATGGGAAATGTTGGCAAAGATTAATATAGACGTGGGGTTGTTGACTATGTTCGTGCTAAACAGTTATGTACCAGGGAAAACAAAAACATTTCTTTTCTTTTAAAGTACTACCGCTGGCTCGGTAAAAAAGAACTGAGGTAACTGCCACTTACTGAGCATGGTGGGTTACTTGTGGGCTGTGAGCCCTTAAAGGCACACTCTTTTCATATCTGCAGAGTTGCAGCCTAAAAGTGTACATTGTCCTATTCCTTCTTCACCTTTTTCCTTTAAATTTACACATCTAATTCACGAATCTCCATATAAATCATAACCTGGATACAGCAATCAGGGGAGTGGGGCCTGCAACCTAAAAGACCAATCATGAATTTTGAGATGCCAGAAAGAGGGGACTACTTGGCATCCAAGAGTTTTGGAACATAGGGAGCATTTGGAAATATAGTTAATTCATGTCTTCATAATGATTTCAAGGCAGGTATTATGGGGGCGGTCTGTTAACAATGCAGAGACTCTCAAATCGAATGATGGCACCTAATGAAGGGAATAAAGCCCTATGGTAATGGGGTATTTTCATGGCCTCGCCACTGTGGTCCAGATCATATGATGGCAACTCAAGGAGACCTAACTTGGTAGCATTTCCATACGTAAAATCCTGCAACTCCGTGTCACCTAATACATTGCTTTTTAGGGTTTTGCATTCACAAAGAGTACTACTTTGCTCAGTGTTATACCATGCAATATCAAAACCAGGCTAGTACATGTGGCTCGTGTTTACAAATCTTGACTTCTGTGCCGAATTGCTATAACGGTCCCTGTGAGTTCCCAAACAAATTATAGCCCGGTAGCTCAGCAGCCAGGGCTATGCTGCAATCTTTGCAAACCCTCCTAATCCCGCACAACACAGTCAAGTCTCATACAAACAGCACATCCATTCCCGGGGTGGGATCTCTTCAGGGACTAGCACCTATGCACACTGGGCTCATGAGCGGAACTGTCTTCTTCATAGGGTGTAAGTAAGGTGAACCTCTCTTCCAAGTATCAATTCACTTTAATAACAATACAAATGGTAGCTTGTTTTATGTGGCACGTCATACCGCACTTCTGCCGTTTCTAAGTGCTGTACAGCACAGGGCTTTAATTGAAGTACACGTGTATTTCAGACACCTCGCAGTCGCAATAGACCTCACACTCCATTCACTTCAGCAGCCACGGCAGTATTATATAGCGGGAACTCGACCCGAAGGTATTGGAGCTATATGTGAGCTAGGGGAGGGGGGGGCACCATATTTAGATATTGGCTCCTATGCCACAGGCGGCCAATGGTACCCACGCGTAAACAACGCAGAAAATGCAATATATGCGCAGTCAGCCATTCCTTTGAAAGACACCAAATGAAGTGCCAAACAGCGCTTCGCGCACACAACACGTGTGAGGGCGCTATATCGATGAAACAATGCAATGCAACACTCTGAGCAGGAGAGGGGTAGCGACTCTGGAACACAGACTGTAACTTCCAACTTGCTGAGTGACCAATTCACGCTTTCATTTAAAACAAGCATTTGCAATGCAATAGGTCTCGCATTTACGCGAGTTTGAGCTAATGACATTGCAAATAACAATGCCTTTAATTTTTGTTTTCGTTTTTAAAACATAAATAAAAGGCTTTGTCATTTACAATGCGAATAGCTTAAACTCGCATAAATGCGAGACCTATTGTATTGCAAATGCTTGTTAAATCTGAGCTGCAGAATCAAAGGACAATGGAAAGTATTTCATGACTGTATTAAGCTTCTGAAATGTAGAGCAGAATACAATTTCTGAAGAAAAATTGAAAAAGCAATAATAAAAGCAAAGCGTTCCATAAACACCGGTAAAACACTGTTTCAGTTGTTTTTTATGGCGCGAAAATGAGTAACCACTGAAAAGCACTGTTTTTTTGAGGTATTGAAATCACTGGAAAACACTGAAAAAACACCACCAGAATTTACCAAAAATAGAAACTGAAAACAGGAAAGCCTACCTATGGGGTAGACAGTCTTTCAATAGTGAAAAACGAAATGCACAGTATTTCACTATCAGGACATGTAACACACACCAGTACATGTCCTACCTTTAACATGCACTAAACCCTGTCCATGGGGGTACCTTGTGCCTACCTTAGGTGTGCCTTGCATGTAAGAAAAGGGAAGATTAGGGCCTGGCAAGTGGGTGCACTTGCCAGGTTGACATGGCAGTTTAAAACAGTGCGTGCAGACACTGCAGTGGCAGATCTGAGACACATTTACAGGCCTACTCATGTGGGTGGCACAACCAGTGCTGCAAGCCCACTGGTAGCATTTGATTTAAAGGCCCTGGCACACTCAGTGCACTTTACTAGGAACTTACCAGTAAATAAAATATGCTAATCATGGATAACCAATCGTAATCACAATTTACACAGAGAGCATATGCACGTTAGCACTGATCAACAGTGGCAAAGTGCCCAGAGTCCTAACGCCAACAAGAACAGGGCCAGAAAACTAGGAAACAAAAGGCTTAAAGTTTAGGTATAAACCTACAAAAAGGGCCAAGTTTAACAGGAATCCAACCAAAACTTTTTTGAAAACTAGACACCTGGGGAGTCTAGGGTGGGGTCACTTGCGTGGCTCTCACCAGGTGTCTTTTCACCCAGCATCCCCTGCAAAGCTCAAACTTTGCTCAAAAAATCATATTTTCCTTGCATTTCTGTGAGAAAAAGTCCTAGAGTCTTCAGGCAGCCACAAGTTTCCTACCACCCAGCATTCCCTCAAGTCTCTTGAGAAAAATGGTGCCTCACTTTTGTAGGTAGACCTAGTGCCCGTGACGTGAAAGGGCGCCAAATGCAACGCAGACACACTACATATTTCCACTGAAAAACAATGTGTTTTTTGCAATGTGGGTAGCTGTGGATTTTGGGCCCCAGCTCAGCCGGCACCTATTGAAACCTACCAAAACAGTACATTTTTAAAAAACTAGACACTCGGGGGAGTCCAGGGTGGGGTGACTTGCATGTCTCTCACCGGATTTATTTATCCAGAATACCCTGCAAAGCTCAAACTTCGACTAAAAACACACATTTTCTTGCATTTCTGAGAGGAAAAGTCCTGGAATCTGCAGGCAGCCACACATTTCCTACCACCCAGTGTTCCCTTAAGTCTCCTCAGAAAAATAGTGCCTCACTTGTGTAGGTAGGCCAAGTGCCCATGACATGAAAGGGCACCAAACACAACATAGACACATCAATTTTCCACTGAAAAACAATGTGTTTTTTGCAATGTGCGTAGCTGTGGATTTTGGGCCCCAGCTCAGCCGGCACCTAGGGAAACCTGCCAAACCAGCACATTTTTGAAAACTAGAGTCCAAGGTGGGGTGACTTGTGTGGCTCACTCCAGGTTTTTTACCCAGAATTCCCTGCAAAGCTTAAACTTAGCCTAAAAAAACTAATTTTCCTTGCATTTCTGTGTGGAAAAGTCCTGAAATCTGGAGCCAGCCACAAATTTCCTACATTCCAGTATTTGCCAAGTCTCCCTCAATAATGGTGCCTCACTTGTGTAGGTGGGCCAAGTCCCTGCGACAGGGAAGGGCCCAAAACATATTGTGAAGTAATCAAAATTGTCTATTACAAAGCAACCTGGTTTTGTAAGGAGAGCACCTGCATCTTTGGATCCTGGCTCGGTGGCCATCTAGGGAAACTTGGCAAACCCAGATATTTATGAAAACTAGCCCCCTGGGGTAGTCTAGGGAGGTGTAGCTTGCATGGATTCCCCAATGTTTTCTTACCCAATGCCCCCTACAAACTTTAAATCTAGCTAAAAAGTCACATTTTCCACATATGTCTGTGTGGGAAAGTGGTGGGATCACTGGGTCAGCACAAATTTCCTACTGCCTAGCATTCCCCCATGTCTCACTATAAAAATTCCACCTTACTTGTGTGGGTGGGCCTAGTGCCCGTAACAGGAAAGGGCCCAAAACATATTGTGGCCAAAGTGGTAATTGTGGTAAGTGTACTAATTAATTCTGGGGTCGGCACCCATGTAGGGAAACCTACCAAACCCAGACAGAGCACCTCACCTCTGCCGCACCCCTCCTCCCCCCATGACCTATGCCAACACTGCAGCCAATGACCTCCACCAATCGATCGTCGACTGCGCCAACACGCTTTCCCCCCTCTGGAACTCCGACAGACGACACAACTCGAAGGCCACTTGGTTCACCAAGGACCTCCAAGAATCCAAGCGCTCATGCCGACAACTAGAGAAAGCATGGAGGAACAGCAAAACCCCAGAAGCACGCACCGCCTACAAGGCCACCACGACATCACACCACCAACTCATCAGATCTACGAAGAGAAACTTCATTCAGGACAGAATCCTCTCTAACTCCCACAACTCCAAGGAACTCTTCACCATCATACAAGAATTCACCAGACCCCACAGCGAAACCACCGATGTCTCTCCCTCACAGGACCCCTGCAACAAACTCAGCTCCTTCTTCCACCATGAGATCAGGACACTCTATGACAACTTCAACGACCAAGACCAAGGCACCGACCCAACACCTTCCACCAGCAACGCTACCCAGCCGACCCGCCTCACCTGGACCCCTGTCACCACAGAAGATACAGCAAAAACCATGAGGAGCATCCACTTCGGAGCACCCACTGACCCCTGCCCACCTCACATCTTACACAGAGCCGCCTCCGCCATCGCACCAGAAATACAACGGACAATCAACTGCTCCCTCGGAACAGGCACATTGCACCGAAGTCAAACCCCTCCTCAAGAAGCCCTCCGCAGACCCGATGGACCTCAAGAACTACAGGCCCATCTCTCTCCTCCCCTTCGCCACCAAAGTCACTGAGAAAACTGTCAACACTCAGCTAACGCACTTCTTAGAATCCAACAGCATCCTCGACTCATCTCAATCAGTATTCCGCAGCAACCACAGCACCGAGACCGGCCTCCTAGCCTCCACGGACAACATCCGCACACGCCTCGATCAAGGCCACACTGCAGCCCTCATCCTACTAGACCTCTCAGCAGCCTTCGACACCATCTCCCACAGCACACTAGCCACCAGACTCCACGGTGCCGGCATACAGGGAACTGCCTTAGACTGGATCCTCTCTTTCCTCTTCTGCAGAACACAAAGAATAAGACTTCCGCCCTTCCTCTCCGAACCCACAGAGATCAGATGCGGAGTTCCCCAAGGATCCTCCCTCAGCCCCACGCTCTTCAATATCTACATGGCCTCCCTTGCAACAATCGTCAGCATGGACTCAGCATAGTATCCTATGCCGACAACACCCAGCTCATCCTCTCCCTCACCAAGGAACCCGACAACACCAGACACAGTTTCCAGAAAGGAATGAAGGAGGTCGCATCCTGGATGAGCAGCAGCCGCCTGAAGCTCAAATCGGAGAAAACGGAAGTCCTCATCCTCGGATCCACCCCCCACCGCGTGGGACGACACCTGGTGGCCTCCCGCCCTCGGAAACCCCCCACCCCCACGGACCATGTCCGCAACCTCAGCATCATACGCGACTCCACTCTCAGCATGAACTGACAGATCAATACCGAATCCCCCACATGTTTCAATACCCTCCGCATTCTCCGCAAGACCTTCAAATGGTTCCCCCCAAATCCAGAAAAACCGTCACCCACGCACTCATCACCAGCAGGCTGGACAACGGAAACACGCTCTACGCCAGAATCAACAAATCTCTCCTTCACAAACTCCAGACCGCCCAGAATGCCACAGCTAGACTCGCCCTCAGCATCCCACGACACGACCACATCACCCAGCACCTCCGAGACCTCCACTGGCTCCCCATCGAAAAAAGAGTGACCTTCAAGCTGCTCACACATGCCTACAAAGCCCTCCACAACACCGGACCCCAATACCTCAACGAAAGAATCCCCTTCCACACCCCCAGGAGAAACCTCCGTTCTGCCGACCTTGCCCTGGCCAAAATCCCCCGCATCCGCAGAGCCAGAACGGGAGGCAGATCCTTCTCCTACATCGCAGCCAAGACCTGGAACAAACTCACCCTGAGCATCAGATGAAGCCCGACGCTGCAAGCCTTAAGAAAGGACCTCAAGACCTGGCTCTTCGGATGACTTCAGAGCTGCCCGAACCCCCTCCCCCCGGCGCCTGAGACCCTCAGGGGTGAGTAATGCGCTCTACAAATCCGTGATTGATTGATTGAGACATTTCAGAAAAGTAGACATCAAGGGGAGTCCAGGGAGGTGTCACTTGTGTGGATTCCCCAAAGTTTTGTTACCCAGAATTCCCTGAAAATGTGAAACATTGAATAAAAAGAAAATTTTTCCTTGCATTTCTGTGACGTAAACTACAGGAATGAGCAGGGATCCACAAACTTCCTACCACCCAGGATTCCCTGACTTGTCTCGATAAAAACACTACTCCACCTATGTGCCTGGACCTAGTGCCTGCAACTGAAATGGATCACACGAGATTCAACTGTAGTCCTTGCTTGAGGACTACTGTTTACTGTTTACTCTGGTGTGATCCATTCCTGGCCCGGGCACCAGACCCAGGCACACAAGTGGGGTATCATTTTTTTGGGGATAAGTGGGGGAACGCTGGGTGATAGGAATTTTGTCAATCCCTGCCATTCATGTAGTTACATCACAGAAATGCACGAAAAATAGTGTTTTTTTTTTCCAACATTACATTTTTGCAGGGTTTTCTGTGTAGGAAAACTTTGTGGGATCCACACAAGCCACACCTCCCAGGACTTCCCCGGTGTCTA
Organism: Calotriton arnoldi; assembly: GCA_963921515.1. Lineage (NCBI taxonomy): Eukaryota > Metazoa > Chordata > Amphibia > Caudata > Salamandridae > Calotriton > Calotriton arnoldi. Next base: position 993,466 of record CAWUFW010006895.1, read on the forward strand.
GTTTTCAGAAATTACTGGGTTTGGTAGGTTTCCCTAGATGGTCACTACGCTCGGACCAAAAATCGCAGGTGCCCTCCTTGCAAAACAAGGGCATTTCTTGATAGATAATTTTGATGCCTCCACAATACAGTTTTGGCCCTTCCCATCTCGGGCACTTGGCCCACTCACACAAGTGAGATAGCATTTTAATCTGGAGACCTGGGGGAACTCAGGGTGGTAGAAAACCTGCAGCTCCATGCAGATACCATGTCTTTTCCGTGTCAGAAATATGATCAAAATGTGTGATTCTTACCAAAATTTGACGTTTGTACGAGCTTGGTAATATTACCTGGTGAGAGCCATGCAAGTCATGCACCCCTGGTTCTCTAGTTTTCAAAACCTTGCTGGTTTGCCTAAGTGCCGGTTGACTTGGGCCCAAAATCCACAACTACCCATAATGACAAAAAGAAAACCCAAGGAGTTCTTATTAAGGGACATCTTATTGCCACAAATATAAATCTGATACTAATTTGTTAAAGTTAATCCAGCACTTACAGTGGTTGGTTTTAGCACCTCCAGATATACTGGCTTCAAAGCACAAATATTTATAAAAATATCTGAATATTGAAACCAAGGGTGAGCCATAAAGCCACTTTAAGGCACCAACCGCTTAATAGTTCGTTCACACGACATTCATGCACAAGTCTTTCCTACAGCTGGCCACGGGCCCAATCCAATAGATCAGTGCACTCACATCAACATACCGCCGCCATGCAAGGGCCCATCACATTCATACATCACAGGACAGAATCAGTTTGACTATATTTTACCACCCGTCATGTAACTGCCTCCATCTTTCTGAACATTATCAAATGTATGCCTAGTGAACCTTTACTAATGGCTCCCATGACAGACACATGAGGCTCAGGAAAACATGTCTTACATGTGTCTTTAGCACACTTACTGTGGTAAATCCAACTCTTTCCAGTTTGTGGATGCAAGTTGAGGGTGTCTGAGTATGCCTACAAAGTGTCATTCCCTGAACTGAGTGATCATATCTACCTTTGAAACTGAGGCAAACATGCTGTGGAATATTGCAGAAGTTCCCTAAAGAGAACATCATAAACTATGAAGCACTGCCGTTTTTGACACACAGGGTAGTCTGTGAGAACATAGCATTTGTCTCATCCACCATTATGTGCAGTGCTGTGACTGTAATGCACTTATCATACAGCAAACTGAACATCTACTAAGTTCTGATGGATGATAAACAAGGCAAGCAGGTCAAACATTTTACCCATATGTGTAGCGTTGGGTGCAGAGTTCTCTGTAATGGTATGAATGTTTTGTAAAATGCACTATCAGCCGAGAGGGTATCCTATCACAGCTGCAAGAGCAGTCAGGGGTGATCCATGGAATAACCTAGTCGAAGAGCCAAGTGCTCAGCTTCATGTGAAATGCACTAATTATAGAGACAGTGCATATGTAGATGCAGGTCATTCCACCCTTTTTGGAGCAAATTATGAGAAGTCTATTCTCCTTGCTCTGGTGCTGCCTATGCTGAGCAAAGGTGTCTGGAAGGTTTCTGAAATCTGAGGAGGTATTGAGGGATGCTGGACCAGTGCTGTGTAAGACTTTGAATGTGTGTTTCAGGAGTATGAAAAGAGCTGTGGATTGGCAGTCAGTGAAGCTGTTTCATGTGCTGGGTGTGTGTGCGTTGTGGTGTTGAGGGAGGAGGCTCCCTGCTGCCTTTTTATGGTTCAGTGTCATCTGCTTAGTTGAGTGAGGGAGTAATTCAGTTTCGGGGCGAGTGCAGCACCAATAGGTTTGAATCCGTAGGTGAAGTGATGGCGTGTGTCTCTGTACTACCTTTACTATTTGCCTTCTACGTGTGCAATATACTTGTGAAAGCACACCTACCCTAAGCTTTTCTTACCCGTTCATGTCTCTGTCCTCATCAGAATCCTGACTAATCCTGTATATTTGCCAAGTGAACCTATACTAATGGCTTCTGCCCTAGCTACTTGAAGCTCAAGAAAACGTATCTTTCATGTGCCTTCAACGCACTTACTGTGCTAAATCCAACTCCTTCCAGTTTGTGTATGCAAGTTTGGGGTGTCCGAATATGCCTTCTTCTGAGGGCTCATTCCTCGAAATGAGCTTGCATATCTACTGTTGAAACTAATGCAAACATGCTGGGGAATACTGCCTAAGTTCCCTAAAGTTACAAGCCAAACAAATGTCCTGTGGGACTCATTCACTGATGACACTTCTACTTTTGTTTTGAAAGTGTGAAAACTCAGGGGTATATTTACTAGGAAATGGCATGGCGCTGCGAGCAATTTTGCAGCGCCGCACTGCGTCATTTAAAAAAACGCAGGGATGCGCCCTATTCACAAGAATACGGCACACTCCTGTGTTTTCCCTTGCGTCTGCACTGAAAATAGCTGCGTAGTGTCAGCGCAGACACCCATGTGCCATTTTGCAATTTGCCTGCCAGTGGCAGCTGCCACAAACAAAAAGTGATGGGGTGTGTGGAGGGAGCACAGGAGGGGGAGAGCAGGAGGGGAGTTTAATAATAATTAAAAATAAGGAAGACTTACCTGAAACTGCCGGACGCCTCCCGCATTGCGCCTCTGTATTCTTCTTCCTGGTCCCAGCAGACACGGGGATAGCATCACAGACTACCTGTGCAATCCCCACGCTGCTCTCATTTTATGAGAGCAGCGCAGAGATTGGCCTGAGCATGCTGGTTTGACGCTCCGCTCAGGCATAGGGAGTCTGTGCTGTTTCTCCAACCTGGCTGTTCAATATAGCTGGGTTGGAAAAACCTAAGTGTGCATGTGTGTTTGGCCGGCCTAAGACGGCAGGCCAAACAAACATGCACACTTAGAAGTGCACAAACCAGTCCTCCTCCAACCTCCCATGGCCCCGGTCCGCCCCTTCCTACACACGCTGGCTCAGCCAGCAGGTGAAAAATAAAACGATGATAGAATATCGTTTTATTTTAAATTTGCTGGCTCTGAGACAGTGGGGCGATGCTCCTCCGCCATTGAGGAGGAGCTGCCCATGGTGCCTGCATTGCAGGGATGATTGTTTACGTGCAGGAAGGTGTCCTTTACTGCACATAAACAATCAATAATCAATAATGGTGATTTGCCACTTATATATATGCTGCATTCTGCACACATAGAAGTTGCAAATCACCATTAAATATTGATTTTTTTGCGCAGGAAGGGATACCTTCCTGCACAAAAACAATAATTGACGGCATTTTGCTCCTTCTATGTGTGCTGCAGAATTCAGCCCACATAGAAAGCCACTCTAATGCCAGCTTTTCACTGGCATTCGTTTTTGGCACTGCCTCAGATTTACAGATTCTTATAAATCTGGGGCAACGTCAAAATGCAATGGGTGTTGCATGGAAACACCCACAGCAACGCCCGATTGCATGCCAATTTCACACAAAGTGATGCGCGAAAAGGGGCCATATTTACAAAGCAGCATCAAGCCACTCAAAGTGGCTTTGCATTGCTTTGTAAACCAGAGCGTCGGTAAAAGTGATGCTGTGGTGCCGCTCAGTCATTTTAAATATGCCCCTCAATCACTAACTAATATAATCAATACTAAAGATGTGAAAACAATAATACCACACAATATTGTGTCCTTTACCTTTTTTCAGTAACATTGATTATGACACAAATTACTAATTGATTTGCACACTTTAAAAGCAAGTAGAAGTGTTGGTGAATAAATCCCATGGGACATTTCTTTGACTTATTACACTTACTCTGGTTCTCAAGGGCAATTAGAGTGGTCCTTCTGTTGTATAATAAGTTCTCTAAAAAGCACTTCACAATTTAGTCAAGCCTTTACAATGTTGCCACACAGGGTACTCCATGATAGCGTGGCTTAGGTTTCATCCACCACTATGTGCAGTGTGGGGACTATAATGCACTTGCCAATCGGCGAACAGAACACCAACCACGTTTTGACAGGTGATAAAGAAAAGAAATTCTACAACAGCTTGCCTACTGAAGTAGTGGCCTATTGAAGGTAGGTATACATGCACAGCCATTGAAAGGTTTACGTAAGGGCAGCACCACCTCAGTTAGTTTCCTAATACTTCACTTTTGTATGGTGCAATATAAAGCAATCAGGAAAACACAGGGCTCGGTGAGATGGGCACTGAAGACAGTAAATATGACTCTCCTGCCTCTTTTCATGCTTAGAGCAGACTTTACAATGACGTCATGGCCGAAACGTTTTAGCTTTTGCAGGAAAGCGATTAGCAAAGAGTCACTTCTGCAGCCTTGCCACATCCTCCAGAGCATATGAAGTGGAGGCTGCTGCTTCTGTAGCAGTAAGACTTTCAATGACAAACAACAGAAAGTCAAGGAAAGGCATGAGTCTTCCTGTGGTTGTCTGACGATAAACAACATATGCTTTGTATGTTGCCATCTCTAGCAGGTGGGTAAACAGTTTCTTGTACCAAGTGAGAGTTTTACGACTCGCATTGTATGGCTGAAGAACCTGGTCGTTCTTATCCACTCGGCCCATGTACTTGTTGTAATCAAGTATACAGGTGGGCTTCTAACCCACAACCATGACTGGGGAAGTGCTCTCATCATGAATTGTAGTGAGCATGTACACACCACTCCTATCCAAGAACTTGACAGGGAGTACTTCATTGGAATGCAACACAGTACTCTGGGATTTCTGGAGCTTCTTACAAACAAGCTCCTGCAGGAATCCTTTGTGACAACAATGAACTGTTCCACAAGCTACAGTGCCAGCTTTGTACAGCTCACTGAACAGCTCTACTCCTGTATAGAAATTATCCAAGTAAAAGTTATAACCTTTTGAAGGAGTGGCTGGACAAGCTCCCACACAATCTTCCCTGTGACTCCTAGCATGGGAGGACAACCTACAGGGTTTAGAGTGGAGTCCTTCCCTGTTTATACTCTCAAACTGTACACATAGTCAGTAGAGCTCTCACACAGCATATACAGCTTGATGCCATAATGAGCTGTTTTGCTCTCAATGTACTGCCTTAACAGCAGCCACCCTTTGTACAAGATCAAGGACTCATCAATGGCTATATTCTTTCCAGACGTATAAATCTCTGGAAACCTGGCAGACAAATGTTCCGCAACAGGCTGAATTTAGAACAACCTGTCATAGTCTGGAAGGGCCCGAGGCAATGCAGCAGAATTGTCATTGAAATGAAGCATGCACTGCAATAGCAAAAAACGATTTCTGCTCATGTACGGTGCGAAGATGGGGGTTACCCAAACCATGCAAGTAGACCAGTAGGATTGCAAGGTTGGTTTCTGCACTAACCCCATTTTGTGCGTAAGGCCCAAAAATATCTTCAACTTTTTTAATGAAGTGGGAGTTCACTTGTGTGCCCTATAGGGCCCTATAGGGCCTCCTTGGTCCCTCAGACATTTTCAGCCTGCAAATTTGTTTGATGCACTATTTGCTCATGGAAGTTAACACTCATAAAGAGATGGACGTAGTCAATTGGCAAAAAATTGGCCGTATCGACAGAACATCCAGCGTACCCAGTGAAAAGCAGAATTTGTGGATGACCTAAATTGAGTCATTGCCAAGAGAGCACTCCGTCTGTGCTTGCTGCCACACGTGCCTGCTCTCTGGGTTGGTTGAACCTGCTACAGTGGTCACCCTGCAAAGGCATGTGCTGGCGAAGGGACAGCACGCCTGTCATCATTGTGCCCCTCAGAATCACTGGTAGATGAGTCGTCAAATGGGACTCCACTGACTGAAAAATCATTTCCAGATTCTGCTCAATTTTCCTGTCCCTCAGATGCTGTCTCAATATCTGCTGTCTCAGTCTCTGATCCTGCCTCGGGGCTGTCCTTCAGAACCAGATTTAGGACTTGGGCAGCAGTCACCGAGATGCCATCTCTGCCACTAGCTAAAACTGTCCTTCTAAAATACTGCCCCACATAGAAGGCAGATTTGTTGTTCTAAAACAGTTGGTGAAATGTGTTCAACAGTAAATAAAGACAAAGTCAGCTTACCTGATCTTCTTTCCTGAATCTGCAAGCTCTCCAAAGACATTAAAAAAGACACAGTATTGCTTCCCCTTGCCACATACCCAATACCACAGCATACCTTTGTTAGGAAATATGTAAAACTTTATTGTTGGGGCACCTGCTGGACCATTGCCACTATAAAAGTAATTTCCCCAAAGCTGCAAATCTCCCTTTGATCTCAAGAAGCACACATTCACATGGTAGCCACTGCAACGTAATCCGCGGGCATTCTCCTTGTGAAATTCACAGTGATGTTGTGATGTAATTTTATAAATGTATGCTATTGTATATTGTCTTTTAAGAGACTCCATAGTCACTGTAAGTATTCTATGGCACGAGCATTCTCTGATGTATGATGGAATGTAATGAGGACAGGAGAGAGAAGAAGCTGTGCTGGGGCCTGTAGTAAATTTAAGTTATTCCAAATGATTTATGCATATCGTTGTCACTACAAATTTTGGGGACGGCTGGCCATAGCAAATGAACCTACGTTGTCTGCTGATTATTCCTTTTATTCACGGATGACATATCACGGCACTACATCGATGGTTTATTGGATGTGCGAGTGCTCTTCAAAGCTTGATGCAAAGCCTACTGCATGCAGCACTGATTTGGAGGCGGGTGAGCATCATACTTTTACTTTGAACACTATAATACTGAGCAGGTGAGTGGTAATTTGCTCCAACCGCTGTGGCTTCATTCAACTTACCGTGACATTCGATCCTGCATCCCCGCACTCTGGCTCGAGATTCCACTGCATCTCGCCCACGTCATTCCTCAACACATGTAGCGTTGTGCTGTGTACCGCGTGTGTGCATCGTCCAGCATGTCATCGGAGACTTTAGCGGCCTTGCCTCCCAATGTGCTTACGGTGGCGCAGCTTGATTTATGCCATATTGGATCTGGAATTTAGACAGTCATTGGAGACTTTAGCAGGCTAGTTTCCCAACGTGCTTATGATGGTGCGTCGGTGGAGGTCTCCCCTACTTGTGTGACAATTTATGAGCTTTTGCAAATCTAGATGTACTAATTAATTTACCTCATGTGGAGTTTGTGTCTGCGCTGAGGTACTTGTTTTGTTTTCTGACAAGCATGAAGTCTGTCATTCCGGTATGCACAGATTGTAAGTTTCATCTTTGTCACTACTAATTATACTGAAGGCAGTTTGTTTTTTCTTGTATTTATTTGTTATTTTTATCATTTTTGTTCATTTTTGTCCTAGCTCCAAGTAATGCACTCAATTTACCCCCCTGCCCCCTCAACCTTTTATTCCAACCTCTGGTGAAAATTCACTTAAATTGCAAGAGTGGAAAGAATACTTCCTCAATTACATTTCTACTCTTGATTAAGAGGATGACTTTACTCCAGATAGGAAGAAAAAAATCTGTTACACTCCTTGGGTCCACTAGGGTTGAGAGTTTACATTCGCATTGAAAAAAAAACCAGTGATGGTGATGTGTTTCTAAATGCGATGCAAGACATAGACATCTATTATACCCCCAATGTTTGCGTGGGAATTGACAGATACAAATTCTACCATAGGAAGCAGTTGAAGGAAGAGACGATTGAGGAGTATGTCTTGGCTCAAAAAACCTAGCATTGACTTGTCGTTTTGGTGCCCTACATGATGAATTAATTAGAGACCAAATTGTAATGCATGGAGCAAATTTTGCAGTTCAAAACTACCTGTGGGCTAAGGGAGAGGCTCCCCTACCAGAGGTCATTGGAATTGTTAAACGCGCTGAATTTTCTCGAAGGTGTGCAAATGCTGTTTTGGCTGATAACATAAGAACGTCAGAAACTGACAACAAACAGGATGGTAAAGACATTGTCAATAAGATAAAACCTAGCAAAAAACCAAGTAACACCTGTGAAAAGAAACCTGGCCAATTGAAATCTACCTCCAGGAAAAAACAACCTGTAGGAGAGTAGGATCTGCCTCTTATGTTGCCCCCACTTTTTTTCTGATGTTTACACTGGTTTCTGGCTATAGTCTGGCTGGGACCCTGCCAATCAGGGCCCCAGCCTCTCTGTTCTCTCTAAACGACTTGGAGTGCACTCTAGGTGCACTAGTGATTGGATACTGTGGTACCTTATGAGTCCCTAGTATATGGTACCTTAGGTACCAAGGGCATAGGTACTTCACAGGCCTACCAGGGGCTGAAGCATGTATTATGCCACCCCTGGGAAGCAGACTAAATATGACACCACAGGCCTGCTACTGCAGCCTGGGTGAGGAGGTGCTAGCACCCCTCACTGAGATATAGGTTCCCTATATCTCCCCTGCACACACATTTAAACCTATCAGTCACCCCTAAGGCAGGCCCTATCAATCCTGAGGGCAGGGTGCTTAGTTTCTATGTGAGAGGGTGCCTCTGCCTGAGCAGGGCCCCTCTGCAGCTCTCAGAGTCCATTCTCTGGGGCTGTTTGTGAATGCGGTCAAACCATATACTCTTAAGTGCATTATAACCTCGCGGTTAATGCTAACTTTGGAATGGCTGCATCAAAACATGTCGTGTTTGGTGTCAAACACCTTGGAATCATACCCCCACACCAGTACCTGGTGTGGGAGTATGATCCCACCCTTCTAGAGGGATAGACATGTACCTACTGTGGAAACACGGTAGAATCCTGAAGAGCCCTGGCATCACAAAATGGATGCCACCAGTCACAGACACTGGGCTGCCCTCCTGCTGATGACCGAAACTCGCAGTGGAGGAGGCCCAACAATAGGTATCCTGTCACAGGGAGGTGTGACCACCTCCCAGACAGGGTTTAGTGTATTGGGGCTGGGTGGGTGCACTCCTAGAGTGCTTTGAAGTCCTGCACTGGGGGAGCAGAAGGCTCCTCTGTGCATACACCAGTTCAAACCGGCTCAGGGGCTACCTGCCCCTGCTCTGGCACGAAACTGGACAAAGGGAAGTGGGTGTAGCCACCTACTCCCCTGACCCTCCCATAGGTGGGGTCATAGAGCTAGTCCCTCCCTTCCTTTCAGTATAAGATAGGGAACCCTTAACATTGCCAACTAGATATCCCTGGATGACGCTCTAAAGAAGAATCCCGGACCTTCGACGTTCCACTACCTCTGGAAGACTGAAGAATCTCCCTTGGAGTCAAGGAGTGACTCCCCTGCTTGGCAGGCACCAAAAACTGCAACGATGGTCGCAAACTACGCCGCTCCTGCTGGAGCCCGAAGCCCCTGCAGCCCAGGAAGAGGACTTCCTGACTTGCCCAAGGCCATTGTGAGTCCCCAGCGAAGCTGAGGCAAGTGGACCCCACGAGTGATGAGGAACCACAGTCCCTGGGTACCATGCACTATTTTTGAGTGCAACCCCTTCACGACATTCTACGAACTTGTGCTTTGGACCACGTGTAGACCCAGCCTCCAGCAGAGATCCCTCCCAAGATCAAAGGCCTTTCCCATCCCGAGTGACCGTGGGCACCTGTTGAAAGAATCCTCCCGAGGCGTCTTTGCAATCCTTTGCCAGCCGGCTTGTGGGTCCCCTGAAGACTTTTCTACAAATCCAAAGGGCTTCCCTCGTTGCACCAGGCCTGCCCTGACTTACCTTCGCTGGGTGAGTCCCCCAGACCTTGCTGGTCTGCACCATTGACTTTTTATTTTTTCCACAAGACTTGCTGCTACCAAGGCTTGTTGGCTCCAATCGGGTCACCGACACCGCAGTCAGCTGCAAACTTTGTGAAACACGCTGAATCCAGCTCCTGGTTGTCCTCGATGCCTCCTGGACCTCGTGGCCGAAGAGTCAAGACACCCATGAACGACCTGAATCTGTCGACGACGGTGGGCATTCAGCTTCCTTGCCCCGGGTCACTGCCAAGTGACTTTGAACACTGTCCCCTCTGCTTTCAGGTCTTCCTCCTTCCGAATCCAGGCTTGGATTCCACCGGACACTTCTTCTGGCTTCACAAGGAGCAAGTCTTCATTGGCTCCCATTGAAAACGACGCCGGGACCCGACACCAAAGGACACCTATGCACCCGGCTTCCCTGGGTGAGGTAACTCCAGCACTACGGTGCTCCTGTGGGTGTTGGCCCTAGAACTACTTACCCTGTAAGTGACTTGCTTGTAGCTACTCCCGAAGTGCCCTTAAACTCTTAATTTCCAACCGCGACTTGCCCCATTGAAGTCTACGGCGATCCGCGCCTGTGTTCCCTCACTGCACGCGTCCCCCGTGGGTCCTTTACTTACCTGCCTTGGGTGGTTTCGTGAGGCCCCAGCACTTCTGAAGGCCCTGGGCCTTGTCCCTTTGCAAGTCGTTGTTCTTAAGTCTCTTTTTTAGTATATGGTCTGGTACGCCCCTAGGGCCCCAGCCATATTTGTGCTCAATTTATTGTGAAACGTTGATTTGTGCATATGTTCCTGACTTCTAATCTCACAAGAGATTAGTAGAGAGTTGTTTAGTAATAAATACAAATATATTTGATATATATATACCTGTGTGGTGTCTTTTCATTTGGTGATTCAAGAGATTGTGTGGTAAAACAAGCTGCTTTACATTCCTCCAAGACTTAGCCTGAAGGCTGCTCTCCACAGCTACCACTAGGATAGCTTTCTGTAAAGGTTGTCTTAAACCTACCTACCATAAGAGTCGAATTGTACTGGTGCAAGGTGTCCACTGTAACTAGTGAACAGCATATACCAGGCCAACTTCTCACATTGGTGGCAGCGTGTGGGATTCCAGCTTGCTATTGTTTTACCAGAAAATCTCAATTTGAATTACTAACTGAAAACCACTATAGGTACTCAAGGTACATATAAAGTCAAGCTTAGTATCAATAAATTCTACTGAACTTAGAGCTGTGTGCCAAGGGATAGCACACCCTTTCTACAGCTCAAGCTAGTATCAGTAGGCCACAAACTAGTGTAGGTAGTACAACACTGCACAACACTAGAATGTCCTTAAGGGTTGGACCCAGTGGATCCACTCAGCCTCAGTATAAGGACATGACTTTCTTTGACTTGAAAGCCATGTGTGCTGCAAGGCACCTGAAGATAGGACAGAGTCCCTCCACACTACACCTGATAGATCTGCTGACAGCAGATGATCTTAGATTAGCTCTAGGAGCTAATGGGTCTGAATCAGTGAGTGGGTCAATTACAGTGTCTGGGTCAGATGATGAACATCAGGATGACCAAGAGTCTGTGGTTAAAGGGCCAGGTCCCCAGGGGCCTGAAAAGGACAGAGGAATTCTCCCTAAGAGAACTGACATAGTGGAGGAGAGGCCTAGGTCCCTTTCTAGGGACTCTGACCACTCCTATAACTCTGGCAGAGAATCTGTCTACCAGAGGAACTCCTACTTCCCCAGAAGAGAGACCTCCTCTGACAGAATGTACAAACTGCTGCAGTATGAGGAAGCAAGATTTGTCCTCAAAACCAAGCAGTTGGCATTAGATAAGGAAGCCCTGGAGCTCCAGAGAGCTTCTAGAAAAGAGGGGTTAGAACCCCCTGGTGGCAGCAACAGTGTCCCTAGAGGCAGAGAATATATTCCAGACCATAGGAACCTGAGCAAGGTTGTTCCTCCCTACCAGAGTGGGGATGATATCCATAAGTGGATAACTGCTATGGAAAGGGCCTGTAGAGTACAACAGGTCCCCCAAAAGCAGTGGGCAGCAATCTTGTGGCTCTCCTTTTCAGATAAAGGTAGAGACAAGCTCCTCACTGTTAGAGAAGAGGATGCTGATGACTATGAAGTCCTGAAGAGTGCACTGATAGATGGGTTTGGCTTAACCACTGAGCAGTATCAATCAATCAATCAATCAGGATTTTGTTAAAGCGCGACTACTCACCCGTAAGGGTCTCAAGGCGCAGTACAGGTTGAAGTTCAGAGACACCCAGAAGGCACAGACTCAGGACTGGACTGACTTTGTAGATTGTGCAACCAAGGCTCTGGAGGGTTGGCTGGTTGGCAGTAGGGTTACTGATTTCAAGGGATTGTATAATCTAATGATGAGAGAACAGATCCTTAATAATTGCCAGAACCAGTTGTTGCATCCATACCTGGTGGACTCAGATCTGACCTCTCCCCAAGAATTGGGAAAGAAGGCAGACAAGTGGGTCAGAACCAGGGTGAGGCAGAAAACCCAGAACCAAGGGGGTGACACAAAGAAGCAGGATTCTAAGGGCTCTGAGAAAAGTGGGGATAAGTCAAAAGACCAGAAGTCTTCACAAGGGCCCCAAAAATCTGCATCTGGTGGGGAGTCACAGTCCAACAAGGGAAAAGGCCAAAAGAAGCCCTGGTGCAAATTCTGTAAACAGAAAGGGCACTGGACTTCTGATTGTAACAAGCCCAAAGACCAAACCACCACCACTCCTGCCCCTAAGGCAACTGTTCCCCCTAGTTCAGCTACTGGTGGAGGTGGTACTCAGAATAAGGGTGTAGTAGGGTTGACCCTGGGTTCTGAAGTAGACTCTGGCCTAGTCAGAGTACCCACTCAGGCAATGCTGATTTGTGATGGCGACATTGACATGTCCTTCCTGGTGAGCCCCAGTAATCTGGGCAAATACAAACAGCAGCCTGTAATAAATGGCAAACAGGCTTTGGCATTTAGGGACACAGGTGCTAGTGTCACCATGGTGGCAGAGGATCTTGTGGACCCTGGACAGATCATCCTGGGCGAAATGTACCAGGTGACCAATGCAAGCAATGTCAGGACCAACCATAGTCTGGCAGTTGTGAATTTCTCCTGGGGAGGGGTAACTGGCCTCAAGAAGGTTGTAGTCAGTGCAGACCTCCCTGTAGAATGTCTATTGGGCAATGATCTAGAAACTTCAGCTTGGTCTGAAGTAGAGTTATGGACTCATGCTGAGATGTTGGGCATCCCTGCAGAGGTATTTGCTGTGACCAGGTCACAGGCCAAAATGCATGACACTGAACCAGCTCTGGATCCTGAGACCATGGACCAGATGCTTCCCAAGAAGAGGAGCAGTAGGGGTAAGGCAGTGCCTTCCCCTCTGTCTCAGATCACTGATTCCCGTCTTGAGGGAGGAGGAGCAGATCCTGAAGAAGGAACTGCCCCAGAGGGACTTGAGCCTGATCAGGTTGAGTTCTTGGGGGCAGGGGGCCCTTCTAGGGAAGATCTGAGTAAGGAGCAACAGTGCTGCCCCTCTCTTGAACCCCTCAGACAGCAGGCTGCTGCTGAGGCTGCTGGGAGTGCTAGTGGGTCCCATAAAGTTTATTGGGATGAGGGACTCCTATATTCTGAGGGTAGAGATCCAGCCCCTGGAGCCACCAGGAGGTTGGTAATACCTCAGAAGTTTAGGGAGTTCCTCTTGACCCTAGCACATGATATCCCTTTAGCAGGTCACTTGGGCCAAAACAAGACCTGGGACAGGCTTGTTCCACATTTTCATTGGCCACATATGTCAGAGGACACAAAGGAGTTTTGTCGCTCCTGTGTCACATGCCAAGCCAGTGGCAAGGCAGGTGGCACCACAAAGGCCCCCTGATACCACTACCTGTGGTGGGGGTACCCTTTGAAAGGGTAGGGATTGACATTGTTGGTCCCCTTGACCCTCAAACTGCATCTGGGCACAGATTTATCCTGGTGGTAGTGGATCATGCCACCAGGTACCCAGAGGCAATTCCTCTGAGGACCACCACAGCCCCTGTGGTGGCAAGAGCCCTCATTGGAGTTTTCTCCAGAGTGGGTTTCCCAAAGGAGGTCATCTCTGACAGAGGTACCAACTTCATGTCAGGATATTTGAAAGCAATGTGGAAGGAGTGTGGTGTAACTTATAAGTTCACCACCCCCTATCACCCACAATGCAATGGGTTGGTTGAGCGTTTCAACAAAACCCTTAAGGGAATGATTAAAGGACTCCCAGAGAAGCTTAGGCGGAAATGGGACCTTCTTCTTCCCTGCCTGTTGTTTGCATACAGAGAGGTTACACAGAAGGGGGTTGGTTACAGCCCATTTGAGCTTCTGTTTGGGCATCCTGTAAGAGGTCCATTATGTTTGGTAAAAGAGGGCTGGGAGTTACCTCTCAAACCCCCAAACAGGATGTGATGGACTATGTACTTGGTCTCCGCTCCAGGATGGCCGAATACATGAAGAAGGCAACCAAAAACCTGGAGGCCAGCCAAGAATTACAAAAAGCTTGGCATGACCAAAAGGCTGTGCTGACTGTGTACCAGCCAGGACAGAAAGTGTGGGTGTTGGAGCCTGTGGCCCCAGCAGCCCTCCAAGACAAATGGAGTGGCCCCCATACAATAGTTGAGCAAAAGGGAGAAGTCACCTATCTGGTGAATCTTGGAACTCCCAGGAGCACCCTGAGGGTGCTCCATGTCAACAGATTGAAACCATATGTTGACAGGGCTGACATGGGCTTGCTCATGGCAACTGATGAGGACCAGGAGGAGGAGAGTGACCCTCTCCCCGACCTGCTCTCTCAGAACCCTGATGATGGGTCAGTAGATGGTGTTGCTTTGGCAAGCAGCCTCACTGACCATCAGCAAACTGAGTGCAGACAAGTTCTGCAACAGTTTAGACATATGTTTAGCCTGACCCCTAGTCAGACTACCTGGTGCACCCATGAGGTGGACACTGGGGACAGTCTGCCTGTCAAGAGTAAAATCTACAGGCAATCTGACCATGTCAGGGACTGTATCAGGACTGAAGTCCAGAAAATGTTGGAGTTAGGTGTGATTGAGCCTTCAGATAGCCCTTGGGCTAGCCCAGTAGTCCTAGTACCCAAGCCTCATACCCAGGGTGGTAAGAAAGAAATGAGGTTTTGTGTAGACTACAGAGGCCTCAATGCAGTCACCAGGACTGATGCCTATCCCATACCAAGGGCAGATGAGCTGATTGACACTTTGGCTTCAGCCAAGTATCTAAGCACGTTTGACCTGACAGCTGGCTACTGGCAGATCAGGTTAGCTGATGATGCAAAAGCCAAAACAGCATTTTCGACCCCTGGTGGGCACTACCACTTTGTGGTGATGCCCTTTGGATTGAAAAATGCACCTGCCACTTTTCAGAGGTTGGTGAATAAAGTTCTGACAGGGATGGAAACTTATTGCTCAGCTTATCTAGATGATATTGCTGTCTTTAGTTCCTCCTGGCAGGATCACCTGGTCCACCTCAGGAATGTTTTGGAGGCCCTGCAGAAAGCAGGCCTCACTATCAAGGCCACTAAGTGCCAGATAGGGCAGAGTCAGGTTGTGTACCTGGGCCACCTTGTGGGTGGAGGCCAGGTTCAACCTTTGCAGAGCAAAATCCAAACCATAATGGAATGGGTTGCTCCAACCACCCAGACACAGGTGAGAGCCTTCTTAGGCCTGTCTGGGTACTATAGGAGGTTTGTCAAGGGATATGGATCTATAGTGACCCCCTTGAATGATCTGACCTCAAAGAAAATGCCAAAAAAGGTTCAGTGGACAGCTAGCTGTCAAAAGGCTTTTGAAGACCTAAAGCAGGCCATGTGCACTGCCCCCATCTTACAGAGTCCAGACTACACCAGAAAGTTCATTGTCCAAACAGATGCTTCTGAGCTGGGTGTGGGAGCTGTACTGTCTCAACTGAATGATGAAGGTCAAGACCAGCCAGTAGCTTTTATTAGCAGGAGGCTGACCCCTAGAGAGAAACGTTGGTCAGCTATAGAGAGGGAGGCCTTTGCTGTGGTGTGGGCCCTGAAGAAGCTGAGGCCATACTTGTTTGGCACTCACTTCATAGTTCAGACTGACCACAAGCCCCTCCTATGGCTGAAACAGATGAAAGGTGAAAACCCAAAACTTTTAAGGTGGTCCATTTCCCTACAGGGGATGGACTATACAGTGGAACATAGGCCTGGGACCCAACATGCCAATGCAGATGGACTCTCAAGGTATTTTCACTTAGAGCACGAAGACTCAACTGGTCAAGGTAAGTTTAGTGTCCCTGCGTTTGGGGGGGGTTGTGTAGGAGAGTAGGATCTGCCTCTTATGTTGCCCCCACTTTTTTCTGATGTTTACACTGGTTTCTGGCTATAGTCTGGCTGGGACCCTGCCAATCAGGGCCCCAGCCTCTCTGTTCTCTCTAAACGACTTGGAGTGCACTCTAGGTGCACTAGTGATTGGATACTGTGGTACCTTATGAGTTCCTAGTATATGGTACCTTAGGTACCAAGGGCATAGGTACTTCACAGGCCTACCAGGGGCTGAAGCATGTATTATGCCACCCCTGGGAAGCAGACTAAATATGACACCACAGGCCTGCTACTGCAGCCTGGGTGAGGAGGTGCTAGCACCCCTCACTGAGATATAGGTTCCCTATATTTCCCCTGCACACACATTTAAACCTATCAGTCACCCCTAAGGCAGGCCCTATCAATCCTGAGGGCAGGGTGCTTAGTTTCTATGTGAGAGGGTGCCTCTGCCTGAGCAGGGCCCCTCTGCAGCTCTCAGAGTCCATTCTCTGGGGCTGTTTGTGAATGCGGTCAAACCATATACTCTTAAGTGCATTATAACCTCGCGGTTAATGCTAACTTTGGAATGGCTGCATCAAAACATGTCGTGTTTGGTGTCAAACACCTTGGAATCATACCCCCACACCAGTACCTGGTGTGGGAGTATGATCCCACCCTTCTAGAGGGATAGACATGTACCTACTGTGGAAACGCGGTAGAATCCTGAAGAGCCCTGGCATCACAAAATGGATGCCACCAGTCACAGACACTGGGCTGCCCTCCTGCTGATGACCGAAATTCGCAGTGGAGGAGGCCCAACAATAGGTATCCTGTCACAGGGAGGTGTGACCACCTCCCAGACAGGGTTTAGTGTATTGGGGCTGGGTGGGTGCACTCCTAGAGTGCTTTGAAGTCCTGCACTGGGGGAGCAGAAGGCTCCTCTGTGCATACACCAGTTCAAACCGGCTCAGGGGCTACCTGCCCCTGCTCTGGCACGAAACTGGACAAAGGGAAGTGGGTGTAGCCACCTACTCCCCTGACCCTCCCATAGGTGGGGTCATAGAGCTAGTCCCTCCCTTCCTTTCAGTATAAGATAGGGAACCCTTAACATTGCCAACTAGATATCCCTGGATGACGCTCTAAAGAAGAATCCCGGACCTTCGACGTTCCACTACCTCTGGAAGACTGAAGAATCTCCCTTGGAGTCAAGGAGTGACTCCCCTGCTTGGCAGGCACCAAAAACTGCAACGATGGTCACAAACTACGCCACTCCCGCCGGAGCCCGAAGTCTCTGCAGCCCAGGAAGAGGATTTCCTGACTTCTCCAAGGCTATCGTGAGTCCCCAGCGAAGCTGAGGCAAGTGGACCCCACGAGTGATGAGGAACCGCAGTCCCTGGGTACCGTGCACTATTTTCGAGTGCAACCCCTTCACAACGTTCTACGAATCTGTGCTTTGGACCACGTGTGGTCCCAGCCTCTAGCAGAGATCTCTCTCAAGATCAGAGGCCTACCCCATCCCGAGTGACCATGGGCATCTGTTGAAGGAATCCTCCCGAGGCATCTTTGCAATCCCTTGCCAGCCGGCTTGTGGGTCCCCTGAAGACTGTTCTACAAATACAAAGAGCTCCCCTGGTTGCTCCAAGCCTGCCCTGACTTACCTTCGCTGGGTGAGTCCCCCAGATCTTGCTGGTCTGCACCATTGACTTTTTGTTCTTTCCACGAGACTTGCTGCTACCAAGGCTTGTTGGCTCCAATCGGGTTGCTGATACCGCAGTCAGCTGCAAACTTTGTGGTACACGCTGAATCCAGCTCCTGGTTGTCCTCGACACCTCATGGACCTCGTGGCTGAAGAGTCAAGACACCCATGAATGACCTGAATCTGTCGACGACGGTGGGCATTCAGCTTCCTTGCCCCGGGTCACTGCCAAGTGACTTTGAACACTGTCCCCTCTGCTTTCAGGTCTTCCTCCTTCCAAATCCAGGCTTGGATTCCACCGGACACTTCTTCTGGCTTCACAAGCAGCAATTCTTCATTGGCTCCCATTGAAAACGACGCCGCGACCCAACACCAAAGGACACCTATGCACCCGGCTTCCCTGGGTGAGGTAACTCCAGCACTACGGTGCTCCTGTGGGTGTTGGCCCTAGAACTACTTACCCTGTAAGTGACTTGCTTGTAGCTACTCCCGAAGTGCCCTTAAACTCTTAATTTCCAACCGCGACTTGCCCCATTGAAGTCTACGGCGATCCGCGCCTGTGTTCCCTCACTGCACGCGTCCCCCGTGGGTCCTTTACTTACCTGCCTTGGGTGGTTTCGTGAGGCCCCAGCACTTCTGAAGGCCCTGGGCCTTGTCCCTTTGCAAGTCGTTGTTCTTAAGTCTCTTTTTAGTATATGGTCTGGTACGCCCCTAGGGCCCCAGCCATATTTGTGCTCAATTTATTGTGAAACGTTGATTTGTGCATATGTTCCTGACTTCTAATCTCACAAGAGATTAGTAGAGAGTTGTTTAGTAATAAATACATATATATTTGATATATATACCTGTGTGGTGTCTTTTCATTTGGTGATTCAAGAGATTGTGTGGTAAAACAAGCTGCTTTACATTCCTCCAAGAGTTAGCCTGAAGGCTGCTCTCCACAGCTACCACTAGGATAGCTTTCTGTAAAGGTTGTCTTAAACCTACCTACCATAAGAGTCGAATTGTACTGGTGCAAAGTGTCCACTTTAACTAGTGAACAGCATATACCAGGCCAACTTCTCACACAACCGGATTACTGTAATGAGTGGAAGTGCTACAGGTGTGGTTTGGCTGGTCATTTAGCCAATTATAAGAAATGCCCTACCCATATTCAGAAACGTTCAGTTGAATGACTACTGCAGTACATTGATGGGGTAGGTATAGCTACTAGGCACGTGGAAATAATATCCATGGTGCTCTTCATGTTTGTCATGCAAAAGTACGACCTGTCGAGGACTATCTGTGCAAGATAGGACCACACGTTGCCAGGTCGAGTCAGCAATGCTGTCAATCTGCGCTGTCGGCTGGCCACTTCGGAGTAAGGGGCTCCCGGACCCTCCCGGACCCACTCGAACATGACCAAACACACTCCAGCGAGCGCAAGCAGAGCACAGACACACCACGCTGTGATCTAAAAGAACAGAGAACAAACAGGTATTATTCATTCTCGCAAGTAACATTTATCAGCAAGCACATGTTCCCACTTTTCCTGCCCTGGTTTCATGATTAACAGGACGTTGTCCTTTCCTGTTGCAATAACCTCTGCCTGTTCAGGGGTACTATTTGGAGATTCTACCCACACCTTGGCCCTTGGATTCTTGTCAGTGGAGCCAAACCCTCCTTCCCCTCGCAAGGTGAGAAGGGCTGGGGCAGTCCCCTTCTTGACTATCTCTCCGTATACTGGCATGATCACTATTTTAGCGTCTCTGTCTCCAGTTTGTATTATCAAATCAGTATCTCCACTGTTCAGTAGGATAACCTTGATTTCACCTTGATAGTCTGCATCGATGACCCCTCCCAGCACTTGAATGCCTTTTAGAAACAACCCAGATCGAGGGGCAATCAAACCAAAGTGCTCAGTGGGAATCTGGATTCCCATTTCTGTCGCAATGAGTGCTATATCTCTTGGTTTGAGCCTGTACAGTTTCAAAGCATGTAAATCAAGACCTGGAGCCTCTGGTGTTGCCCGTTACGGAGCCAAAGCTCCGGGAGCTGTCTCCCAGTAGAGGATTGTATTAGTGGCTACATGAGGCTGAAACTGCAAGGCTGGAGTTAGCATCTGCATCAGAGGGGTTTCTGCATTTGCTAAGGGTCTATTGTTCAGTATTTGTAATGCCTCATTCAAATGATCTATCCAATTTTTCAATGACCCATCAGACAACTTTCTCAATTGATCTTTCAACAATCCATTCGTCCTTTCAATAAGACCCGCAGCCTGTGGGTAATAGGGAATGTGAAAGACCCACTCAATGTTGTGTTGTGCACAATAATCCTGCACCAAGTTGCCTTTGAAATGAGATCCATTGTCACTTTGAATTTGCAGTGGAATTCCATAGTACAAAATCAACAAGTCTAACGTGTTCAATGTGTTCAACTGAGTAGCACGTTTACATGGAAATGCTATCAAATATCCAGAGTATGTGTCTTCAGCCGTGCACACATATTGACATCCTCGACTAGTTGGCAGGGGCCCAATGTAATCAATCGGCCAGATCTGTGCTGGTAATTTTCCTCTGCCTAGCTGACCTCTCACTATCTGTGGGACTGGTCTATGTTGGGTATGCTGACAAATAGGACATTGTGAGATCGCAGTTTTGATCAGATCTAGAGGAATGTGTATCCCTCTATTCTCTGCCCACCTGCTAGTAATTTTCTCTCCGAAGTGTCCGCACTTCTGATGTGCCCATTTCGCAATCCCAACCAGGTCAGAATCTTGCGTTGCCACCTCGGCCTCCGAAATTTTAGCTTTTTCATCTGTGAGGGAATTAAACCAGCGGTCAAGTGAGTCGGTGGAACAGTGAGCATCTACATGATACACGGTAACTGTGCTTTGTGGAAACATGGCCCAGATCTCTTTCCACAGTTCCTTACCCCACACTTCCTTTGAATGTATCATCCAGTTAAAGGCATGCCACGTGGGAAGCCAAGTGGCTAACCCATTGACAGTGGACCACGAGTCAGTGCATATATGATATTTTCCTGGCAATTCTTCTTTCAGAGCTTGATACACAGCATATAGTTCTGCGAACTGGCTACTCTTTCCCTCTCCAGTAGTGGTCAACAATTTCTTGGTCACAGGATTGTATGTCACCGCTTTCCAGTGCCTTTTAGACCCTACATACCTGGCTGAACCATCAGTATGGGCCACGAGACAGATACGCACCTGTGAATTTAAATGCAAGAATAAATTGCACATGGTAATTGTATTGTATAATATCAACCTTTTTTAGATACAAGAATTCGTTTTGTTAAAGTAACCCATGGTTTTGGTAGATGGTTGTGTAATTCTACATGAATGTATGTAAGAATTATATTAAAGTATATGATTTTTGTTTAACAAAAAGTTTTTGAATGAACGAATATATAAAATGAATATAAGAAGAAATTGTTTTTGTACGGTTTGTTAAGAAAAACAACAGAGTTTAACATTATAGAACGTTTTTGTTCAACAGGAACAGTGCACACTACAATCAGGGACTAGCCTGTTAGATCATCTGTTTCACTAGTGTGTGATGCCAACACATACAGGTAGTGTTGCACCCTTGGTTTAGACATATTAACGTTGAATATCATTGTTTCTCAGAGTGCGTCTCCATTCTATGATTAGGTTTTTCACTTTTGGCACTCAGAGGCAGCACCTAGATTACATCTACATTAGTAGCACAATGTCGTCATTTGATTCAATTACCAACATCACAGATAATAGGGCATCTACTCTTGCTTACACTAACGAACAAGCATCAGATATATATGCTTTAATACAAGAGGTTAAACTGGTAGATACTCATGGGGGGTCTACTGTCCAACAACTTAAACAACTTGAATATCTCACACGGAGACAACTCAATCAAAGATTACACGCGTCCACACTAGTCCAATATCACAGGGCCAAAAGAATACCACGTGGATTACGTTTGTCTATTCGCCCTATGCTATTTAGATTTCATCTCAATCCTAAATTTATGGACAAATGGTTTTCCATTCTGAACAAATGTTCATTTGATTTGATTCTTTTAATAGTTGAGGAACTCTCCAGAACCATTAAAGAATTAGATGAAGAAATTTTTAATTTAAAGAATGAACTAGAAAGAAGACTGGAAACTGATACATGGACAGTTACCTTGCAAGATCTTAATCAGAAACTAGAACGGTATAATAAAGAACTACAAGAAGGTAAAATTAGAAAGTATCGCAGGGACACCATTGATTACAAGCTCAACGAGGTATATACATGGGCCGAAATTTACGCTAGAAGACGTTACAATGACAAAAAAACTACTTCATCCTCGGAAGAATCTGAAGCGACAGACCAAGATACATCAATTCATAGACCACTAGTTTCTAAAGCCATTCTATCTACACCAGGAACGACAACTACACCTATAATACTAGGTGATTCTCAAATACCCACCACTTCTAGAACACCTTTTTTATCTCAGGCACCGGATCAAGGTCAACCACCATTATCACACCTCACTGCAATGGGGGAAAGCATCACAAAGCCAGGAGAGGACAAGGGGGGCAAAACTCTGCGCAGTGGCAAGAGTGTAGTCTGATTATCAATATTTCATCGATAACTCTGTCAAGACAACAAACAAGAATACTAAATAAAGGCATGTCATTTGTCCCCACCACAACCACTACAAGATTAGACACTGACATTGCTCTCTATAAATTCATGCGCAAGCTACGGTTACGCCACTATTTCTCTAATATCATGCAAGAAACAGGAGAACTGCTAGAAGACATCTCAACCAAATTTAAGCCAAAAAGCAACTATCAGGCTCCTGTTTCACACAAGATCCTTGATACTTTTGAAAATATTGTCAAACATGATTGTGCGAAGTTGAACTACAAAAGTCCCAGAGTTTCCAATTTTACTGAGCATGAAAAACGTACCATCCGATCAATAGCTAACAATAAAGATCTTACCCTGACACCAGCTGATAAAGGAGGGGCTCTTGTGGTTATGGACACCACCTTCTATGTACAAAAAGTAAATGAGCATGTATCAGACACCATGACTTATCTGGTTCTTGAGGCTGATCCTACTATTAACCTACAAATTATTCTTCACCAAATTCTTGATCAAGCTCAGCAAATGGGTATCATAGACTCAAAATTGAAATCCTACCTGACCACGAGTAATCCACGGCGACCCAAAATTTACATGACACCAAAAATTCACAAACATCTCACTGACCCACCGTTCCGGCCGATTGTTTCTGGATGTAGTTCTATCTTTGATCCCGTGGGTAAATATCTGGACCATTTTCTACAAAAGTTTGTGCAAAACTGGTGTACATACACAAAAGACCCCACAGACTTTCTAAAGAAATTACAGATTGTTGAACCTTTCTTTCAAGACAACTGGATACTTTGTACCATTGACGTCACAGCGCTTTATACATCTATAGCGCACACAGTAGGTATTGAAGCCACAGAATGGGCACTACTCAAGATGGAATTGCCAGAAGAGTTTAGTGTTTTTCTGCTTAAACTTCTTTTTTTCTGTCTACATAACAGCTATTTTCAATGGCAAGAAACCTTTTTTGGCCAACTTACTGGCACATCTATGGGTTTTTCTGGTGCCCCGGCATATGCCAATATTTTCATGTCAAAATTTGAAAATGACTACATATTGACTAACACTAATTGGACCACAGGACTTGTGCAATATAGCAGGTACATTGATGACATTTTTTTAATTTGGATGCAACCATTACAGCACCTAGAAAACCTGATTCAAGAACTCAACACTAGAAATCCTAGAATCCAATTTACTCACACGATTAGTACCAAACAGGTGAACTTTTTAGATGTGTTAGTTATTAAGGATTACACTCAACATAAATTAACCACGGAAATTTTTACCAAACCCACTGACAGAAACAGTACTTTACACTATTCCAGTTTTCATCCCAGGAGCCTCATTTCCAATTTGCCATACTCGCATTTTCTCCGAATCAAACGGATATGCTCCGAACCCACTATTGCCACAACTAAGATTGAGTTTCACAAACAACGGTTTGCACAACGAGGATATCCTCCAGATATTTTACAGAAGAGCATTTCTAGACTAGCCAACAAGGACCGCACATCGCTATTTCTTCAAGCCTTAAGGAGCCAGGAAACGACACCCACCTTTGTTTCTAAATTTCATACCTGTTCCACTCAAATTAAGAAAATCATTAACAAGAGATGGGAGCTTCTTCAAAATGAACCTGATTTTAAAGGCATCTTTAAAGAAAAACCAACATTCGCGTACACTCGGGGAAGGAACTTGCAAGATTTGATACAAGTACCGGATAATCTCCAGATTAAACAGATCTTTAAAGGAACCATGAAGTGTTGCAATTGTACACATTGCAATAATATAACCACTGGTGATACACTCACACACCCTTTTTCAGGTAGAAAAATCCAATTGAGACATACCTCCGACTGCAATACTACCAATATTATATATTGCTTAAAATGCCCCTGTGGAAAAGCATATATAGGTAAGACAGAACGCAAGCTCAAAATTCGTTTATCTGAACATAAAAGCACAATACGACTAGGTAATAAAACTTCAAGCGTGGCGACACACTGGCTAGAAGCACAACACAATATATCTCAACTTAGAGCACAGATTGTTGAAGTTGTCCCTAAATATGATGGCCAGGATAATAACATCAAATTATTGCAAAGAGAGGTTTTCTGGATTGACTACTTGCAGACTTTGTCCCCTGGAGGGCTCAATGATAAACTGGATATGAGTTGTTATCTGTAATTAACCATACTATATACTGAGTTGCAGATTACTTGCACACTTTGTCCCCCCTAGAGGGCTCAATGACTAACTGGATATGAGTTGTTATCTGTAATTAACCATACTATATGTTTAGATTATATCAACAGCATATTTGATGTGAGAATAGTTATGGTTATTAATATAGTCATTTGTACATGTTTCTTTTTCTTCTTTTTTCTCTTTCCTATTCTGTTATCATCTTCCACTGCTTTGTATCTATTATCACACTGTACTTCGCTGTAACACGCATTATATAGCTCTATTTACGGAAGGTAGTTTACACTGGTGTATCTTTCACTGCAGCTCACCCTCTCTGGGTCCGTATACATTCACTGCTTATGATTAGGTTTTCCCATACTAGAGTGTATACCCGTTTAGTAAGTCCCGCTATCAGCTAGATATTCCAACTTTTATATATCTTTCCAGAATTATGGGGTAGGCGCCTATCACCCAGACCTCGCCGTTTATTTTCAAGTGTACACATTTTTCCACTTTGTGTGCATTAATATTTCTGCACGAGTATACATCGTTAGCTCGCAGTATTCTCTTACGGGTCGAGAGGAAGTCTCCAACGTTTGGTGACATTCATTCACGCTATTAGCTTGTGTTTTGTAAGGTTTTACATTTTTGTTACGTTTATTTCCTCATGCTCAGGGGGCGTGTCAGTTAGCTGCACGTTTCAGGCATCCCGAGTAAACTTCAATTCCCATACTCTCTCTGCCCGTGTGGGTTGCAGACTAGTCCTGTTTTCACTCCGATTTTTATAAATGGCGATCAAGTTAGACGCCACTCACAGATTTTCGAGCGTCAGGCCGCCACACTCGAGTCTTTTTTTCTTGCTACAAGGTCTTCATCATTCCAGAAGGTAAATTGTAGTTAGACCTCTATTCCTCTATATATAGTTTTGTTGGTTTCTGGTACAAGACCCTGATGCACCGCTGGTGTCTGTTTTTCAGTTACTGAGTTTTGATCATGATACGGGACCTAGATCACCTGATTTACTGCTTTACTTCACGGTACGAATGCTGCATCTACCTTCGAGGTGAGTGAGTGTTAGGATGTTACGATGTGTTCTTTGGGTGCATTAACTTGTTCGGGTACTACATTGGTCATAGAGATTTCTGGACGCCGTCTTGGTTATTGATATTGTTGCAGCATCAAATGTTGTGTTCTTTGGATGTATTAATTTGTCTGTTTACTTGACTGGAGGTAGAGATATTTCGACGCTGCCTTGGTGACTGGGATTGTAGGAGGGTGTATGTGATAGTTCTTGCAGGCTGGTGTTTATATAGCGCTAGTTACTTGTTTACTTACCCCTATCACTCATATTGTAGATTCCGATTTACCGATAACGTCTGACAGAACCACTTGGCGTCATTCATCATCGTTTAGGTTTGGACATCATACATTAATTCCAGGGTATTTTTATTTTTGGTTGGGCACTGACACCATTTGATCACGCTCAAGCTTTGTGATTAATACTCCCTTCGGGATATCACATCTTTCCACGATCTTGGCACAGCAGGGTTTTCAGGGTGATACAGCACGGATAGTTGTCTTATTACCTAACTGACTCATATAGATCACAGTGGACTCTTTTTTATTCCTCTTCTTCTTTTTCTTCTTTTTTCTCTTTTTCGTCTCTGTTAAGTTGGACACGGGACTCTCCGCACATTTAATCAGTTCGTCTTTGTATAATGTATTATATGTAATATACACGACGATTATTCCTCTGTTTACAGAATATTGCCCCTGAAGAAGGGACCTGCGAGTCCCGAAATGCATCGGGCTACGGGCCTTGTGACATCTATGGGCCACGAGACAGATACGCACCTGTGAATTTAAATGCAAGAATATATTGCACATGGAAATTGTATTGTATAATATCAACCTTTTTTAGATACAAGAATTTGTTTTGTTAAAGTAACCCATGGTTTTGGTAGATGGTTGTGTAATTCTACATGGATGTATGTAAGAATTATATTAAGGTATATGATTTTTGTTTAACAAAAAGTTTTTGAATGAACGAATATATAAAATGAATATAAGAAGAAATTGTTTTTGTACGGTTTGTTAAGAAAAACAACAGAGTTTAACATTATAGAACGTTTTTGTTCAACAGGAACAGTGCACACTACAATCAGGGACTAGCCTGTTAGCTCATCTGTTTCACTAGTGTGTGATGCCAACACATACAGGTAGTGTTGCACCCTTGGTTTAGACATATTAACGTTGAATATCATTGTTTCTCAGAGTGCGCCTCCATTCTATGATTAGGTGAACCATCAGTAAACCACACATGCTTCCTGTCTTCTAAAGACAATTCTTCAAACGGCCTACCCCACTTCACAGGAGATTCTTGTATCTCAGGTACATCATGCAACACCTCTGTATCTCCCATTGGGGCTTGTGCCACCTGCTCATACAACACTGCAGTGACTTTGGGACCTACTCGGGCCCTGTCGTTTATGTACCATTTCCATTTGATTATGCTGGCTTCTTGCACATGTCCTATTCTGTGAGCCTTGGGGGGACTCATCACACATTGCATTATAGGAATCTCAGGTCTCAAAATCACATTGTGCCCTAGGGTCAACTGCTCAGTATCCACCAGGGCCCAATAACATGCAAGCAACTGATTTTCAAAGGGAATGTACCGCTCTTCAGCATATGGCAATTTTTTTGTCCAAAATCCTAAAGGCACCCTCGTTTTTCCTGGCTTCTGCCACAAACTCCAATTAACATACAGTCCTTGCACTGTCACATTCAGCTCAACATCCCCCTCCCGCACTGGCCACAAATCCAAAGCATGCTGTATAGCCTCTTTTGCTGATTCAAACACAATTTGCTGCTGCTCTCCCCATTCAAATGCATTTTTCTTTCGCGTAACTTTGTACAAAGGGGCCAAAATCTGACTCAAGTGAGGGATATGCTGTCTCCAAAAACTAAACAATCCAATGAACCTCTGGGCTTCGTTCCTATTTCATGGCACAGCAAATTCTTTGATCTTTTGTCTCACCTGCGGCACCACCTCTCTATGCCCCTGATGCCATTGAATGCCCAAAAACTTCACACTTTGAGAGGGTCCTTTGTGGGATTTATCTCCCACCCTTTGCTCTGTAAATGCTCCACAATCCTGTCCAGCTGAATCTGCACTTGCTCTTGTGTCTCTCCCTGTATCATCAAGTCATCAATGTAATGGCAAAGCTGTACTCCAGGAATAACTGGTACCTCATCTAAATGCTCTGCCACCAGCCGGTGACAGACAGTAGGACTGTGCAAGTACCCCATACGCAATTTTTTGAATGTGTACTGCCTTCCATTCCATGAGAACGCAAATTGCTCTAGGTTCTCAGGAGCTATTGGTATAGAAAAGAAAGCATTGGCAATATCAATATTCGCATACCAAGTCTCAGGATGCTTCTGTATTTTTTCAATTAAGGTAACAGTATCTGGGACAGTGGCAGTCAAAGGAGGTGTGTGCTTGTTCAATTCGCGATAAGCAAATGTCATGCGGCAACTATTGTCACTCTTGCACACAGGCCACACGGGGTTATTCCAGGCGGTAGTGATTGGAGTCACCACCTCTGCCTCTATCAAGTCCTGTATGGTTGCACTGATATCCTTATGCTCTCCTGGAACCCTGTACTGTTTCAAATGAATTACCTTAGTAGCCTGGGGCACATTCACTGGAGGAATCTTCAAGTGATCCACCCTTACGGCGCCAATTGAAATGTACCCTTTTGATCCAAATTGATAGCACCCGTCCTCCAAATACAGAGTCATTCCTTTCAAGATATCAATTCCAATAATATATTCAGAGAGGGGCACAATCAATACAGTATACTCTCTTTTTGGTATTCTCCCTATTTTCATTTGGACCTTTGTCTGCACAGCTGGTGTCTCTTTTCCGCCTAAGGCTGTGATTGTGAAAGACAGCCCTTTAAACTTTTTGGGATTTCCATATATCAAAGTGGCCTCCACTCCGATGTCTACTAGGGCTCGGGCCTTCTGAACATTATGATGTTTCCAATAAATTTCTATGTCAAAATAAGGTCTATTGTCTTTGCGAGCCCATCTCTGTACTGGAGCTTGACCTATTTCCTAATCTGCCTTCAATCTATCAACCCTTGCCAGGTCAAATCCGGGTACAACCTGTCATACTCTCGGGGGAACTCCTCCCCCCTCCGGTTCTCACTGAGCCGTTCACTTTATAAATCTCTCCCTTCCTTCGTCCTCAAATGGGCAGCTCTCTCACCCTCCTTTTCCTCTTCATCCACCTCTTACTTTCTCTGACTCACTTGCATTTTATTCTGCTTACTCACTTTCCTGCCTCCGTCTTTTTGTCCAACCCTCTTTTCCCTTTCTCCACTCCATCCCTCAACAGAGCCATAAACATATCTCTCCTAGTCGTCCTGTTTTTATCTGTAAGTGTCTCAGATCCGGCAGCTCTTTCAGGGTCATATTCACAAGGACTTATCGCCGAGTTATCGCCACCTTAACGCATCAAAAGTGGAAATAGATTTAACGCCCCATTCACAAGCGGGTGCAAACTGCAGACATCGCCAGTATTCCCGTGATAACTGCCGCAAATTTTATCCCCACGGGTGACACCACCAACTAACCCTAATGAGATGCACAGTAGGCGTTCCCGTGCAAAAACACATGCACGAAAACACCACTACACCACTTTCACAACGAACTGCCAGATCTGCGATGCGAGTCAAAACCACGCGATAAGTCGCAGTAGCAGCAGCTATTTAACACCTGCCCCTTGCTGGTGTTAAGCAGGACAACTACCTGCAGTAGGCAACGGAGCCCCGCACACAGCCACAGCCGAAGAACAACCGACGCCATGGAGCTACTCATCATGCAGCTTGGAGCCCCGACAGGGCCACAACACCCACCACCACCACCCCCAGGACCGCCACCACCCCCAGGACCCGGACCGGCACCCCCCCCCCCGGACCACCACAGAGGCAGCGCGGAGTAAGACAGCAGACCTACCGAAAACGCACCAGTCTCACAGACCTAACGCCCGAGGAAGTCATTGCCCACTACAGGCTCAAAAGGACAACCATCCTCCACATCATGACCCACATAGGCCACAGGCTGACGGTCCCAACACAGCGGACAACCAACATCCCTCCGCAGACAAAGCTGCTGGCTGTGCTGCACACGTTGGTCTCTGGTACCTTCCAACCAACAACGGCCAGAGTCGGAGGAGTCTCACAGCCAGCCCTATCAAAGTTCCTCACACCTGTCCTGGATGCCATCATCAGCTTCATACCCCAGTACCTTCACTTCCCCCACACTGCGCAGGAACAGCTGGAGACCAAGCAAGGCTTCTACGCCATTGCTAGATTCCCACACGTGTTGGGGGCCATTTACTGCACACATGTCCCACTTGTGCCCTCTGCGGACACTGCACACATCTACCGCAACAGAAAGCACATGCATTCCATCAATGTGCAGGCAATAGTGGACCACCGGGGAATGTTCACCAATGTCGTCGCAAACTACCCAGGCAGTGTGCACGATTCCTACATCTTCCGACAGTCCATCATCAACCAGCGCTTCCAGGATGGCATCTATGGAACTGGACTGCTCGTTGGTAAGTACCAAATCAACACACCACACACCTCAAAGCCACCATCACACAACACACAACTGTGGGAATGCACACGTGACCAAACCACATACAACATGTCAATCAACATGCCCACCTACCAGACACGACAACACAACTCCATTGGGATCCTGGGCTTCCCATGTACACAAGCCAGCTATATCATGGCACCACAGCCACACAACAGCTGAACGTGTGGAGAGGCGGAAAGCAGGCATGTGCGAAGGATGCAAGTGACCCATGAATGGGAATGTACACAACGACAAGTGTGGCGTGAATGTGCTGGACAGACCTGGGCATGCAAACCACAGATATGTCCATGCAGACATTAACTGCTGGTGTCTGGAGAGTAGTGAACAGTGGACGCAACCATGTCACCCCAGGCTGTGGGTTAGATCGTGGAAATGTCGCTTGCTGTGTCCCCCCCGTGTGCGTGAGCGTAGTGGGTTGGCCCGGCTTACGCCAGGCCTGCGCAGGGGTTTGTATGAAAACACCGTTGCGCTGAGCGTGGTGCTCTCACGGAATGGCCAACGTCACTGCAAGGGCGGCGCCTCTCAGCCTGCCACGAGGCCGACGCCGTGAGCAGCGGGGCCTGCGAGCCTGTGCGCCTGCTGCTCCCCAGGCCGCTGATACCCAGACCCGGCTTGCCTGCCCCAGCGCTCCAAGGCCGCACTGCTCACCTGCTGACACCGTCGTGTGTCAAAGAGGGCCCACCACGTGCCGGTGCTAGCTCCAAGCCCCATGCCTGCGACCTTGGCAGCCTCCTCAGACCATCGCTGTCCTCCGTGACACAGGCCCCCAGGAGTCCTCATTCATTGACATACCCCACCGCTGCAGCCGGCCTACACTGCAGTCCAGTATGTCCCACATCTAGAACTGAGTCCTCATTAATCAATGGCAGAGTTCATGCCAGTGAACGCAGGGAGAGGAGTGAGAGACAGATGCGTTTCAGTCCGGTGGAAACACAGATCACCGTTACGGAGGAGGTCAACCACTCGCAAGGACTGACCTGGTGCCACTAACCCTGTGCGCCGTGAGTCACCGTCAGCCTCCGGCAGAACATTGTAGGTGTCTGAGCCTGTGGCCTGGGGGTTGTCATCAGCAACTGGCAGGTACGGACTTGGTGTTTGGCATGAGTCTGTGGCATTCATATCCGCCATGTTGCTGGACACAGCTGGTATGTGCCCTCTGCCTCATGCCCTGGGGGTACACCTCCCACTCTCCCCCGAGACACTCCACGAAAACCACCTTTGATACACACGAGACCCTGCTCTGCCCTCATGACCCTACCCCAGTCTCCCGCAAGTCAGCGTCCCGTGGCGGTAGGCCCGTGTCAGCCGCTGTGCATCCGGGGCCACTAACTCTGTGCAATTCAAGTCATGCTCCCTTGCTGTTCAAACATTGCATTCCTGAGTGCCTGATGACTGTTGAAGTTGTTGCCAGCACCAGCTACTCCGTGAGGGCTGGCTTACACACACCCCACACACAGCCAGCACAGGCGTCACTGGACTAGTGGGCCTGCCAACACATCATGCTGAACCAAGTATTGACTCTTTTCTCTCTGCACTGTCACAAGTGATCAAGGATATGCACTCTGCCCTTGGATGATGACACCCCTCCGAGACCCGAACGCACCCGCCTAGAGGCAGTACAATGCGGCCCACATACGCACCAGGGGCATCGTGGAATGCACATTTGGCGTGTTGAAGTCACGTTTCAGGTGCCTGGACGTCACAGGTGGAAGGCTCCTGTACAGCCCAGACATCGTGTGCAAGATGATCGTTGCATGTTGTGTGTTGCACAACATCTGTGTACGCACCAATGCCCCATGGATCCAAGTTCCAGAAGTACCGGATGATGATGAGG
Organism: Calotriton arnoldi; assembly: GCA_963921515.1. NCBI lineage: Eukaryota > Metazoa > Chordata > Amphibia > Caudata > Salamandridae > Calotriton > Calotriton arnoldi. Next base: position 1,025,437 of record CAWUFW010006895.1, read on the forward strand.
ACGATGGGGCAGGTGGCCCACATGCCACTGCAGCTGCGGCAGGAATAGCCCGTAGGAACACCCTCATTGCCAATTTCTTCTCATGAGCACGTCACATTGTGGCCGTCCTTGGCAATCATGGGACAGTACAAAATGTCCACAAGCACAGCATGTGTGAATAATAAATATTTGCAGGTTACAGGTTGTACTTGTACATTGTCATGTCACAGTTTCCTGCTGTGCCAGATGTGATTGGCCATGTTGTGCACATATGCGGCACCAGTTGTGTCCTGTGTTCTGTTGTGGAGGTGTTGCTGTTTGTACCAGGATGTTGTCAATGTCGAGGTGCCCTTATTCTTATGTGCGTATGCTGCACGGTGAGTGAGTCGCTCCTGCGGCTCTGATTTGGCTGCCACTTATCCCTTTCATGCAGTGTGCCTTTCAGTTCTGTGCTTCCACAGTGCTGAGATGTTGCAGACTTGGGTAACTTGTGCTCTTTGTCGAGTTGTGACTCTTGGGCATGGTTTGTCCGCAGATGTGTCGTTGACGTCAGGGGTTGTTTGTGCAGGTGGTTGTGTCCGAGTGTGACCTGCTCCTTTCTGGTTGTGGTCCGCACTCAGCCACCTCAGTGTCGTGCCGTGTACATTGTCATGATGATTGGACTGCAGCCATGCTACTCGTCATGTGGTGTCTCTTGCATTGTCAGTGTGGCTGACGTATATGCATGTTTGCTGTGTTTCGCACGTGTGCATGTGCTGGATGTGTGATTGTTGATGTGTTGGGTGGGTGCCCCTTTGGGCACATGGTGTACATGGGACTACTTGGTATTTGTGTGTGTGCTGAAGTGTTCCTGTGGGATCAGGGACATGATCCTGAGTCATTGTGGGTGTGCAGTGTGCTCTGCTTAATTGTGCATGTGTGCCATTGTGCCCATCTCCCCCCATCCCCCCACTCCCTGGTCGGTATGCACCCTGTTGATGTAGTGTCGGGTAATGTTGGGCAGTGTCCGGATCCCCAACTCCTGTCACCGTCTCCCGACTGATGACTGTGGCCACCATCTTCTCCATGTCATTCAGCTCCTGGTGTTCTGCTGGCCCCCCTCCTCCGAAGTGCGTTGCTGCTTTCGTGTTGGCAGCGAGTTTCTGCTTGGTTTTGCCATTCACATCAATCCAGCGCCTCTTGTCCTCTTCCATTGTCCTCCTCGGCGCTGCAACGGCATTCACATGGTCCGAGATGGTGTGCCATCTTTGCCTCTTTGTTGCCAATGACACGTTGGAGGTGACGTACAGTTGGTGGTGGTGTTCTATCTCATCCGTGACGATAATCGTGTTTTCCTGCAGACTGTACCCCGTCTTCCTCTTCCTCTTCTCATTGCCCTTCCACGAGCCCTGGATTCCTGGGTGTTCCTCAATGGGGATTGTGGGGTTCATGTTGTCCTCTGCAGTCGGTCAGGGTGCATCCGTGGTACTCCGCAGTTCATTTCCTTTTTGGTGGCATTTTCCGTATGCTGTTCTTGTGCTTTTTCCCGCATTACGCGTGGGTATTGCTGGCCTCTCGCTGGTTTTCAATGTTTTCTTATCGCGTTTGGGCCCATTGCGTCTTTTTACGCGTTGGGGTTTGTGTTTTTATCGCGGTCGCGGTGGTTGTATCGCGGACATTGGCCGCGGTTTCGGGAGGCTATCGCAAGGTACCCCCGTGTTGTGAATTCCACGTTAACACAGGGTTATTTTCCCGCGATAGACTGCGATGTGTGAAGTTGCGTTAACATTTCTTGGAGGTGTTTAGCGCACGTTCTTGTGAATATGCCCCTCAGTCTTTAGCCAGTCCCCCAACTCTCCCAACTCATGAACTGCCTCAATCACCTGCACCAAATTATTACCAGTCTCGTTAATTAGCAAAGTCATCATCACCTGTTTGTAAGCAGGGGGAGCCAAACTGATTATTTTATTTCGCACTGACAGTCAACAGTCCATCCATCAACTAATGTGCATTATCCAGAAAATTAGCAGTTTTCATCACTTCCTCCTTAAGCCTCTGTATAGCATCTCTCAATGTATACCAAGGTTTATCATTCAGTGGCCAATCTGTCTCTGTCGGGTATTTATGATTGCATCCAACCACTGCCAATTGTAACAGGTTATTTTGATTATTGCCCCTGTAATTCCTAAACTGCTCCTGCACTGTAGGATCAGTACTGAGTGTGTAGAATTTCACTGCATCTCACTGATCCAACATTACCCCAGAGGCTCCCATATCAAACAACCTTACCATCCATGCAAGCAGAGATTCTCCGGGACTTTGTCGGAATCTGTCTAAAATGTAATTAATCTCCTGTTGAGTAAAATCCTCCATAGAATCCATTGCAACCTTCTGTGGAAAATGTGGACCACTCTGTATTTTCCTACGATGTATGGGCTGAGAACTCACCTGTCACCTTATGAGTTTTGCCGATTTTGTCCAGAAACTACTAATGATACTTGGACGATCGGAGAGGCATGAACACGAGGAGCCAGACAAGAGATCAACAGCCGGGCCCGAGTTCAATGTAGGACTGGTAGTAAATCTTACAGATGAGACTCTCACCCAGGAAGAACTGATGGTCCTAAACAAGGGACTTGGATTCGTCCCCACCACCCTGATTGACAAATTTCAGATTAGGTGTGAACTGAGTGAGTTCTTTAGGAAAATACGGGTGAAGACATTTTTTGAGGGTAAAGAAGAACAACAGAAGGACACCGGCCACACACCACTTCGCCTTAAATCCGCATTTTGTCCGCCGACATCTATGATGCCTCCAGAGGTGTTGGCATTTGAAGAAGCGGTTACTAAGGAGGTGGAGCAACTTCAACCCAGAAGGGATGCATTTAACAACCTGAGCAAAAAAGAACGAGAGGCAGTGAAATCTCTCAGTGCCAAGAACAACATCGTCATCAAGCCAGCCGACAAAGGTGGGGCCACGGTGATTCAAGATACCGATACCTACAGAGGAGCCTGCCTCACCCTCCTCGCGGATGAGAGCCACTACAAGAAGATACAGAGGGACCCCACTACATGTCTCCAAAAGACCATTCTAACACTGACCCAGGAAGCCCTTGAGAACAATTGGATCACCAAGAATGAGAGAGACTTCCTCGTCACTGAAGAGCCAAGGATTCCCTTATTTTGCACCATTCCCAAAATCCACAAGAGAAGGATCCCTCCCCCGGGAAGGCCAATTGTGTTGGGGATCGGGTCAGTACTGGAACCTTTGTTTAAGTACACGGACTGGTTCCTGAGACCCCTGGTCGTGAAGATAAAATCCTATGTCAGGGACACTAAGCACCTGCTGAACCTCCTCACCGAATTGGAATATGACCCCGAAGAGAACACCATGATATGCTTGGATGTGGAGGCTCTATACACCAGTATTCCCCAAGAGGAGAGCCTCTGTGTAATTGAAAACATACTACAGACTCAAGATTGGCCATGGGAAGCACCAATCCAGTGGATCATGACCTTGATGCATCTGCCTCTCACGGAGAACTTCTTCAAATATGTAGACCAACTGTTTCTACAGGTCCATGGGACTTCCATGGGCAGTACGTTTGCTCCCAGTATAGCATGTCTGTACATGAGTAACTTTGAGGAGGAACACATCTGGTCCAACAACCTATATTCTGACCAGATATGCAGGTGGTTCAGATACATAGATGATATTCTCATCATCTGGAGAGGCGATGAGGGTAGCAAAAGAGAATTCGCAAGATGGATTAACCTGTTGAACCCTTTTCTACGATTTAGGATGTCCGCTCATAACGAAACAGTATCATTCTTGGATGTCAACATTGTAGCGAGAGGTGAAAGGCTGGACAGTACACTGTACACTAAACCAACCGACAGGAACAGTCTACTACATGTCGAAAGTGCCCATCTGATCCAGCGGTTCACCAACAACAGATACTCTAGTACCATTTACTCACCTGGGCCCATAAAACACACGGTGGTTAAAACCGCTGGTTGGTTAAGGGGTTTCTGTTTAAATTTAGGATTAGTTCATTCGATACCCTTTTTCATCTTTAACTAACTCCTTCACAGATCAACAAGTTCTTTCCTCTGGTCGATGGACCATTAGTTGAACTAGTTGATGGTGATAATTAACATAACTTTAACTTTCATTTATTTGAATTAAATAACCACAGACTCAGGAATGTTTAAAACCTTTATCTAAATTAAATGCATGTGAACAACTCAGTACAGTGCAATCACCTTCATTCATTCGGAGAGAAAATGTAATTCATAATCACCATACGTATGTCTCGGACTCATGCAACAATCAATACTCTGAGTGAGAGAGAGAAAAGAGGACAGAGAGAAAAGATCATTTAGCAAATACAGAATTTATAGTTACCAAGGATGGTGTGGAAGACCAACCCCCTGCCCAAAGGGCTGGTAAGGGTCCCCTGGGATTGGTCAGGAGACAAAGACTTCAGGACAGGAATCAGGACAGGATAGTTGACCTCTCTAAAAATACTGATGAATGCGCTGCACCCCTCTCTGACACTCTCTTCCTCCTCGAGATTCTTCCGCAATCTTCAGATCTAACTCAATTAATTATAATAGAAAGTTCTTCTTCAGATTCTGCAGTCAGCTCTTCATCAGCAACTCCAACATCTCACAGCATCTTCCTCAGCACAACTTCCAGCTTCAGCATCTCTCCCAGCAATTCTTTGAGCACAAAAAAAACCAAAATCTCCCTAACTAACTAAAACTATCTTAATTATACTTTTAGTTTCTCCATGTTCCACCCACTAAAGTTTCAATATCGTAAAATACGAAGTCTGATTGGTCAGGCAAGGGGGTTCTTCATCACACCATGCTTACATGTCACTAGAATCAGTTCAAATATTGATCATAAACCCATCCCCTTATTCTTTATTCATAAATGTTATTCCCATATACTAAGAATATCGACATAGAAACATTTTAAAACTGTCATGAATGTGTCTCTTCTTTGTTGAACTCTTCACCATCCTGTTCCCAGGATGTAGCATTTGTCCTTTGGCTCCCTTTCAACTGCACAGTCATTGTTCATGGTTCACTTCAGTAGGCATGCGCAGACTTCGCGTCACTCCATTCAATTCGGTTATGCACAAGAGGCCCAAATACGCACTAATGATAAAAGTCAGAAGACAAATGTTACTTTCTAAAATAAAGTGTTTGCACTGTATACCACCACCCTCTACTCTATCCCAATTTATTTAATAATATCTTTTCCCCGCTTTAGCATTAGTAAAATAGTTCGATTCAGTTCAAATAAGCAGATGCCATGCACGCGAGTCTTCAGGACTCCATTTTAGTACCTTCTGCTCATGCGCCAGAATTTCCCTCCAAGCATTAGTTCGTCATCCTACGTAGATGCCGTTGACGCATGCACACAACAGTTTCCCCATTTAAAGCGGTTTTAGTCCTTCTTCATTGTTATCTGCGTTAATACACACATATGCAAGCTTCACTAACCCGCGTGTTCATGTAGTGCGTATTAGTTTTCACGAAACTTATTAATAACTTTGTTAGTGAGTTAAACGAGTGGATTGCTTCCGAGCAAGTCTCTTTTCTATGAGACCTTGCTCCATCAATCCCCTCTCTGATGGCATTTTGAGCCATCACAAAATTACCCATCCCTTCCCAGATGCCAACTTCAGTTTTCTCAGTTTTCTCCTTCTTCTCTCCTCATTTCGTCAGTTACTTCTTTTCCTTCTAAATCTTTCATCTTTTTGTATAGCTTTCCTTTCATTTCTTCTAACTGAATTTCTTCATATTTCCTCTTTCATTTCTTTCGTTTCCCTTCCCTCTCTGCATGCATTCTTTCTTTTCCCTTGCTTCTGCAACATTTGCATGTGATCATTATTATTAATACTATTATTATTATCACAACTACTGGCAATATTATTTGTCCTAAGAAACTTTTTCCAAAATTAGTAAATCATTTCCCTATTGATGTGATGCTTCTTGTTAGTCTTTCCCATACACTGTCAACCTCCAGTTGGGTCAAATCTTTATGAATTCTTGTAATATTTTCTTCGCATATTTCATCTATTGTCTTGCTCTGCCAGCACAACATGTGCTGTTGAATCAACTGGCTAATCTCTGGTTTCAGACCATACACAAACCGATATACAAAGTGTCCCATATCTTTATCACTAATATTCTCAAATCCACTATACTGCTTGAACACCTGTAACAACCTCTCATAATACGCGTGTACAGACTCCTTTGGCACCTGAGTTGTTCTATCTATCTTTACCCAGTCTGTTTCTTTAGGAGGGATTTTTCCTTTCAGGAAAGTAATCACCTGGTGATATTTCTTCATCACCTCCTCTGATGGCGCTCCTGTTTTAGAGTCTCTTGCATATTCCTCATTTGGCCAATCAATTGTGATTTTACACTCTGTCCATAAATCAGCAGGTACCACAATATCAAATAAACCATCCAGGTCCTTCAACAAAACCTTTGAAACCTTCACAAATCTTTCTACCTGTTTATACCATTCAACAGGTTTTTCTCTCAACCCAGGGAAATCATTCGTAAATGACAAAATATCCTGTTTGCTCCAAGGAACATGTACATATCCACCACCAGGAACTTCTCTCATTGGACATATTCTCTCAATCTTTTCTAATTCCCTCACCGGAAATGCAGACGACGCTTCCCTTGCCTGTACTTCCTCTTTCTTTCTTATCCACCTAATCCTCCACTTGTCAATGTCTCCCCACTTTCGCAAAATGTTCATCAACTCTTTTAGCTGTAGTCTTTTACCCGACGTATTTACATTTTCTAAATCTTTTTCAGTGAACTCCACTCGATATGGTTTCTGCAATCATTTTGATCTTCCTATATCTATTCCAATCTCTGATGCAACCTCTGTCAACTTCACATGAAATACCTTTGCTCTTCTGGTTATGCTCTTACATAAAATTAACAATTCCTCATCATTGTAGATGTTCAACCTTTCTGTGCCCATATTTCCAGCTATCATTTCTTCCAAATCTACCTTCAGTCTGCTAATATCTAGAACCTTGGGTTGTAAGTTTTGTTTTTCTATTCCCTGTGCCCATCTCTCTAAATCCTCTGGAGTAACTGTTGCTGAACCTCTGGTTCCCATAGGGACCACAGACCCTTTTTCTTTCAATTTTTCAGGTGAAACTCTCTTTGGAGTTTCGGTTAAATGTTCCATTATTGGAAGATCCATTAATGAAATAACTGAATCACTCTCACTGGCCTGATCATCAGACATCATTACTTCTTTTCTGGGATTACTTAACGGAATTGTCACAGCTTGAGGTTTCAGACAAACCTCCTTATCTCCATATAATGGGATAACAGGGTCAATAGTCACTGGAATTGTCAAAGCTTCGGCATTTAGATTTAATTGACTTATTTTCTGAACTAATTCTTCCCTTGTTTTATTTAAAGCTTTTCTCTCATTATCTTGCAACACCCTATTAACTGACGCATCATGTAGAATTTGTGGGGTTAAATGCGTTCCTATCACCGGTGCACTTGGAGTGACTCTACTAGGTTCCTCTTGGTACGGTGGAGGGTTTTTAATTAAAATATCTTCCAATAATTCATCATCTGATTCACCATTTCCTGTCGTATTAATATTTTTCGTTTTCTCCTTACACTTACTTCCTGTCTGTTCTTCAGCCATCAATACTGGATATAAACCCTCTGTCACTACAGCTCTTCTCCAACGCTTCATTTGATCTCCACGTGATTCATACGGATACCTAGGAAAAAACCCTCTAAATCTTCGACCACTTCAGAATTTTTCTCGCTCAAATGCCTCAACCTCCCATTCTTCTAAAGCTTCATACTGTGTCAATCTTGGATTTGGTTCTAACATATTCATTCGATTTCTCAAATTCTGAAGTATCTTTACATTAAAAGTACCATGATCTGGAAAAGCCAAAATACCATCACCTTTCTTGTACTCCACCCAATTCTCTAACCACACGCAAGTATGATATCCTCTTTCCATCATCATAAATGAAGCAGGCGTTTTAGGTGGCGGAATAGGAATTCCCTCTCTAGTCATCACAGGCTTGTCTTTCTTAAAGAAATTTTTAATTTTCTTTATTAACGTCATTTTCTTTCGTTCTCCAAACATTCAGACGGACGATATAGAAAAGAGTCTTCCGTATATCTTTGAACTCTATTACCTACGTCCCGTCCTATGTCAGCACGGCTCACACTAGCAGTCAAATCAGGACTTAACATACAATTCTTTTTCGACCAATCCTAGCGTAGCTTCTATCTATCAAACAATCAGATTCAGGCTCGCGCTTGTTATTTGACCAATGCCAGCACGGCTTTCTGTGACGTCAGTATTGCTCCTCACTACTGACCCTCCCTTTACAATCTGCTTCTTTCTCACGCCCGCTGTTTCAACCAATCCCAGCGCGGCTCTTTGTGACATCAGTATAACTCCTGCGACTGACCCTCCCTTCACAAGGTAATACGATAACTTATTTCTTTAAAATCTTCTCATAAAATCCGTTAGTAACAACATAAAAACAGCGCTACTCTGTCTGTTCCACATCAAGGATAGATTACGATTTATTCCAGACTCCTTTTCGCTACGAGTAAAACCCCTGTTTACACTCCATTCAAGCTCGGTAGAACCTGTTACTTCTTCAGTGTTACCCCTTTTGGGAAATAAGACCAAAGCTTCACCAGCGAACCCTCTGCTATAATTCGCACTCTACTTTTACACGATATAGTCCCTAATATAACACTGCCAGCCCTCCGTAGCTTCTCAGTGTTATTACAACAGACAAGTAACCATCTGCAGTGTGGCTTCTATTACCACCCGCTATTCAAGTTCTCTTGCCGGGATGCCCAGGCAACCTCTGTACCTGTGCTTCTAGACAACATAAAACAAGACACTAACTCTTTTGTTAAACATAAATCAATAATCAATATTTATCACCAAACTAGTCAATAATAACCATAGCTCTGCTACCAGAAAACTGATCCAGCGGTTCACCAACAACAGATACTCTATTACCATATACTCACCTGGGCCCATAAAACTCACGGTGGTTAAAACCGCTGGTCGGTTAAGGGGTTTCTGTTTAAATTTAGGATTAGTTCATTCGATACCCTTTTTCATCTTTAACTAACCCTTCACAGATCAACAAGTTCTTTCCTCTGGTCGATGGACCATTAGTTGAACTAGTTGATGGTGATCATTAACATAACTTTAACTTTCATTTATTTGAATTAAATAACCACAGACTCAGGAATGTTTAAAACCTTTATCTAAATTAAATGTATGTGAACAACTCAGTACAGTGCAATCACCTTCATTCATTTGGAGAGAAAATTTAATTCATAATCACCATACGTATGTCTCGGTCTCATGCAACAATCAATACTCTGAGTGAGAGAGAGAAAAGAGGACAGAGAGAAAAGATCATTTAGCAAATACGGAATTTATAGTTACCAAGGATGGTGTGGAAGACCAACCCCCTGGCCAAAGGGCTGGTAAGGGTCCCCTGGGATAGGTCAGGAGACAAAGACTTCAGGACAGGAATCAGGACAGGATAGTTGACCTCTCTAAAAATACCGACGAATGCGCCGCACCCCTCTCTGACACTCTCTTCCTCCTTGAGATTCTTCCGCAATCTTCAGATCTAACTCAATTAATTATAATAGAAAGTTCTTCTTCAGATTCTGCAGTCAGCTCTTCATCAGCAACTCCAACATCTCACAGCATCTTCCTCAGCACAACTTCCAGCTTCAGCATCTCTCCCAGCAATTCTTTGAGCACAAAAAAAAAAAGAATCTCCCTAACTAACTAAAACTATCTTAATTATACTTTTCGTTTCTCCATGTTCCACCCACTAAAGTTTCAATATCGTAAAATACGAAGTCTGATTGGTCAGACAAGGGGGTTCTTCATCACACCATGCTTACATGTCACTAGAATCAGTTCAACTATTGTTCATCAACCCATCCCCTTATTCTTTATTCATAAATTTTATTCCCATATACTAAGAGTATCGACATAGAAACATTTTAAAACTGTCATGAATGTGTCTCTTCTTTGTTGAACTCTTCACCATCCTGTTCCCAGGATGTAGCATTTGTCCTTTGGCTCCCTTTCAACTGCACAGTCATTGTTCATGGTTCACTTCAGTAGGCATGCGCAGACTTCGTGTCACTCCATTCAATTCGGTTATGCACAAGAGGCCCAAATACGCACTAATGATAAAAGCCAGAAGACAAATGTTACTTTCTAAAATAAAGTGTTTGCACTGTATACCACCCACCTCTACTCTATCCCAATTTATTTATTGATATCTTTTCCCCGCTTTAGCATTAGTAAAATAGTTCGATTCAGTTCAAATAAGCAGATGCCATGCACGCAAGTCTTCAGGACTCCATTTTAGTACCTTCTGCTCATGCGCCAGAATTTCCCTCCAAGCATTAGTTCGTCATCCTTCGTAGATGCAGTTGACGCTTGCTCACAACAGTTTCCCCATTTAAAGCGGTTTTAGTCCTTCTTCATTGTTATCCGCGTTAATACACACATATGCAAGCTTCACTAACCCGCGTGTTCATGTAGTGCGTATTATTTTCACGAAACTTATTAATAACTTTGTTAGTGAGTTAAACGAGTGGATTACTTCCGAGCAAGTCTCTTTTCTATGAGACCTTGCTCCATCACATCCACAGTCACTACAGGAGAATCTGCCCATTGGACAATACTTAAGGATCCGGAGGAACTGCTCCGACCTCGACAGTTACAACAAGGAGGCTGATAAGCTAACCGGGAAACTACAAGAGAAAGCTTATCCCAAAAAGGTTATAGACCTGGCCCGTAAAAGATCTCTCTACACCCCGAGGTCTGCCCTACTAGAAACGAACACAAAAAGTGAAACAAAATCTCTCATATGTGTCACCACATATAACTCCTCTTCCAATGCTATAAAGAAGATCATAAATAACAAATGGTCTATTTTGACCTCTAATCAACTCACCTTTGCAAAACCAATGTTCTCGTTTAAACGTAATAAGAGCCTCAGAAACACTGTTGGTTCACACAGACACTTACAAACCCAAACATAACAAGCAACTGACCTTGTGGAACCAACCTCCAGTCAAAGGCCATTACCCTTGTGGTTCATGTGTAGCATGTCCATTCACCATACATACCAAACATATAGATCTGGGCCTTAAATACCCCTGGGAGCAACGCAACCACACAAACTGCAATACAGACAACGTAGTATACATGATTATGTGCCCATGCAGACTTGGGTACATTGGTATGACTACCAGAAAGGCCAAGGTGCGAATAAGTGAGCACCAGAGCACAATCAGACGCTCCATCACAGCCACTAAACTGACAGCCCATTATCTTGAGAAGGAACATACGGACCGAGACCTGGAGTGGACCATCATAGAACAGGTCAAGGGTGGTACAAACATGACAAGGAGACTGCTTGAAAGAGAGCAATGGTGGGTCTATAGATTGAAGACTCATGTGAATGGACTGAACGATTCCATCCCTTAGAATCAACTTAACCATAGATGACATGGACAGTTTCTCTAATGACACCCCGCCAGGAGTTCCAACTGTGCCCTAATACACTAATGTATAGATAGTAGAGAGACCTGTATATACACCTTTAGACCTCATGGGGCATAACGTAACTCAGGGACCTGACTGTTAGAACACATCACGTTAAGCTCCAACGAGTGGTTCGGGTTATGACTTCATGGGTTTTGTCTGGTCCCACTTTCTGACTAACAAACACGGTAAGGTCCAATCTTGTCGTAGAATGGGGCACCATAATCCCCATCAACCTATTCAATTTCCCTTCCGATATTTTGATTATGGGAATATAGAGATCTACGGTCTCCGTCTTAGGATCGGCAGCTAACATTCCTGCATACGAGACCTTATGCTACCGAAAACTGTCTAGCAGCTTAATTCAGCTTCATAGTAAGATCAGCATCGAACGGTCCTGGTAATGAGTCCTCGTAATGCCGAAAACGTTTTTACGGCAATGTTACTTCAGATAACTAACAGCTTAGCTCAAGCTCTCTGGGCCCAGAATATATGTATAAAACTCTAAATCCCATGATTCTTAAGGTTATTGTAGTCCACGTATCGTGGACAATGCTGTACGTCATCACTACGTGCTGCCGGGGGTGGGGTCATGCTCCCTGTCCTCCCGATATGGCTTCTGGTAAACGTGATATAAATCGGGCTCCGACATTCATCTATGCGAAAGCCCGGAGACGCAGACCAAGTAGGTGCGAGAGCGGGGCAGGACCCTTGATGTAGTAAGTGCATGGCGAACTGGAGCTTGAAATTACTACTATTACGGTACGTTTTATGCACTAATACAGCGGCACCATTTCTAATGCTACGAGTGGTTTCTGCCTTTCTTCTTTTTCCCTTCTCGTGGGACCCGTTTTTCAGAGTCTGACTACAGGGCTACCCCCTGCAGAGCTGCGATCTTTCATGACGATCGTACTCCTCCAAATTGGGGTAAGGGGGTGATCATGACATATGTGAGGCAGTATGAGTGTAGTGATGTGATATGGATGGTGAAGGGTGTGGTGCTATGACACAGTGAGAGTAATCACTCTACTATTTACTGGGATGAGTGGCAGTATGCGAGTAACATCGCCACTTTATATGGAAAAATGTCTTACTTAAGAAGTCTCCGTGAGTCACGGTACATATCCGATAGTTATGGAATATGGCAGCTCCTGCACACCCCTCCTGAATGGCAAGTATGGGTGTTTAGGAGCGCATTACGGATGGGTCAATTGAGCGCAAATTCCAATTTCCTCTAATGTTTCTCTTACAGATGGAGTAAAACACTTTTGCAACAGGAGAAGAGATAAGGTATCTGTTCCCCGTTTTTTCACATAGGAGCAGCTATCTGCCCCTTGCAAACATAAATATAGGACAATTCCTGTGATGATTTAACCAGGGAGGACATTATTTTTGCCCTGAAGAAAGTCCAGGACTCGATTGGGCCACACTTTTTAAGGACTGAAACATTTTGGCACTAGGGTCATAGGACCATTACCCCCTAAACGACCCACATTTACTTTTTTAATTTTATTATCCCCTACGGTTTGCTAATAAAGGGATACCTGGATCTGCAGGAGGAGTTTTAATCTTTAAACCCCCTGGCCATATTCTTTTAAGTGCTCCCTGAAATATGGTCGAGCCCACCCTGACCTTTAGGAGTCAGAGTGAACCCGATGATGAAGCATGACACTACTAGAGTGTGTGCGGGTTATATAACAAAAAGGATTTGCTTCCTTTCCCACTACTAAGTGGCTGATACCCGGCGGGTTTCTCCCCCTTTTTCCCAACCGTTTTGTTTTATGTATGTGAGGTACTTATAGTGACATGGAGCAGGTAAGTGCCTTTTAATTACTTTTAATTATTTTGGGAGGGTGGAGAGGCTGGCTAACTACGCTCCGCCACGGAGTCGTAATTTTGCCTGAACTCCGCATTCACAACAGAACGCGGAGTAGGCAAAACTACGTAAACTCCGCTGGCAGAGCTTAGTTACCCGCCCAGGTTTAGTTAACATCATACAGGTATTTTTGGCTTCAACAAACTGTTTTTTAATATTTTCATGTTCTCGCTGCAGCTGAACACATTTTTCATGCATTTTACGATAAGCACATAAGAGGATCCAGCCTCTTCGCCCTAACGTGCTAAGCTCTTTCCGTTTCTCAACAGGCACTTTTTGCAAACACGCAACCACTTGTGCTGGCTCAGTGTCAGCTAAACACACATTCCAATTTTCACTTAGCCCAGGGCAATGAGCCCATTTTGGGCAAGCATACCAAGGGGGACTACCTCCCACCCAGGTATTTCAATTGGTATCTGGGAATCTTCCTTTGTTTTTCTGGAAAACATTTTTCTAATTTTTCGAATCCTGCGAGTGACGCCAAAATGTTGTGCTTTTAATTTGACACAATAGGACACACCTAAATCCAGCTCTCCCAAGGGGAGGCAAATGCACTGCTGCACCTTTAAATAACACACGTAAAACAGCACTCCCAAAAGACGAGGCGATAAAACAAGACCCAGCACTCTCTTAAGGCGAGGCAAGATAACAAATTCAGGTGCATTTAAAGTGACACACACATGTTTATTCGTTCAATATTTTGGAAAGGAAGGCAAAATATATTGGTTGATGCAGACTTCCAACTATCAAGTAAATTAAGCAAAAAACCAGAATAACATGTAGCATATATACATATAGCAAAGAGTAAAGAAACGTAGAAATTATATACGCAAAGTAAGTAACACCTCACCGATCGTTCACTTGACATCCTTGCCAACTCAAGCTGGGGAGCCCGTTGACAGCCAGGCATGGACTCTCAACCCAGACTCAAGTTCCGTTCTTTTGTGATGACATGTCTGCCCCACAAATGAGCTCCAATTCGCCTGTCAACATTCTCCGGCTTTAATACCTTTTACTCAACGTGAGGCGAAGGTTCTAGAAACCTCGCCCCCTTTCTTCTGTTGCAAAAAACCGAGTTGGCCGTTCTGGTCTGTGTCAAGGTCAAGACAGAAGCTAGCCAGGCTTCTGTATTTTGACTCCGAGACAGATCTGTATATTCCACACATTCCCTGAAAGGTACCAAGCACGCATCCCACACAACATGTTCCAGTTCACTCTGATCGGTGAGGAGCGAAAACAAGTGAAGAGCGAAAACATCCCTTCCCCACTTTGCAGCTACGTACGAGCACAGAAAATGGAGTCTGTTATGCAAGATGAAGTCAGCACAGAAAATGGAGTCAATTATGCAAAATGGAGCCAGTGGTCAATATATCATTCTTAATATCACTACACCAGGCCGCTTTCGGCCCAACCTATAAATGTTTTTTATTTAAATAGGGAGGGTGCCCACGCAACCCCTAACCCCGGGCCTCTTTCAGCCCCAGGGACCCCATCCCCTAGGGGCCAGCCATATTTTCTGGGTGCCCTGAAGCCAACCCAGGTCACCCAGTGTGCAATGGAACCGCGGGGGGAGCCTCAAGCCTCGCGGTTCAAGCCGGCTTCCGTCTCCTGTGGGAGCTGGCATTGCTCCTGCAAGCAGGGAGCTTCTTTAAATAGCAGCTCCCTGCTTGCAGGAGCAATGTTTTCATCTGTTTACCTGTAGGCATGTTTGCGAGCAGGGAAACAGAAGAAAACTCTGCTTTCTGCAAGCGGAAGCTGTTTATCAGCTCCTGCTTGCAGAAAGAGGAGTTATGTTTGGTTTTGCTTCCTCCCATGAAGCAAAAGCAAACAGCTACCTCCCAAGGGTGGGCACCTCTGGAGGGAGCAGGAGCCGGCCCTGGGTGGTGGTGGTCCTCAGGGCCATTATGAGGGGGGTCCATGCAGGGGGCTCCACGAGGGGGTCTTCGCAGCACCCCTCTATCATAAAACTTTGCCCAAGAGAGGTGGTGGTTTCCAGGGCCAGGGGTCCGTGACAGACCCCCTACATGCATTTATTTCTGCCGGGCGGGTGGCAGTCCCCGGGGCTGCGGGGGGGCATGCAGGCCTCCGTCCCTTTTCACATTATTTGCTCCAGTGAGGTGGCAGTCCCTGGGGCTGCAGGGGGGGGTCGTACGGGCCCCATATCAATTTAACTTATTTGCACTGGGGAGGTGGCGGTCCCCAGGGCTGTGGGGGGCCACATGGGCCCCCGCTTCAATGTAACTTATTTGTCCTGGGGAGGTGCTGGTTGCCAGGGCTCCAGGGGGGGGCACTTGGGCCCCCCACATCATTTAACATTAATTGCCTGAGAGAGGTGGTGGTCTCCGGAGCTTCTGGGGGGGCGTGGCCCCCACATCTTTTAACGTTATTTGCCCCGGGGGGTGGCAGTCCCCGGGGCTGTGGGGTAGGGGCCGGCATCATTTTACATTTAATGCCCCAGGGAGGTGGTGGTCCCCGGGGCTTTTCTAAATACTAGGAGGGGGGCTCCATGAGCCCCCTTCCTTTATTTTAATAACCCCTCATGCTCCTGGGATTTGGCCCACCCTAACTCTTCCTTAAAAAGATGTGCAGGAGCCCATAGTTTTTTTTGCAATTTTGCCTTGGATCCATGGATCCACCCACAAATTTGCAGCATAATTGCAAAAATAAATCCTCTTTTTAATGCCCGGTGGTGTCACTGCGGGACACCCCACCATATCTGGGGGGGTCAGGGTATTCCTACCCTGCCCCCTTTTCTTTATTTGCTAAATAATGTTTGTGGTACTCGGCTTCAAGCTGAGTTCCAACACGGCTGACAACACTTCCTGGTTGAAGTGTTGGCAATAAATCAAATTTCAGCATGGGGACTGTGGATCTGCGAGTCCACTGCAAGGATTCTAGTCCCTAGATATCTATATTTTTTAACCTTGAATATCTCTTAAACTAATGAACAAATTTAAACCAAATCACAAAAAGCACGCTTTCTGGACTAACATCTAGCTTTCTGGCAAATTTGGTGTAATTCCGTTCAGCGGTTCAGGCTGTAGTTGTGTTCAAAATCCCTATGGGAAAATGCATGGGGAAAACGTGATTTGGGACCCCTTTTTTTTCGGCTCCCGCTTGACGGCTCACCCCACTACGTTCAACACAGCAGCTGAACTATCTAAAGTATAAATTTTGAAAAGTTCGTGAAGATTTGTCAAACGACGCCAAAGTTAATGTCAAACCAAAAAAGGCTCTTCCTATGGAAAGTAGGTCCTAGGTATAACTACCTACTGGTGACCGCCAGTATGAAATATATCTAAATCGCTATATATATATCTATATCCATCTATCTATCTATCTATCTATCTATCTATATGCAACCATGTGATAAGGCGGCAACAAGCATTCAAAGATGTTTCACAGACGTCTTCTTCATGCATATGAATTTATTCAGTGCAAAAATAGAGCAAAAACTCCATAAGTGCAAGAAAATACAAAAGATAAAGTTTCAACAAAAATAGAACAAAAACTCAATAAGTTTAAATAGCTATATATATAACAGACGTGTTTCGGCTGTCGCCTTCTTCAGTGTCACTGAGAAAGGCGACAGCCGAAACGCATCTGTTTCTGCAGAGTTAAGAATAAACTATAACTCACCCCCGCGAGTGCCTCCCCTGGACTTATTGGTAGGGGATAACGGAGCTGTAATATATATATATTTATATTCACTGAAAAAAACATAGGTTTCAGGGAAGTTATAGTTAGAAATTAGCATTGAAAAAACCTTTAAAATTCACTGAAAAAACCATAGGTTTCAGGCACATTATATTTAGAAATTAGCATTTAAAAAACCTTAGAAATTCACTGAAAAAACCACAGGTTTCAGGGACGTTACAGTTAGTTGGACATTTCACTCGTACAAAACCAGAGAAATTCGGCCGTTATAGTTAGTTGAGCTAACTATAACTCGCGCCCCCGCAATGCACTGCTGATGACGTCACATTACATCGCTCATGACATGGTCAGTGACATCACTGATGACATCACTGATGACATCTCAAATGACATCCCTGATGACATCACTGACTATCAACTATAACATGCCTGAAACCTATGGTTTTTTCAGTGAATTTCAAAGGTTTTTTAAATGAAAATTTCTAACTATAACGTCCCTGAAACCTATGGTTTTTTCAGTGAATTTCAAAGGTTTTTTAAATGCTAATTTCTCACTATAACGTCCCTGAAACCTATGTTTTTTCAGTGAATTTCAAAGATTTTTTAAATGCTAATTTCTAACTATAAGGTCCCTGAAACCTCTGGTTTTTTCTGGGAATTTCTAAGGTTTTTCAAATGCTAATTTCTAACTATCCCTACAGAGGTAGGACATGTGCAGAAAGAGGATGAAAGGCACAGAAAGAAGCAAGAGAAATGCAGAAAGAGGCAACAGAAGTCTAGAAAGAGGAAGAAAGGTGCAGAAAGAAGCAAGAGATATGCAGAAAGAACCAACAGAGGTGCAGAAAGAGGCCTTGTTGCAAAGTCTTCCTGTGCCCTGGGCACCCCCCAACTTTTGGCTGACTGGTACTGGTGGTAACTGACTCTGACTGACCCTGGGCTCTGCCTAACCAGGCCCGGAGCCAGTGCTATGCTGAAAGACACTTAGAATACAGTGAAAACACCTACATACACCAGGGTACACTATGGGTTGGGGTACCCCATTGATTGGCATGACCGCCCCTGTAAGGCCCTAGTACATAATAGGGCAGGGGGATCCAAACTACCTCTAAGTCCCTAGCATATAATAGGGCATGGCAGTTTAGAGGCCAGCAGCCCTTTTCTGCACTTGCATGTGTGCACTGCTGAGCCTGAGGTCAGTTCAAAAGTAGCCCTGTGTGTGCAGAAAGAGGCAAGAGAGGTGCAGAAAGAGGCAAGAGAGGTGCAGAAAGAGGGAAGAAGGGTGCAGAAAGAGGCAAGAGAGGTGCAGAAAGAAGCAAGAGAGGTGCAGAAGGAGGCAAAAGGGGTGCAGAAAGAGGGAACAGGTGTGCAGACAGAGGCAAGAGAGATGCAGAAAGAGGGAAGAGCGGTACAGAAAGAGGCAAGAGGGATGAAGAAATTTGCAACAGGGGTGCAGAAAGAACCAAGAGCAGTGCAGAAAGAACCAGCAGAGGTGCAGAAAGATGCAAGAGGGGTACAGAAAGAGGCAAGAAAGGTGCAGAAAGAAGCAAAAGAGGTACAGGTAGAGGCAAGAGAACTGCAGAAAAAGGCAAGAGAGGTGCAGAAAGAGGCAGGAGAGGTGCACAAAGAGGCAAAAGGGGTGCAGGTAGAGGCAAGAGAACTGCTGAAAGAGGCAAGAGGGGTGCAGAAAGAGGCAAGAGAAGTGCAGAAAGAAGAAACAGAGGTGCCGATAGAGGCAAGAGAGGTGCAGAAACAGGCAAGAAAGGTGCAGGAAGAGGGAACAGGGGTGCAGAAAGAGGTAAGAGGGATACAGAAATTTGCAAGAGGGGTGCAGAAAGAAGCAAGAGCAGTGCAGAAAGAAGTAAGAGAAGTGCAGAAAGAAGCAGGAGAGTTGGAGAAATAGGGAAGAGGGGTGCAGAAAGAGGCAAAAGGGATGCAGGAAGTTGCAAAAGAGGTGGAGAAAGAAGCAAGAGCAGTGCAGAAAGAACCAACAGAGGTGCAAAAGGAGGCAAGGGGGTGCAGAAAGAGGTAGGAGTGTTATATTTCATATAGAGGCCCTAATATAGACCCGTTCATATATGCCGTATATGGTCATATTCGCATATGCCCTATTATGGCCATAATCGTATATGCCCTATTTTGGTCATAATCTCCTATGCCCTAATATAGGCATGATATTTCACCTACATTAGTTCCCTACAGTACACAACGAGCTCTGAGGGTTGAACGTTATCTAGTCTGTGGTTAGAACACTGCAGGGTTTTTCCCGAACACAGGCCTACAATGTACTCATAAATTATGCATGAGCATTCACCAGCTACATCTCCCACATAATATGTATGTACAAAGTTCACCCCTGACGTCTTCCTCATGTCTAACAAAGACCAATACAAACCATACTGAGGGACGAGACACTTTAGGGTATAAATACACCACATCTTGCCATGGTAAAAAAGAGGGAAACGAGACTTCCATGCTGACTCACTGACCAGAGACACTGAGGCTCCTGCATGCAGTCACTCCAGCTGACAGCGGTCTAACACAGCCCTTGCGGGGTGTCCAACTCAAGACCAGGATGGGGTCCCACACTCTCTCTATTCAGGTAATGGGGTTCGACTAAATCCTAGAAGGATTCTTGGCTCTTAGGCTTTTAGACCTACACATATGCTAGGTACACTCAGGTACATCTAGTTAGGCATCGTAGGAGTATGCGCACTTTTCATAATGCTTTTTATATTCATGTATGTATTCATGATTATTGCAATATGGTAGAACTGTTCTATCCCTTCACTTTTATCGTACTGCTGATAATATATCTCTGCTATTGTCTGCTGGTTACTGCAGCACATATATTTTACACTAGAATAACAACTGTTCAATAAATACTTATTGAAACGCCCAGACTGTTTATTCTGTGTAACTCTCTGAGACAAACCGAATAAGTAAGCACGAGTAACTGAGCGAAAAGTAGTACATTGTTTCCACGATTCTGAGGGATCAGGGTTGTCATGATCTAAGGTTGCCAGAAACTAATCTCTCCCCGATAAGAGGAGATTCTAGTGGCACTGTGAGCTAGCTAATGCAAATCCGGCAAACATACGCGATGGGGGTGCACAGAGTCAGTCTAACACCAAGCCCACGGTTTATGTTATCCAAACGCGCTGGTCCTGCAGGGGTACTATAGGAACTACACGACATGGCGCCACCAACGTTGGTTGGGTACTTATTTAACAGTAGAATCTGAGTAGTTCAGTCGTGCTATTCTCAGAGAACCTACTCACAAAACCCCAGAGAGGTCTGGAGTGGGTGGGCACAAACTCCGCCACAGCTGAGTAGGCGAGATATCCTATTTATCGGCTGTTGGTTAATCAAGCTTGAAGAACATTTAGTTCCTAAATTGTGCATAAAACCTTTTAACTAAGTTCTCTTGGAAAAGCTTTTCTTTTCAAAATGACTGAGAGCGATGAAGAAAGAGTAAATCTGCAGGTCTCAGCCGGAGAACCACCCGAAAATGCAATTGAAATTGCACCTAAATTCAGACATACGCTCACCATGAAACTATTAAAAAATGGTTTACCACCAAGGGGTGGCGTAGTAGCTCTCATGATTGAGGCACACGAATCAAATAAAACAGAGGTATTCTATTCATGGGTTACATTCCCAGTAGCAGATGCTGTAACAAAGACATTTCACTACTACATAGAAGGAGATGCACCAGAGGAATACTGTCCATTCAATGACATAGAGATTCCACTCACGTACCAGGAACACTTATACTGGTTTAATAGCACCCTACCCCACGTACGAAGAAGAGTAAGGTTAGGACCGCTCGGAGGAGACGGGGCCACATGGCCAATACTAGCGGCTTACACACCGCATCCTGACATTGGCACAATGCCACAGCCAGAATTACTCATACAACACAGAGATTTAATTAAAATCTACAGAAACTTGACGCAATTCGTCATGAGGACTCTCACAGTTCAACCAACAACAGTTGCAACAAACGGGACCCAATTCCAGGGTACAGCAACTAAAATTACTCCTCAAACATTACACGCGGTAATGGGCAAATTGCCCGCAAAACGCGAACAAATACCATTCTGGATAGCTCAGAAAATAACTCAGCTTGAGGCAGTATTCCCGAATACTACCACCTATGATAAACACAGAATACTAACAATCTGCTTGCCCATGGGGATCACACCACAAATAGAGGACTGCACCTCTTGGGATTCAGTCTTTGCTGCCATATATACCAGAACACATGGTATCCTGTCATTAGCAGTAGTACCTGACATATCGAGACAGATACAAAATGAGTACGGAGCAGAGCCTGTCCTTAACTTAGGGATGAAGTTACTAAATAACTTTGACCAGGTATCAGCCATAATACTAGCTAACATTAAGGGAGAAGTAGCTTCAGTGGCGATCCGCCAACGTCTAAGGGAGTTCAGTCCAGTAGATCAACAACATGAACTACCCAAAATAATTGAAACTGCATATGCAGAACTAGGCAGAGACAGTCTAGGTGGGAACGCATTAAAACCACAACTGGTGGGCAGTCCTGAAAAGGACACTACAAAGCAGACACCTACTTCTTCTAAAAAGAAGTGGGAAGATAAAAAACAACAAAAGTCTAAAGACAGCAGATTTCAATCCAGAGGTAGGTCTCCTCAACAGGAGCCCTCTGAAAGGAGGTAAAACCTCAGGGATAGGGATAATATTAAAAAACCTGACAGGTATCAGGATACTGACACATGTTCCTCTCGTTCCTTTCAGGGTTCATCAAAAAACTCTGAGAGGGAAGGACAGTCAGAGGAGCGTACAAAGTCCAGAGACACGCAACGCGCTGCGGACTACGCACCTAAAAAAGAAGATAAACAAAAACAAAAACCTCAGTTCAAAATGAAGAAGGTAGCAGGTCTCAAGATCAGACATGCCCAGAATTCTGAGGACACAGCTTCTGAACGGGGAATGGGCTCTGACGATGCTAGACAGCGCGGCAGAAGTAACAATAGCTCGCCAGAACCTGAAGGAATTTCTGGTGACAGCGGAGTTGAGTGAGTATATCACGGTGGAAACACCTGATACTCGGGTAAGTGTCCCACATAAGTTACATGAGATAACACTCCGGATGGAGGGGGACAAGCCCAGAAAATTAAAGGTTTATTTTGGAAAAATCTGTCATCTGGATATGACATCCTATTAGCAGCGCAAGACTGGCCACCAGCATTCGTCATGGAGTGCCCTAAGGGAGAAAAGGTAATTTTTCCAGCATTTTCCGACCTCGTTCCCATACATTTAAAACATGCATATGCGCAGGAGTGGGTGGTTGCCCTAGCTCCAGCATTGTACAAAAATCATGCTGGTTGGGATGAGGATTCAACCCACCACGTGATCCCGTTAAACGTTTCCCCAAATGCCCAAAAGTAATACCCTATAAAGCAGGAAGCTAAAAAACAAGTCAGGGAGTTCCTAGATCATCTAGAATACCAGGGTGTGATAGAAAATTGCACCTCACCAATGAACAATCCTTTGTTCCCCGTATCAAAACCTGACAACACATATCGTCTAGTTTTAGATTACAGACATTTAAACACTCGCATAAAGACATTTGCAGTACAAAATGCACACAGTGCCTCATTAATGATTAACATTGTGCAACAAAAATACAAAACAACACTTGATATCTCAAATGGATTTTTCTGCCAAAATATAGTGCCTGAAAGCAGGTATCTGACCGCATTCTCAGCGCTAGGGTCTCAACGACAATTTTGTCGACTCCCCCAAGGGTATAAGAATAGCCCGGGGTTGTTTTCAGCAAGGGTAACAGAGTTGCTCCAAAATTTGGATGAAGAAGCATTGTCCTATGTAGATGATATTTATCTGTCGGACGATGACTTACCGAGGCACTTGACCAGGGTGAGCACCATTATTATGGGATTCGCCTCTGAGGGCTATAAATTTAATTTTAAAAAATCAAAAATTGCCCATCTCAATGTCCTATTTTTAGGGTATGAGCTGTCAAGTGAAGGAAAAAGCCTAGCAGCTAACTTTTTTAGAAAAGTGTGCCCTGCTCCAACCTCCAAAATCATAAAAAAATTTACAATCAATACTGGGATTCCTAAATTTTGGTCGAACATACATTTTAGATTACGCAGAAAGAGTAAAACCTTTCTACGACTTAATAAAACCTGATTTTTCAGTCAGACAATGGACACAGGAACATACAAACATCCTACGTTCACTACAGGAAGGCATGATAACTTCAAAACATTTCAGACACGCGTAAACGTACGCAACTTAGTGATCCGAGTAATAGCGGGTCAATGCGGGTACACTTATTTAACTTTCAATGAAGGCGAAACTGTACCAATCGCATATAAATCACACCTGTACAGAAACGTCGAGATGCGTTTCACTTCAACAGAAAAAATCGTGACAGCAGTGCAGACCGCTGTAGCAAGAGAAAGAGCTCTGGCTCAGGGAAAGCGCATAATAGTCGTGACCCCAGTACAAGCCTTAGAGGCTGTTACAAAGGCTAGCATCCCAAATGCGAAAGCCTTACATCCCAGATGGATACAATGGGCTAATTCTCTTACTGCAACGGATGTTGAATACAGATTTGATCAAAGTTTAAAAACACAAGCATTTCTGCAATACGAACAAGAATATCCTCTACCAAATGAGATTTTGCCTCTAGATCAGTATGAATACATTATTTACACTGACGGATCTGCTCAACCGGCCATAGGGAGTAAGCAAGCTTACAGCGCAGCATTTGCAATCGTTAAAGGTCGCATGCGCGATGGAAAGTTCCATCCAAGTTGCACTAAAATGCAATCTCTAGGAGACTGCACGGCTCAGTTGGCAGAATTAAAAGCACTGATACTGGCACTCGTAAATACGGAACACAAATTCCCCACACTAATTGTGTGTGATTTCTTTTACTGTGTACAGTTGTACAATGAATATTTACATCATTGGGAACAAAACGGGTTTAAAGACGCGAAAGGTGGCACAATTAAGCATAAAATGCTATGGGAACAGGTAGTGGAGTTGAGAAACGAACTACCAAGGGCTCACGTGATACATACACTGAGTCATCAGCTTGATGGCGTTCACGTTGAAGGGAATTCATTGGTTGATGAAG
Organism: Calotriton arnoldi; assembly: GCA_963921515.1. Classification (NCBI taxonomy): domain Eukaryota; kingdom Metazoa; phylum Chordata; class Amphibia; order Caudata; family Salamandridae; genus Calotriton; species Calotriton arnoldi. Next base: position 1,049,722 of record CAWUFW010006895.1, read on the forward strand.
CCGCAAAGGGGGCTGTACGCACAGCGTCCATAGCTGCAATCACTCGTTCAAAAACGAGAATAGACAGCGAGATTTTGGTAGCTGTCAATGCTTCATGCAAAGGCAGCACAGCAGTACCTAAAAAATTTCCACTCAAGTACTCCTACAAGTTAGATGCACAAAACATTCCATGTGCTCAGATTCCTGGAGTGGGGGATAGAGTAATACCAAATATGAATTGTAGGCAAGGCTTAATTCTAGCAGCACACAAGGGTTTGGGTTCTGCGCATACAGGCGTTACAGCGACTATTTCTTTATTGAAACAGCGCTACTGGTGGCCAGGGTTAACAAAGCAGACCAAAGACTATGTCTTAAAGTGCGACATCTGCCAGCAGATGAAGGGCTCCACCGTAACATGCCCAGCACAGACACCATTACTAAAATCAGACAAACCTCTCGCATGTGTATATTTGGACCACTGCAGACCCCTACAATCAGATGGGGCCAAGAAATATATCATGGTTGCAGTGGATTCCTGCTCTAGATTCCTATGGGTTTGGCCTCAGCGCTGTACTGACGCTCGAACTGTTATAAAAGATTTGCGAGTCTTTATCGGCACATACGCAGTTGGCATGTTACATTCTGACCGTGGCCCGGCGTTTAGCTCTCGGGCTTACAAAGAGGCCATGGAAGGAATGGGCATAGCATTGCGGTACTCCTCTCCGTACCATCCTGAGGGAAATTCGGTTGTGGAGAGGAAAAACCGGGACTTAAAGCAATCTTTAACATCTAGGGTATTAGGCAAGGGCGGTAGATGGGTCGATCACCTTTATGGGGTCCAAAGAACAATAAACAATCAGCCAAGAAGCTCTCTAGGGGGTGTCACTCCTTACGAGGTCCTATTTGGGACAAGAATGTGGGTACCTGATCTTGATTGTGAAGGCACAGTGGCGGATGAAAAACCATTTGATATCCATGATCGTTTGGCTGTTTTACAGGATCTAAATGAATCGAGGACACAACAAAGCAACGTCCACTTAAAACAGACCGCCACTGAGGAAGTCAAGGCAGTAACGGCAAGACCTGTCTGGATCCCAAAAGTTGGGGATCTGGTCAGAGAGAAGATTGCAGACAAGTAAGAATTCGGACCATCCTACAGAACAGCTGTACCGGTCCTAGCAATCCAAGGCACAAGAATTGTACTTCTGCCGCCTCTTGCCGGGAAAAAGGAGAAAAAATGTGTCTCAATCGACTTAATCAAACCACACTATGTGGCCGATACTAAACAGTAGGCCACGTGGACTCCACAGTAGCAGACGCTCTCCTCAATCCAAGAAGTTCAAACAGAAAGACTCATCACGTTTGAAGAGCCACCTGTACGGAATGAAGGACTAGGCAACAATGCTATGGAACTCATTCCACTTCAACAAGGAGGAAATCAACTTAACAACCAAGTTGCAATAAGACCGACTACAGACGTCTACGTCAACATGCCTCGTCAAGAGCAAAACCCAATTTCAACAAATCCCGATGCAATTCCAACAATTGATCGAACTGCTTCTGGCTATTTCATGAACTTTGATACGTTTTCACTGGATCCAAGCGAGCCGGAAGCGACGCCAGCCAAAAAATCACTCAAACAGAAACTCACTGACTTTTTGAACTTTTTTAAAAAGACTTACCTGGTGTCACCTTGGATAGAACTATGGTATATCACTGGGATTCTATTTTTCCTTTTCTGGCTAGGTTTAATTATAACTTTTAGTATGCTTATTAATGGACGATATCTCCAGCAGAGCTCTACAGCCCAAAGAGTCAATTTGATTTTAAAACCACACCAGTCTTCACATCGTGAACCAAGAGACTTGTCTTCAGTGAACATCACAGCAGTTCCTATACTGGACGGTATAGTATGGGACAAGATTGATTTTGATATATTCATTCCGACTGAACTTTTAAAGCTTAAACATGTATTTAAAATTTCTTTAAGTGATATCATTACCTCCAGTACATTTTCTGATGATTGGGACACTGAAACTGTGAATAATATGATGTCTGATTTAGAAAAAACTGCAGCATTTCCGAACAATGAAATGTTAGAAGGTACTTCAGACTATGATACATTGTACTGTTACCAACATTATGGTCATCATTTCTTGCACAAATCTATAACACCTAGAAATGTATTTGAATACCACCAGTGGGAACACTGCCCAACACCTCCAAGAGGTAGTTCGCAAACGTTTGCACAGAAATTCACATATTTTTCAGAGTTTAATACATCTGACCCGAAGTCATTTTATTACAAAGTGGCAACAACATCAGCACAGAAAATTATGTTGACTAACACCAAACAGATTTACTCTGCTTCCTTTATGGCCCAGTTGTCTACACAGGGTTTTGACCTATGGAAGGACACTATAGATTTAAAATCAATCTGGGGTTCTAGGGACTGGCAAGTCCAGGGAACAGAAGCGCTTTTTAGAGCATGCCTCATTCCACAGGAGATGATATTTCTAAATGACACTGTTCAACAGACATCCTGTCTTGGATTAGCCAAGAACAAGGAAATGAACTCGCCTGGGTTTCCAGCACCATCACAGATGGGTGGAGGGCAGAATTCAACTACACATGGGGTAGGATTAGATGACATTCTCCAGTACAACAGGTCTAATCCCAATTGGACAGAATGGCTGATTTGGCCCATTGACACAAACACATGTCAACAGAGATTCCTAGGTATAACCGAGGGGTTTAGTATCAGTAGGACAGATACACGCTATGTACAAAGACAACACCCAGGGGTAGTGACATCCTATAGTGTTGGGAAGTTGTGCCTTGATTGGCTAGAAACCTCAACACTCACAGAAGTAAAACATCACTTGACCTTACTCACACCTGATGTGGACCTTAGGGATTTCTTGTCAGGCCCAAGGAAAACACGTCAGAAACGTTTCATATATGCTGGCATTTATGCCTATTATAATGAAAACTGGAAAATAAATATCCCAACAGGAGGCCGCAGAAAGAATACGGGAAATAGACCGTATTAACCTAGAGAAGGCAATAGCTGTAGTGGATAATGGGTTAACAACTTTGACCTCCAGGATTTGCTCCTTAGGCAACATTGTGTCTTCGGCAATCGACATATTAGAACAAGATCTGGCCTTGTTACAACACAGGCAGTCCCAATTACGTTCTATTATGATGCTAAGCTGAATGCTGCAATCTCTGCATGCAGGCTATGTGCCCTGGCGTTTTATAAACACCACGTATCTGTTTTCAGAATACAATCTAACTGATAAACAGACAGAAAGGGCACAAAGGGGAGCCAAATATACAATGCTGCGTATTGAGAAACTGGAAAGGTTACCATTCACTGTAGCCGAATTACCATCTACTGAATGGCTAATTCATGGCCAAATCACTCTGCCGGTCACTAAGTGTCAGTTTCAATATTGCCTTGAGCAAAGGCAGGCAGGCAAATATGAAAAAATGGGTAAGGGTTACATTAAGGAAACTTGGGAGTTACCATATAGATATCGATGCCGGAATGGGGATCGAGAAGTGTATCTGAGTGGTACAAACTGCAAGAACGCTTTAAGCGGTTCTCTCATGTGTCAGGATATTTCTCTGCACGGAGCATGTAGTGGTTCAGTAGCGAATCTATCTTGTCACATGTCAGGGACCCCAGCGGCCATGATCACGCCGGTTTTCCAGCTGCTCTCAAATGGGAGTTACTTGATGCTAAATGATCAGGGTTGCTGTGGGATGCTTCCGGGCGTCGCCTACCTTGTCACTGTTAACTCCAGGGTTACTTGCTGTATGCAAGTATTGTTTCCGCCACTGAACACAGTCAGGGAGGCGCCATTATGGCCTTCATTGAATGTTTCCTTCATACAATTTTATACTTTGAGCAGATTGAAAGCCATGCTTTTACAGCAACCAGTGCCCTTAACCTCCGCTCGAGAAATCTTTGAACTTCAAGTTGCAAGGACCTCAACTGAGATACAAGCGCTTATGTGTACGAACTGCTCCTTTCATTTTGCAGAAATGGTGGGTTGTATCTTTAACATGTCTGAGACGAGCGGTATTGTACACCTATTTAAGACCATAGGGTCAGGACTATTAAGCACCTTTCAGACAGTCCTCGGAGTAATCCCAAATTTTATACACTCCGTATTGGGAAGCGTGTTTGGAGGTCTCCCGCTTATCCTGTTCCTAATTACAGGAGTCCTGATTGTAATCTTACTGCTACGCAATGGACGGCCCAATTTCCGAGGAAATGGCGAACGTACTCAATCAATCAATCAATCATATCATTTGTAAAGCGCACTACTCACCCGTGAGGGTCTCAAGGCGCTGGGGTTGGGAATGCTGCTACTGATCGAAAAGCCAGGTCTTGAGGAGTTTTCTGACGGTCAGCAGGTCTTGGGTCTGCCGTAGGTGGATGGGGAGGGTGTTCCAGGTCTTGGCGGCGAGGTGGGAGAACGATCTGCCACCGAAGGTCGCTCTTCGGAAGCGGGGGACAGTGGCGAGGGCGAGGTCGGCGGAGCGGAGCTGGCGGGTGGGGGTGTAGAAGCTGAGTCGTCTGTTGAGGTACGTTGGTCCGGTGTTGTGAAGTGCCTTGTGTGCGTGGGTGAGGAGTTTGAAGGTTATCCTCTTGTTGACCGGGAGCCAGTGCAGGTCTCTCAGGTGGGGTGTGATGTGGCTGCGGCGAGGGATGTCGAGGATCAGGCGTGCAGAGGCGTTCTGGATGCGTTGGAGCCGTCTCAGGAGTTTGGCCGAGGCTCCTGCGTAGAGGGCGTTTCCGTAGTCCAACCTGCTGCTGACGAGGGCCTGGGTGACCGTTCTTCTCGTTTCAGTGGGGATCCACTTGTAGATCCTGCGGAGCATGCGGAGGGTGTTGAAGCAGGCGGAGGAGACAGCGTTTACCTGTTTAGTCATGGAGAGGGTAGAGTCGAGGATGACCCCTAGGTTGCGTGCATGGTCGGTGGGTGTTGGGGCGGTTCCCAGTGCGGTCGGCCACCAGGAGTCGTCCCAGGCCGAAGGGGTGGATCCGAGGATGAGGACCTCCGTCTTGTCCGAGTTCAGCTTCAGTCCGCTGTTCCTCATCCATTCAGCGACGGCCTTCATTCCTTCGTGAAGGTTGGTTTTGGCGGTGTGGGGGTCCTTGGTGAGGGAGAGGATCAGCTGGGTGTCATCGGCGTAGGAGATGATGTTGAGGTCGTGCCGACGGGCGACGTGGGCGAGCGGTGCCATGTAGATGTTAAACAGAGTTGGGCTGAGGGAAGAGCCCTGGGGCACGCCGCAGATGATCTCGGTGGCTTCGGAGCGGAAGGGGGAAGGCGGACGCTCTGTGTTCTGCCGGAGAGGAAGGAGGTGGTCCAGTCCAGGGCCTTCTCTTGGATCCCGGCGTTGTGGAAGCGTGTTCGTAGTGTGTGGTGGCAGACCGTGTCGAAGGCGGCTGACAGGTCCAGGAGGATGAGAGCTGCCGTTTCTCCGTTGTCCAGCAGGGACTTGATGTCATCGGTGGCGGCGATGAGGGCAGTCTCGGTGCTGTTGTTGCTGCGGAACCTGGACTGGGAAGGGTCCAGGATGTTGTTCTCCTTGAGGTAGCGGGTCAGTTGTTTGTTGACGGTCTTCTCGATGACCTTTGCCGGGAACGGGAGCAGGGAGATGGGCCGGAAGTTCTTGAGGTCCTTGGGGTCCGCCTTGGGTTTCTTGAGTAAGGCGTTGATCTCGGCATGCTTCAAGCTCTCCGGGAAGGTTGCTGTCTCGAAGGAGGTGTTGATGACTTTCCGGAGATGGGGTGCGATGGCTGTGCTGGCTTTGTTGAAGATGTGGTGTGGGCATGGGTCTGACGGAGATCCGGAGTGGATGGTGTTCATGATCTTTTGGTGTCGTCGTCGTTGATGTTGGTCCAGGAGAGAAGGCGGTTGGTGTGGATGGTGGTCGTGGGGGCGGAGGTCTCAGTGGTTGTCGGGGCGGGCGTGGCGTTGAAGCTGTCATGGATGTCTGCGATCTTGCGGTGGAAGAAGGTGGCCAGCGAGTCGCACAGGTCTTGCGAGGGTGGGACGTCTTTGGTGTTGGAGCTGGGGTTGGAGAGTTCCTTCACGATGTTGAAGAGCTCTTTGCTGTTGTGCACGTTGTTGTCTAGGCGGTCTTTGAAGGAGGCCCTTTTGGCGGATCTGATGAGGTGATGGTGTCTGCGGGTGGCGTTCTTGTGGGCTGTGTGGCTGTCCGGTGTTCGTTCACGGAGCCATGGAGCGGAAGTACCGTGAACGGATGGTACAGCTTCTGGGAATACCTTGCTTAAGAGAACTGAACGCCTCTTGGTTCCTATCGTTTAGACCAGTCTGGGTTGACTGCATCTTACCTGTTCTTCGATGCCTGTTTTGCGGAGAAGAATGCACATTGGATCTCTGTCTAACGTTTCCATCAGATACGCCTCCGGACATGGATACTGTGCTGGACCCCCTAAAGGCCCATGCTCTGCGTTGTCCCCAGCGTCTTCCAATTCTGATGAACGCATTCCTTGAGAATTCTCTGGTGCCGTTTGCTCCTGCTGGGTTAGGTGGCTCCTCCACAGGCACTCAGGTAACAGCTGCCGCACAAGCTGCCGCAGCACCGACTGTTGGTAGTGTTGAATTCCATCTATGTGTGATTGACGTTCTCTGTGAGGCATTGGATTTGTCGTCTGCAGTAGCTAACACCGATAATGCTGCATCTCCCAGCCAGGACACTTAATCTGGAATAGGCTCATCACGTCCTGGGAAAGAATTCGGCTTCTCCATTTCGTTTCATAAATAAACTAACTAAATTTGGAACACTTCCTAAATTGACACTTTCAATTGAGAAATAATGGCCTTCTTCTGCTTCTAGTAATACAACTTTTATAAATGAAACAGAATTGACTTTTTTCAAGTGGCAACAAAAAAATAGCTGACTTTTAACATTTTAATCATTTTTAAATGTCTTTTTAAAAACCATGTTTTTAGCTGTTTTTAAGAGAATTTTTAAATTGTCCAGATTTTTAGTATGGTCATTGTCATCCAATTCGAAAGTGGAGTGGGTGTTATGTTTCATATAGAGGCCCTAATATAGACGCGTTCATATATGCCGTATATGGTCATATTCGCATATGCCCTATTATGGCCATAATCGTATATGCCCTATTTTGGTCATAATCTCCTATGCCCTAATATAGGCATGATATTTCACCTACATTAGTTCCCTACAGTACACAATGAGCTCTGAGGGTTGAACGTTATCTAGTCTGTGGTTAGAACACTGCAGGGTTTTTCCCAAACACAGGCCTACAATGTACTCATAAATTATGCATGAGCATTCACCAGCTACATCTCCCACATAATATGTATGTACAAAGTTCACCCCTGACGTCTTCCTCATGTCTAACAAAGACCAATACAAACCATACTGAGGGGTGAGACACTTTAGTGTATAAATACACCACATCTTGCCATGGAAAGAAAGAGGGAACCGAGACTTCCATGCTGACACACTGACCAGAGACACTGAGGCTCCTGCATGCAGTCACTCCAGCTGACAGCGGTCTAACACAGCCCTTGCGGGGTGTCCAACTCGAGACCAGGACGGGGTCCCACACTCTCTCTATTCAGGTAATGGGGTTCGACTAAATCCTAGAAGGATTCTTGGCTCTTAGGCTTTTAGACCTACACATATGCTAGGTACACTCAGGTACATCTAGTTAGGCATCGTAGGAGTACGCGCACTTTTCATAATGCTTTTTATATTCATGTATGGATTCATGATTATTGCAATATGGTAGAACTGTTCTATCCCTTCACTTTTATCGTACTGCTGATAATATGTCTCTGCTATTGTCTGCTGGTTACTGCAGCACATATATTTTACACTAGAATAACAACTGTTCAATAAATACTTATTGAAACGCCCAGACTGTTTATTCTGTGTAACTCTCTGAGACAAACCGAATAAGTAAGCACGAGTAACTGAGCGAAAAGTAGTACATTGTTTCCACGATTCTGAGGGATCAGGGTTGTCATGATCTAAGGTTGCCAGAAACTAATCTCTCCCCGATAAGAGGAGATTCTAGTGGCACTGTGAGCTAGCTAATGCAAATCCGGCTAACATACGCGGTGGGGTGCACAGAGTAAGTCTAACACCAAGCCCACAGTTTATGTTATCCAAACGCGCAGGTCCTGCAGGGGTACTATAGGAACTACATGACAGGAGAGGTGCAGAAAGAGGCAACAGAGGTGCAGAAGGAGGCAAGAGAACTGCACAAAGAGGCAAGAGAGTTGCAGAAACAGGCAAAAGGGGTGCAGAAAGAGGGAACAAGTGTGCAGGCAGGGGCAAAAGAGGTGCAGAAAGAGGGAAGAGGGGTACAGAAAGAGGCAAGAGGGATGCAGAAATTTGCAACAGAGGTGCAGAAAGAAGCAAGACCAGTGCAGAAAGAACAAAGAGATGTGCAGAAAGGGGCAAGAGGGGTGCAGAAAGATGCAAGAGATGTGCAGAAAAAGGGAAAAAGGGTGCCGAAAGAAGCAAGAGAGTTGCAGAAACAGGCAAAAGGGGTGCAGAAAGAGGAAACAGGTGTGCTGACAAGGGCACGAGAGGTGCAGAAAGAGGGAAGAGGGGTACAGAAAGAGGCAAGAAGGATGCAGAAATTTGCAACAGAGGTGCAGAAAGAAGCAAGAGCGGTGCAGAAAGAAAGAAACAACAGAGATACAGAAAGAGGCAAGAGGGGGGCTGTAGGAGAGTAGGATCTGCCTCTTATGTTGCCCCCACTTTTTTTCTGATGTTACACTGGTTTCTGGCTATAGTCAGGCTGGATCCCTGCCAATCAGGGCCCCAGCCTCTCTGTTCTCTCTAAATGATTTGGAGTGCACTCTAGGTGCACTAGTGATTGGATGCTGTGGTGCCTTATGAGTCCCTAGTATATGGTACCTTAGGTGCCAAGGGCATAGGTACTTCACAGGCCTACCAGGGGCTGAAGCATGTATTATGCCACCCCTGGGAAGCAGACTAAATCTGACACCACAGGTCTGCTACTGCAGCCTGGGTTAGGTGGTGCTAGCACTCCTCACTGAGATATAGATTCCCTATATCTCTCACACACACACATATAACCCTATCAGTCACCCCTAAGGCAGGCCCTATCAATCCTGAGGGCAGGGTGCTTGGCTTCTATGTGAGGGGGTGCCTCTGCCTGAGCAGGGCCCCTCTGCAGCTCTCAGAGTCCATTCTCTGGTGCTGTTTGTGGATGCGGTTAAACCATATACTTTTAAGTGCATTATATCCTCGCGGTAAAATGCTAACTTTGGTATGGCTGATCAAAACATGTCGTGTTTGGTGTCAAACATCTTGGAATACTACCCCCCCGCCAGTCCAGGGATAGACATGTACCCACTGTGGAAACACAGTAGAATCCTGAAGAGCCCTGGCATCACAAAATGGATGCCACCAGTCACAGACACGGGGCTGCCCTCCTGCTGATGACCGAAACTCACAGTGGAGGGAGCCCAACAAAAGGTATCCTGTCACAGGGAGGTGTAACCACCTCCCAGACAGGGTTTAGTGTATTGGGGCTGGGTGGGTGCACTCTTAGAGTGCTTTGAAGTCCTGCACTGGGGGAGCAGAAGGCTCCTCTGTGCATATGCCAGTTCAAACCGGCTCAGGGGCTACCTGCCCCTGCTCTGGCATGAAACTGGACAAAGGGAAGTGGGTGTAGCCACCCACTCCCCTGACCCTCCCATAGGTGGGGTCATAGAGCTAGTCCCTCCCTTCTTTACAGTATAAGATAGGGAACCCTTGAACTTGTAGGTTAGATATCCCTGGACGATGCTCTGAAGAAGAATCCTGGCCCTTCGACGTTCCACTACCTTTGGAAGACAGAAGAATCTCCCTTGGAGTCAAGGAGTGACTCCCCTGCTTGGCAGGCACCAAAAACTACAAACAACGGTCGCAAACTACGCCGCTCCCGCCGGAGTCCGAAGTCCCTGCAGCCCAAAAAGTAGATTTCCTGACTTCTCCAAGGCCATCGTGAGTCCCCAGCGAAGCTGAGGCAAGTGGACCCTACGAGTGATGAGGAACTGCGACCCCTAGGTACCATGCACTATTGTCGAGTGCAACCCCTCCACAACGTTCTAAGAACCTGTGCTTTGGATCACGTGTGGTCCCAGCCTCCAGCAGGAATCCTTCCTAAGATCAGCGGCCTACACCATCCCGAGTGACCGTGGGCCCCTGTGGAGCGAATCCGACCAAGGCGTCTTTGCGATCCCTCGCCAGCCGGCTTGTGGGTCCCCAGAAGACTTTCTAAAGAAACCAAAGGGCTCCCCTGGTTGCTCCAGGCCTGCCCTGACTTACCCTTGCTGGGTGAGTCCCTCAGACCTTGCTGGTCTGCACCATTGCCTTTTCACATTTTGCACGAGACTTGCTGTTACCAAGGCCTGTTGGCTCCAATCGAGTTGCCGACACCACAGTAAGCTGCAGACATTGTGGGACACGCCGAATCCAGCTCCTGGTTGTCGTCGACGCCTCCTGGACCTCGTGGCTAAAGAGTCAAGGCAACCAAGAACGACCTGAATCCTGCGATGACGGTGGGCATTCATCTTCCTTGCCCCGAGTCACTGCCAAGTGACTTTGAACACTGTCCCCTCTGCTTTCAGGTCATCCTTCCACCGAATCCAGGCTTGGATTCCACCGGACACTTCTTCAAATCATCACAAGCAGCAAGTCTTCTTTGTTCGCCATTGAAAACGACGCCGCGACCCGACACCAAAGGACACCTGTGCACCCGGCTTCCCTGGGTGAGGTAACTCCAGCACTACGGTGCTCCTGTAGGTGTGGGCCCTAGAACTACTTACCCTGTAAGTGACTTGCTTGTAGGTTCACCAGAAGTATCCTAAAACTCTTATTTTCCCTGTGCGGTTCTCGCACTGACTCGTACAGGGTTCGCACTGTGCTAGACACACCGTGTCCAACTCCCTAGTAAATCTACCAGTAACCGCGTCCTTCGACTCGTACTGACCGATCGGTGTGTTCGCCTCGAACACACCAGGGGCCTGTAACATTGATAACTCAATCGCGTCCGCTTCCATAGACTCGTACAGGACTCGCACTAGTGTCTGAACACCGCGTCCGTCCCCTGTGGGTCTCCTACAACTACCTGGGTGGTTCTCTGGGGGTCCCTCGATTCTATGTGCCCTAGACCCCGGTCTAGCCAAGATAAGATTGTGATATTTACTGTGCTAACTTATTTTTATAACAATTGACTTGTACATATGTTCCTGACTTCTAATCTCATAAAGAGATTAGTAGAGAGTGTTTATTAATAAATACATATATATTTGATATATATACCTGTGTGGTGTCTTTTCATTTGGTGATTCACGAGATTGTGTGGTAAAACAAGCTGCTTTACATTCCTTCAAGACTTAGCCTGAAGGCTGCTCTCCACAGCTACCACTAGGATAGCTTTCTATAAAGGTTGTCTTAAACCTATCTACCATAAGAGTCGAATTGTTCTGGTGCAAGGTGTCCACTTTAATTAGTGAACAGCATATACCAGGCCAACTTCTCACATTGGTGGCAGCGTGTGGGATTCCAGCTTGCTATTGTTTTACCAGAAAATCTCTATTTGAATTACTAACTGAAAACCACTATAGGTACTTAAGGTACATATAAAGTCAAGCTTAGTATCAATAAGTTCTACTGAACTTAGAGCTGTGTGCCAAGGGATAGCACACCCTTTCCACAGCTCAAGCTAGTATCAGTAGGCCACAAACTAGTGTAGGTAGTACAACACTGCACAACACTAGAATGTCCTTAAAGGGTGGAACCAGTGGATCCACTCAGCCTCAGTATAAGGACATGGCTTTCTCTGACTTGAGAGCCATGTGTGTTGAAAGACACCTGAGGCTAGGACAGAGTACCTCAACCCTACACCTGATAGATCTGCTGACAGCAGATGATCTTAGATTGGCTCTAGGAGCGAATGGATCTGAATCAGTGGGTGGGTCAATTACAGTGTCTGGGTCAGATGATGAAAATCAGAATGACCAGGACTCTGTGATTGAAGGGCCAGGCTCCAAAGGGCCTGAAAAGGACAGAGGAATTCTCCCTAAGAGAACTGACAGAGTGGATGAGAGGCACAGGTCCCCTTCCAGGGAATCTGACCACTCCTATCACTCTGGCAGATAATTTGTCCATCAGAGGAACTCATACTTTCCCATAAGAGAGAACTCCTCTGAAAGAATGTGCAAACTACTCCAGTATGAGGAAGAACGAGTTGCCCTCAGAACCAAGCAGTTGGCACTGGATAGGGAAGCCCTGGAGATCCAGAGAGCTTCTAGAAGAGAGGGTTAGAACCCCTTGGTGGCAGCAACAGTGTCCCTAGAGGCAGAGAATCTATTCCAGACCATAGGAACCTGAGCAAGGTTGTTCCTCCCTACCAGAGTGGGGACGATATCCACAAGTGGATAACTGCTATGGAGAGGGCCTGTAGAGTACAGCAGGTCCCCCAAAAGCAGTGGGCAGCAATCTTGTGGCTCTCCTTTTCAGATAAAGGTAGAGACAAGCTCCTCACTGTTAGAGAAGAGGATGCTGATGATTATGAAGTCCTGAAGAGTGCACTGATAGATGGGTTTGGCTTAACCACTGAGCAGTACAGGTTGAAGTTCAGAGACACCCAGAAGGCACAGACTCAGGACTGGACCGACTTTGTTGATTGTGCAACCAAGGCTCTGGAGGGTTGGCTAGTTGGCAGTAGGATTACTGATTTCAAGGGATTGTATAATCTGATAATGAGAGAACAGATCCTTTTTTTTTATTTTTTTTAAATATCTTTATTGAGTTTTTAACCACACTGATTTTTCACCCCCGCCCCAAGTCCCGCCCCCCACCCTCCCAGGTCAGACAGGTATACAAATTAATACATTACATACAGAGATTCTATCCTTCAAATGTAGGTAGGTTCGATGATACATTCAATTATGTTGGTCAAGAAAGAAGAGAGGAGAGGAGAAGGGCCCAGAGTGAATACCACTAAATTTTTACAGAGCATTTACACACATTGACAAAACATTTACATGCGTCCTTGAGCTTGACACCACTCTAGCAGAGGGGACCAGATCTTCAACCCTCTTTTACGCCGTTGCCTACCCTTCCGTTTATAGATAGCCACCTCCATATTAGAAATTGCTAACAGCCTAGCTAGCCACTGCTGGAAGGATGGTGCTATAGGATCAAGCCAGGCTGAAGCAATACACAATCTTAAAACTGCCATGGCGATAAAGATTAGTTCATGGCCAGGTCTAGCATTACTAGGGTTCGCAGCCCCTAGTAGTATAACTTCGCTAGACAGTACAATATCACTTTGAATTACGACAGTCAAAAACTTCTCTATCTCGTGCTTCAATGAAATTAGACCACTACAAGTAGAAAAAATATGTATACAGTCAGCATTGTATAGCTTACATCTAGGGCAACATGTCCCCGGGCCACTCCCCCACTTGGCAATTTTATCTGGTGTATAGTATAGAAAGAAACAAGTTTTGAAAAATTGGGCTTGTAATTTAGTAGACATAAGAATTGTTTGTGACAAGAGATACGCATAGTTAAATACATCAATGGACAATCCAAGTTTCTCGTGCCATTTCTGTGAGGTTTTTACCAAGTCATCTGGGAACCGTGCAGTGATAAGGGAATACATTTCCCCAATAGTGCTGGCTTTACTGCAATTTACTTTTTCTACTAAAGCAACTTTACCAAGTGAAGCCCTTCCACCTAATTTCCGTGAGAGAAAAGCTCTGATTTGGAGATACTTAAAAAGTCACTCCAATCTAGATGAAAATCCTTTTTAAGTGCCTCAAACGATTGAATCCCGGTAGGGGAGAGAAGGCAACCCACTTGAACAATTCCCGCCTTGTTCCATTTGTGTATATAACCATCACTAAATATTTCGGGAAGGTTAGGATTATCCCTTAAGGGGGTATAGAACGAGATTCTCCCTATACCGAGCAATCTTCTAACAGCCTTCCATACCTTAAACCCACTATAAAGTGTTTTAAATTTAACTTTTTTATGATAACTATCATGTAGGTGTCGCCAAAAATATCCTTTACTCTTGTTGCCCAGTAGTAGTTGAAAGGTAGATGGTGTACTATCCCCAGGCATTACCTCCTCGCCGAAATTCCATAATAATTCCTTGCTATATAGTAGCACCGAGGCCCAGTAGTATGCTTTTAAGTTTGGGAGAGCTAACCCACCTCGATCTTTGGAGAGGATAAGAAGTTTGTAGGGCCGCCGAGGTTGCGAATAAGCCCAGATAAAACTAGAAAACACACGATCTATTGATTTAAGCCAATGAGTTGAGAATTCAAGGCAGATTGCTCTAAATAGATACAGAATTTTGGGAAAAACACCATTTTCACCACATTAACTCTGCCTATAATAGAAAGGTGTAAGTTGTCTAGTCAGTCGTAGATCTTTCTGCATTACGGCCATCATGGGCTTAAGATTTAAATTAACCACATTGTCTAGTTGGGATGATATACATATTCCTAGGTAGGTAGCTGTTTCTGTAACCCGGGATCATCCATCTTGCTATTTTTGTTAAGTACTACCTGAGTTTTCCCTGGTTCAGGGCATACCCAGATACTATTCCGAAATCCTTAGCCTCTTTTTCAATTGCATTCATAGCTGTGTTAGGGTCCGCAGTTAAAATAGCAATGTCGTCAGCATATGCCAGGGATTTGGTGGAATGCTCTTGTGACCAAATTGGTTTAATTTCATAGTTGTTGTTTAGATTACGGATGAAGGGGTCAATATATATTGCAAATAGCAGAGGTGAGCAAGGGCAGCCCTGTCGCGTTCCCCGGGATATTGTAAACTCCTTGGTGAGGCTGCCATTCACCATCACCACAGCCCTCGGGTTAACATATAGTTTTTGTACAGCCTGTATGTACCTATCCTTTATTCCAACCCTGGACATCGAGGCCCACAAAAACTGCCAAGAGACCCTATCAAAGGCCTTCTCGGCATCGAGAAGCACCAGTGCCATAGGGTCTCCTGCCAAATCCATACTATCAAACAATGTGAGGACTCGCTGGATGTGGTTGATAGTGGACCGCCCCGGGACAAAGCCATGTTGACATTTAGTAATAACTTTGTGGATAATAGGAGCGATTCTATTAGCTAAGACTTTTGTATAAACCTTTGAGTCTACATTAATTAGAGTAATGGGTCGGTAAGAGCCTAACAATTCCGGAGGTTTTTTTGGGGGGGGAAAGATGACTATCTTAGCTCTAGACCAAGAAGTTGGGGGTTGGCCACCTTTAAAAATATGGATAATAAGGTCACTGAGAATAGTTTGGATTTGATCGAGAAACGTAATATAAAATTCCGATGGGATACTATCCAATCCGGTTGCCTTCCCTTTTGGCAAACTTTTAATTACAGTAAGAATTTCTTCAGGGTTGGGAATCTCTTCAAGGATGGCCTGGTCAGCTGCATCAAAGTGATCATAATTAACCTTATCCAAATAGCTTGTGGTTTTTACAGAATCACCCCCTACCCCCTCCGAATAGAGTTCCTGATAAAATCGCCAGAAGGCCTCTCTTATATGTACTGAATCAGTAAGTTGACCTGCAACAGGATCAGAGATCTCACGAATCAAATTTAATGATGTCAGCTGCCGAGTGCGTATGGCAAGCTGATGCCCAATTTGTTCATTCATCTCATAAATCATCTCCTTTTGTGAGAACGCCTTTTTGACAGCTTTGTCAGTAAAAATATTCGTAATTGCAGCCTTGGCAATTGCCACCTGGTTTAACACCTTTAGTACTACATCTGTGCCGGGATTCTCAATTGTTAGCTTTATTAATTCTTCTTCGGCTAACCGTAAGATTTCAGTGGAGTGCCTTCATAGCTTCCCTGGCTAGTTTATTAGCCTGTAGCGAATACTTCAGTGTCTCCCCTCGAATCCCGGCTTTTAGCGCATCCCAAACAATCTCGATTGATGTGCTTCCAAGATTGTCGTTTAAAAAGTTAGGGATCCACTGCCTCATGTAAGCACAATATGCGTCATCTAAAAGCAGGGCTTTCTCAAATGTCCAAGACCTGGATGGAATTCTTCCTCCTACTATCTCTAAAGTGCAGATTAAAGGATTATGGTCCGAAAGGACCCGTGGCAATTTTTCCATTTGACAGTTAGATTTGAGTGAGTTAGACATCAATATGTAATCTATTCTAAGGTGAGTAAGATGTGGGTGGGAAAAGAAAGTATACCCCGGATCATTAGGCTTTAAAGTCTGCCAGCCATCCACCAACCCGTGCATGTGACACATATGCTTTAAAGCCTTAAACACCTTGGGTTTACGACCTACATATTGCCACCCCTCTTCCATGGACCAATCAATGGGAAGATTAATGTTAAAATCCCCGCATACCATTAAAGGTAATGGCCAATGCGTGAGTTCGGCAGAGATCTCTTCAATAACTAATGGATCATCACCATTACTACCATAGAACGCGCAAAGTGTTATCTTTTGCCCATTCCCATACTGGCATTCTGTGACCGCCCAGCGTCCAAATTTGTCTACTTTGGAATGGCTAAAAACGAACTCACCGCCTTTGGCTAAAATAGCAACCCCCCGCATCCTTACCCCCTGTGTCGTAGCACAAATCAGCCTATATCCTAGATTTTAATAAATGTATTTGCGAGCCCTCTATGTGAGTTTCTTGTAAACAGATTATATTAGTACCCAGTGGCTGTAATCCTACCGTAACTAGTTGCCTTTTTTTAATGTCATTGAGACCACAAATATTCATTGATAAAACCCTTAAGACTCCCATCTGATTATCATTTGAATACGGGCTGTTAGCGCATAGTTTGGTAAGAACCATTTGTAACTCCACATCCTGAAGTTACCATCAAATCCTCTGATCCAAATTACATTGATCATAATGTTTTTTCGCGACCTGTCTGACCGACCAAACGCCGCCCCCCAGTCCCACCCCACCACCCCACCACCCTCCACCATGTTTAGAGGTTACCTGGCCTAGCCAGGGGTTTGA
Organism: Calotriton arnoldi; assembly: GCA_963921515.1. NCBI lineage: Eukaryota > Metazoa > Chordata > Amphibia > Caudata > Salamandridae > Calotriton > Calotriton arnoldi. The sequence continues at coordinate 1,066,783 of CAWUFW010006895.1, forward strand.
CATCCGACAAACAGAGCCCCGCAGACCCGCTGAGACTCCCCCCCGCAGTATACCCTTCCAAAACAATTCTGAGACATTTTAAACAGTAAAGCAAGCAACACCAGACATATGGAAAAAGAGAAAGAAAAGAAAGGAGAAAAAGAACAGAAAACAGCTAAGAAAAATAGAGAGAAAGAAGCTCTGAGATATCTTTAGGTCTATTATCCTTGAGAAAAAATCTGCCTAAGCTCCTTAAGTAAAGGCCACTGGGGTTATCTATACTTTATACGAAATGTAATAGCAATTGTAATATATATATATATATTTTTTTTTTAAACACATTACTTATGTCCCGCCATTTCCTCTAAGTACTTATTAGCCTGGACCTCAGAGACAAAGCTGCGTGTAGATCCCTTGTATACAATTTTTAGTCTGGCCGGATTCTGAAGATATACTTCAGCGCCTAGTTTCTGAAACGGTTCAAAGAGCTGCCGGAGTCGCCATCGGCGCTCCACAGTCGCATGTGCGAAATCCGGTCTGGTAAAAAAAGTTATTCCATCAAAAGCCCGTTTATTTGTGGGTCTGGCCAGATCGTAGAGGGTTTGTCGCAATAAAAAGTTGCCGAAAAATAAGAGCATAGCACGAGGATGTTGTTGAGTAGTAGAGGTACGTTTAGCGGAAGACAGAGGAAATCTATGGGCCCGCTGCACCTCTTTATCCCAGTCCCAGGAATGTAGTTCTGGGAAGGCCCCTTTCAGCAATGTAATCATAAAGTTTCTGGGATCATCTTTCTCAACACCTTCCGGAATCCCTAAAAAGCGGAGGTTGTTACGCCGCTGGCGATTTTCATGCTCCTCCATCTTCCACACAAGATCTTTGACAATTCCCTCATGCTCAACGTGCTGTGTTTTGAGAGTGACAACCTCTTTTTCGAATTGCTCGGTCCTTACTTCCACTGAAGCCATACGATCTGCTATTTCAACACAGGTTTTACCAACTTTCCTGACGGCCCCTTGTAGTTGCTTGGCGGCTAGGCGTGACCTGCGACTATCTGTCTTGACTTCATCCTGAAAGCTCTTGATAGATTGTAAGATGACCACCAGAGCTGGGTCACTTATGGAATCATTGAAGTCACTCATTTTATTGCCTCCTATGAGTGTTTGATTTCCGCCAGATGCGGCCAAGGAATCAGAGCAGATCGTAAGCGGAGTATCCTTATAGTCCCACTTCAAATCTTTAGCGCTTTCTTTGCCGAGCGTATCAACACTCTTTTTTATGCGGCCCTCATTTCTTTTTTTTTGTAATTTTTTCAAGCCGGACTTAGTTCTCTGTGGGTCCGTGTTGGAACTACTATACCACTTATTACCTTCCTCCCCACTGGATAATGAAATGCTAATATCTGACAGTTCTTACTCGTCGGTTAGAGAATAAAAATTTTCTAGGTTGTCAGGTGTTTTAAGTAGGTGTCTGGCCCCATGTAGTGAAGTAACTGCCTCTGTGGTTCCAGTAATGGTGTTAGCGCAGACATTTGGATTCTCATTGAGGTCATTAAGGTCTCTGGGCTTAAAAGTGATAGTAATATCACCCTCCATCATCTGAGATAAAGATGTACTTTCGTTTAGGTCCACTTGCTCTTCCACCGCCGAGGATATGACCAAGGATGTAGCGGTTTCTTTTGGCCGTGATTCAACCGGGATTGCTAGTAAAACCGGGGGGGGTCCGTTCTTCCTCTACCTCCCCCATTGATTTAATTGACGCATCCGCATTCTCCAGTAGTAGGATCTGATCGCTTTCAACCCCATTTTGTGGCGCCAAAACTAGCAGTGATTAAGGGTTGTGAAATGTTGATTTCTTTGAATAGGCGAGTAGGGATTTTTTTGCTGGTTGAAATAGTCACAGTGTTATTATCCCCAGTATTTTTATCGGAGCTCTCTTTCTGATCTTTCTCTCCCCCCACTGTGCCTCTCTTACCCAGAGTATCCAGCCATTTCTGCCGGGTGGCAGCTAGAGTTGTACCAGTATGTGGGAGAGCCAGTGGGGGAGCGGGCACAAGGGATACATTTGCGGCCGCGTTCTTAGCTTTAACAGCTCTCGTTCCCTTGCCTGTCATCCTTACTTGTTGATTGTCACGGGCGATACAAAGTAGCACCGTGAATGTGCCGCTCTTCAGAAGTCCCCCGTCGTATTGCCGTCCGTGATTGCTCTGCTGATTTTTGGCGTTAGAGGGGGCCGCGCAGGGACAGCTGGTGCTCTGGCGCTCGTGTTGATTCCGCCGGTTCTGTTGCACGGACGAGAAGCTGCGCAGGCCAAGATGCATCCGAGAGGCCCGAGCCAAGTTGACGTGTTCCAGACGAGGGAGAGGTGAGAGCTTGAATCTTTGCGAGCAGATGAAAAACGTTTGAGATCTGTCAAAGAAACGTTTTGGAAACATTCCGTAGGGCTTGCCAAATAATTAAATAGTTCAAGCGAACTCCAGTATTGTTTCAGAAAGCATGTGTGCCAAAATCCTTAGAGATCAGGGGGAAGCTCAGCGGAGCCTCACTGCAGAGTTGCTAGTCGGACGCCATCTTCCTCGAGAACAGATCCTTAATAATTGCCAGAACCAGTTGTTGCATCAGTACCTGGTGGACTCTGATCTGACCTCTCCCCAAGAATTGGGAAAGAAGGCAGACAAATGGGTCAGAACCAGGGTGAGGCAGAAACCCCAGAACCAAGGGGGTGACACCAAGAAGCAAGATCCTAAGGGCTCTGAGAAAGGTGGGGATAAGTCAAAAGACCAGAAGTCTTCGCAAGGGCCCCAAAAATCTGCATCTGGTGGGGAGTCACAATCCAACAAGGGAAAAGGCCAAAAGAAGCCCTGGTGCAAATTCTGTAAACAGAAAGGGCACTGGACTTCTGATTGCAACAAGTCCAAAGACCAAACCACCACCACTCCTGCCCCTAAGGCAACTGTTCCCCCTAGTTCAGCTACTGGTGGAGATGGTACACAGAATAAGGGTATAGTAGGGTTGACCCTGGGTTCTGAAGTGGACTCTGACCTAGTCAGAGTGCCCACTCAGGCAATGCTGATTTGTGAGGGAGACCTTAATATGTCCTTCCTAGTAAGCCCCAGTAATCTGGGCAAATACAAACAGCAGCCTGTAATAAATGGCAAACAGGCTTTGGCATTTAGGGACACAGGTGCTAGTGTCACCATGGTGGCATAGGATCTTGTGGACCCTGGACAGATCATCCTGGGCGAAATGTACCAGGTGACCAATGCAAGCAATGTCAAGACCAACCATAGTCTGGCAGTTGTGAATTTCTCCTGGGGAGGGGTAACTGGCCTCAAGAAGGTTGTAGTCAGTGCAGACCTCCCTGTCGAATGTCTATTGGGCAATGATCTAGAGACTTCAGCCTGGTCTGAAGTAGAGTTATGGACTCATGCTGAGATGTTGGGCATCCCTGCAGAGGTATTTGCTGTGACCAGGTCACAAGCAAGAATGCATGACACTGAACCAGTTCTGGATCCTGGAACAATGGACCAGATGCTTCCCAAGAGGAGGAGCAGTAGGGTAAAGGCAGTGCCTTCCCCTCTGTCTCAGATCACAGATTCACCCCCAGAGGGAGGTGAAGCAGATCCTGAAGAAGGAACTGCCCCAGAGGGACTTGAGTCTGATCAGGTTGAGTTCTTGGGGGCAGGGGGCCCTTCTAGGGAAGATCTGAGTAAGGAGCAATAGTGCTGCCCCTCTCTTGAACCCCTCAGACAGCAGGCTGCTGCTGAGGCTGCTGGGAGTGCTAGTGGGTCCCATAAAATTTAATGGGATGAGGGACTCCTATATTCTGAGGGTAGAGACCCAGCCCCTGGAGCCACCAGGAGGTTGGTAATACCTCAGAAGTTTAGGGGGTTCCTCTTGACCTTAGCACATGATATCCCTTTAGCAGGACACTTGGGCCAAAACAAGACCTGGGACAGGCTTGTTCCACATTTTCATTGGCCACCTATGTCAGAGGACACAAAGGAGTTTTGTCGCTCCTGTGTCACCTGCCAAGCCAGTGGTAAGGCAGGTGGCACAACAAAGGCCCCCCTGATACCACTACCTGTGGTGGGGGTACCCTTTGAAAGGTAGGGATTGACATTGTTGGTCCCCTTGACCCTCAAACTGCATCTGGGCACAGGTTTATCCTGATGGTAGTGGTTCATGCCACCAGGTACCCAGAAGCAATTCCTCTGAGGACCACCACAGCCCCTGTGGTGGCAAGAGCCCTCATTGGAGTCTTCTCCAGAGTGGGTTTCCCAAAGGAGGTCATTTCTGACAGAGGTACCAACTTCATGTCAGGATATCTAAAAGCAATGTGGAAGGAGTGTGGTGTAACTTACAAGTTCACCACCCCTATCACCCACAATGCAATGGTTTAGTTGAACGCTTCAACAAAACCTTGAAAGGAATGATTAAAGGACTCCCAGAGAAGCTTAGGCGGAAATGGGACCTTCTTCTTCCTTGCCTGTTGTTTGCATACAGAGAGGTTCCACAGAAAGGGGTTGGTTACAGCCCATTTGAGCTTCTGTTTGGGCATCCTGTGAGAGGTCCACTGTGTTTGGTAAAAGAGGGCTGGGAGTTACCTCTCAAGCCCCCCAAACAAGATGTGATGGACTATGTACTTGGTCTCCGCTCCCGGATGGCAGAGTACATGAAAAAGGCAACCAAAAACCTGGAGGCCAGCCAAGAATTACAAAAAGCTTGGCATGACCAAAAGGCTGTACTGACTGTATACCAGCCAGGACAGAAAGTGTGGGTGTTGGAGCCTGTGGCCCCAGCAGCCCTCCAGGACAAGTGGAGTGGCCCCCATACAATAGTTGAACAGAAGGGAGAAGTCACCTACCTGGTGAATCTTGGAACTCACAGGAGCCCCCTGAGGGTGCTCCATGTCAACAGATTAAAACCATATGTTGACAGGGCTGACATGGGCTTGCTCATGGCAACTGATCAGGAGGAGGAGAGTGACCCTCTCCCCGACCTGCTCTCTCAGAACCCTGATGATGGGTCAGTAGATGGTGTTGCTTTGGCAAGCAGCCTCACTGACCATCAGCAAACTGAGTGCAGACAAGTTCTGCAACAGTTTAGACATATGTTTAGCCTGACCCCTAGTCAGACTACCTGGTGCACCCATGAGGTGGACACTGGAGACAGTCTGCCTGTCAAGAATAAAATCTACAGGCAACCTGACCATGTCAGGGACTATATCAGGACTGAAGTCCAGAAAATGTTGGAGCTAGGTGTAATTGAGCCTTCAGATAGCCCTTGGGCTAGCCCAGTAGTCCTGGTACCCAAGCCTCATACCCAGGGTGGTAAGAAAGAAATGAGGTTTTGTGTAGACTACAGAGGCCTCAATGCAGTCACTAGGACTGATGCCTATCCCATACCAAGGGCAGATGAGCTGATTGACACTTTGGCCTCAGCCAAGTATCTAAGCACGTTTGACCTGACAGCTGGCTACTGGCAGATCAGGTTAGCTGATGATGCAAAAGCCAAAACAGCATTTTCGACCCCTGGTGGGCACTACCACTTTGTGGTGATGCCCTTTGGATTGAAAAATGCACCTGCCACTTTTCAGAGGTTGGTGAATAAAGTTCTGACAGGGATGGAAACTTATTGCTCAGCTTATCTAGATGATATTGCTGTCTTTAGTTCCTCCTGGCAGGATCACCTGGTCCACCTCAGGAATGTTTTGGAGGCCCTGCAGAAAGCAGGCCTCACTATCAAGGCCACTAAGTGCCAGATAGGGCAGAGTCAGGTTGTGTACCTGGGCCACCTTGTGGGTGGAGGCCAGGTTCAACCTTTGCAGAGCAAAATCCAAACCATAATGGAATGGGTTGCTCCAACCACCCAGACACAGGTGAGAGCCTTCTTAGGCCTATCTGGGTACTATAGGAGGTTTGTCAAGGGATATGGATCTATAGTGACCCCCTTGAATGATCTGACCTCAAAGAAAATGCCAAAAAAGGTTCAGTGGACAGCTAGCTGTCAAAAGGCTTTTGAAGACCTAAAGCAGGCCATGTGCACTGCCCCCATCTTACAGAGTCCAGACTACACCAAAAAGTTCATTGTCCAAACAGATGCTTCTGAGCTGGGTGTGGGAGCTGTACTGTCTCAACTGAATGATGAAGGTCAAGACCAGCCAGTAGCTTTCATTAGCAGAAGGCTGACCCCTAGAGAGAAACGTTGGTCAGCTATAGAGAGGGAGGCCTTTGCTGTGGTGTGGGCCCTGAAGAAGCTGAGGCCATACTTGTTTGGCACTCACTTCATAGTTCAGACTGACCACAAGCCCCTCCTATGGCTTAAGCAGATGAAAGGTGAAAACCCAAAACTTTTGAGGTGGTCCATTTCCCTACAGGGGATGGACTATACAGTGGAACATAGACCTGGGACCCAACATGCCAATGCAGATGGACTCTCAAGGTATTTCCACTTCGAATACGAAGACTTAACTGGTCAAGGTTAGTTTAGTGTCCCTGCGTTTGGGGGGTTGTGTAGGAGAGTAGGATCTGCCTCTTATGTTGCCCCCACTTTTTTCTGATGTTACACTGGTTTCTGGCTATAGTCAGGCTGGATCCCTGCCAATCAGGGCCCCAGCCTCTCTGTTCTCTCTAAACGATTTGGAGTGCACTCTAGGTGCACTAGTGATTGGATGCTGTGGTGCCTTATGAGTCCCTAGTATATGGTACCTTAGGTGCCAAGGGCATAGGTACTTCACAGGCCTACCAGGGGCTGAAGCATGTATTATGCCACCCCTGGGAAGCAGACTAAATCTGACACCACAGGCCTGCTACTGCAGCCTGGGTGAGGTGGTGCTAGCTCTCCTCACTGAGATATAGGTTCCCTATATCTCTCACACACACACATATAACCCTATCAGTCACCCCTAAGGCAGGCCCTATCAATCCTGAGGGCAGGGTGCTTGGCTTCTATGTGAGGGGGTGCCTCTGCCTGAGCAGGGCCCCTCTGCAGCTCTCAGAGTCCATTCTCTGGTGCTGTTTGTGGATGCGGTTAAACCATATACTTTTAAGTGCATTATATCCTCGCGGTAAAATGCTAACTTTGGTATGGCTGCATCAAAACATGTCGTGTTTGGTGTCAAACATCTTGGAATACTACCCCCCGCCAGTCCTGGCGGCGGGGGTAGCATTCCACCCTTCTAGAGGGATAGACATGTACCCACTGTGGAAACACGGTAGAATCCTGAGGAGCCCTGGCATCACAAAATGGATGCCACCAGTCACAGACACGGGGCTGCCCTCCTGCTGATGACCGAAACTCACAGTGGAGGGAGCCCAACAAAAGGTATCCTGTCACAGGGAGGTGTAACCACCTCCCAGACACGGTTTAGTGTATTGGGGCTGGGTGGGTGCACTCTTAGAGTGCTTTGAAGTCCTGCACTGGGGGAGCAGAAGGCTCCTCTGTGCATATGCCAGTTCAAACCGGCTCAGGGGCTACCTGCCCCTGCTCTGGCACGAAACTGGACAAAGGGAAGTGGGTGTAGCCACCCACTCCCCTGACCCTCCCATAGGTGGGGTCATAGAGCTAGTCCCTCCCTTCTTTACAGTATAGGATAGGGAACCTTTGAACTTGTAGGTTAGATATCCCTGGACGACGCTCTGAAGAAGAATCCTGGCCCTTCAACGTTCCACTACCTTTGGAAGACAGAAGAATCTCCCTTGGAGTCAAGGAGGGACTCCCCTGCTTGGCAGGCACCAAAAACTACAAACAACGGTCGCAAACTATGCTGCTCCTGCCGGAGTCCGAAGTCCCTGCAGCCCAAGAAGTGGATTTCCTGACTTCTCCAAGGCCATCGTGAGTCTCCAGCAAAGCTGAGGCAAGTGGACCCCACGAGTGACGAGGAACCGCGACCCCTGGGTACCGTGCACTATTGTCGAGTGCAACCCCTCCACAACGTACTAAGAACCTGTGCTTTAGACCATGTGTGGTCCCAGCCTCCAGCAGGAATCCCTCCTAAGATCAGTGGCCTACACCGTCCTGAGTGACCGTGGGCCCCTGTGGAGCGAATCTGACCGAGGCGTCTTTGCGATCCCTCGCCAGCCGGCTTGTGGGTCCCCAGAAGACTTTCTAAAGAAACCAAAGGGCTCCCCTGGTTGCTCCAGGCCTGCCCTGACTTACCCTTGCTGGGTGAGTCCCTCAGACCTTGCTGGTCTGTGCCATTGCCTTTTCACACTTTGCACGAGACTTGCTGTTACCAAGGCCTGTTGGCTCCAATCGAGTTGCCGACACCACAGTAAGCTGCAGACATTGTGGGACACGCCGAATCCAGCTCCTGGTTGTCGTCGGCGCCTCCTGGACCTCGTGGCTGAAGAGTTGTAGGAAGGTGGAATCTGACTATATGGTTGCCCCCACTTTTTTCCTGGTGTTTTGCTGGTTTATGACTTAGTTGGACTGGGACCCTGCTATTCAGGGCCCCAGTCTATCTGCTCTCTCTAAACGACATGGAGTGCACTCTAGGTGCACTAGTGATTGGATACTGTGGTGCCTTATGAGTCCCTAGTATATGGTTCCTTAGGTGCCAAGGGCATAGGTGCTTCACAGGCCTACCAGGGGCTGCAGCCTGTGTTATGCCACCCCTGGGAAGCAGTCTAAATCTGACACCACAGGCCTGCTACTGCAGCCTGGGTGAGGTGGTGCTAGCACCCCTCACTGAGATATAGGTTTCCTATATCTCTCCTGCACACACATATAAACCTATCAGTCACCCCTAAGGCAGGCCCTATCAATCCTGAGGGCAGGGTGCTTGGCTTCTATGTGAGGGGGTGCCTCTGCCTGAGCAGGGCCCCTCTGCAGCTCTCAGAGTCTATTCTCTGGTGCTGTTTGTGGATGCGGTTAAACCATATACTATTAAGTGCATTATATCCTCGCGGTAAATGCTAACTTTGGAATGGCTGCATCAAAACATGTCGTGTTTGGTGTCAAACATCTTGGAATACTACCCCCCGCCAATCTTGGCAGCGGGGGTAGCATTCCACCCTTCTAGAGGGATAAGACATGTACCTGCTGTGGAAACGCGGTAGAATCCTAAAGAGCCCTGGCATCACAAAATGGATGCCACCAGTCACAGACACTGGGCTGCCCTCCTGCTGATGACCGAAACTCGCAGTGGAGGAAGCCCAACAATAGGCATCCTGTCACAGGGAGGTGTAACCACCTCCCAGACAGGGTTTAGTGTATTGGGGCTGGGTGGGTGCACTCTTAGAGTGCTTTGAAGTCCTGCACTGGGGGAGCAGAAGGCTCCTCTGTGCATATGCCAGTTCAAACCAGCTCAGGGGCTACCTGCCCCTGCTCTGGCGCGAAACTGGACAAAGGGAAGTGGGTGTAGCCACCCCCTCCCTTGACCCTCCCATAGGTGGGGTCATAGAGCTAGTCCATCCCCTCTTTTCAGTATAAGAGGGGGAACCTTGCCATTGCAAGGCAGATAAACCCTGGCGACGCTCTACAGAAGAATCCTGGCCCTTTGACGTTCCACTACCTTTGGAAGACAGAAGAATCTCCCTTGGAGTCAAGGAGTGACTCCCCTGCTTGGCAGGCACCAAAAACGATAACGACGGTCGCAAACTACGCCGCTCCCGCCGGAGTCCGAAGTCCCTGCAGCCCAAGAAGTGGATTTCCTGACTTCTCCAAGGCCATCGTGAGTCCCCAGCGAAGCTGAGGCAAGTGGACCCCACGAGTGACGAGGAACCGTGACCCCTGGGTACCGTGCACTATTGTCGAGTGCAACCCTTTCACAACGTTCTACGAACTTGTGCTTTGGACCACGTGTGGTCCCGACCTCCAGCAGGAAACCCTCCAACGATCTGAGGCCTACACTGTCCCGAGTGACCGTGGGCCCCTGTTGAGTGATTCTGCCCGAGGTGTCTTCGCGATCCCTTGCCCGCCAGCTTGTGGGTCCCCAGAAGACTTCTTAAAGAAACCAAAGGGCTCCCCTAGTTGCTCCAGGCCTGCCCTGACTTACCCTCGCTGGGTGACTCCCTCAGACCTTGCTGGTCTGCGCCATCGACTTTTCTTCATCTCCCCGAGACTTGCTGCTGCCAAGGCTTGTTGGCTCCAATCGAGTTGCCGACACCGCAGTCAGCTGCAGACGTCAAGGGACCCACCGAATCCAGCTCCTGGTCATCGTCGACACCTCCTGGACCACGTGACTGAAGAGTCAAGGCACCCTCAACCGACCTGAATCAACCGACGACGGTGGGCATCCATCTTCCTTGCCCCGGGTCACTGCCAAGTGACTTTGAACACTGTCCCCTCTGCTTTCAGGTCATCCTTCTTCAGAATCCAGGCTTGGATTCCACCGGACACTTCTTCAGCTCCCGCAAGCAGCAAGTCTTCTTTGTTCGCCATTGAAAACGACGCCGCGACCCGACACCAAAGGACACCTATGCACCCGGCTTCCCTGGGTGAGGTAACTCCAGCACTACGGTGCTCCTGTGGGTGTGGGCCCTAGAACTACTTACCCTGTAAGTGACTTGCTTGTAGGTTCTCCCGAAGTATACTAAAACTCTTTATTCCCAACCGCGACTTGCCCCATTGAAGTTAACGGCGATCCGCGCCTGTGTATCCACACTGCACGCGTCCCCCGTGGGTCCTTTACTTACCTGCCTTGGGTGGTTTTGTGAGGCCCCAGCACTTCTGAAGGCCCTAGGCCTTGTCTCCCTGCAAGTCGTTGTCCCTAAGTCTCTTACTTAGTATATGGTCTGGTACGCCCCTAGGGCCCCAGCCATATTTTGTGCTTAACTTATTGTGAAACGTTGATTTGTGCATATGTTTGTCTTCTAATCTCATAAAGAGATTAGTAGAGAGTTATTTAGAAATAAATACATATATATTTGATATATATACCTGTGTGGTGTCTTTTCATTTGGTGATTCAAGAGATTATATGGTAAAACAAGCTGCTTTACAGTCCTTCAAGACTTAGCCTGAAGGCTGCTCTCCACAGCTACCACTAGGATAGCTTTCTTTAAAAGGTTGTCTTAAACCTATCTACCATAAGAGTCGATTGGCCCCGGTGCAAGGTGTCCACTTTAATTAGTGAACAGCATATACCAGGCCAACTTCTCACATTGGTGGGCAGCGTGTGGGATTCCAGCTTGCCATTGTTTTACCAGAAAATCTCTATTTGAATTACTAACTGAAAACCATTATAGGTACTCAAGGTACATATAAAGTCAAGCTTAGTATCAATAAGTTCTACTGAACTTAGAGCTGTGTGCCAAGGGATAGCACACCCTTTCCACAGCTCAAGCTAGGATCAGTAGGCCACAAACTAGTGTAGGTAGTACAACACTGCACAACACTAGAATGTCCTTAAAGGGTGGACCCAGTGGATCCACTCAGCCTCAGTATAAGGACATGGCTTTCTCTGACTTGAGAGCCATGTGTGTTGGCAGACACCTGAGGCTAGGACAGAGTCCCTCAACACTACACCTGATAGATCTGCTGACAGCAGATGACCTTAGATTGGCTCTAGGAGCTAAAGGGTTTGAATCAGTGGGTGGGTCAGTCATAGTATCTGGGTCAGATGATGAAAATCAGAATGACCAAGACTCTGTGATTGAAGGGCCAGGCTTCAAGGGGCCTGAAAAGGACAGAGGAATTCTCCCTAAGAGAACTGACAGAGAGGAGGAGAGGCACAGATCCCCTTCCAGGGAATCTGACCACTCTTATCACTCTGGCAGAGAATTTGTCCAGCAGAGGAGCTCATACTTTTCCTTAAGAGAGACCTCCTCTGAGAGAAGGTGCAAACTGCTCCAGTATGAGGAAGCCAAAGTGGCCCTCAGAACCAAGCAGTTGGCACTGGATAGGGAAGCCCTGGAGATCCAGAGAGCTTCTAGAAGAGAGGGGTTAGAACCCCTGGTGGCAGCAACAGTGTCCCTAGAGGCAGAGAATATATTCCTGACCATAGGAACCTGAGCAAGGTTGTTCCTCCCTACCAGAGTGGGGATGATATCCACAAGTGGATAACTGCTATGGAGAGGGCCTGTAGAGTACAGCAGGTCCCCCAAAAGCAGTGGGCAGCAATCTTGTGGCTCTCCTTTTCAGATAAAGGAAGAGACAAGCTCCTCACTGTTAGAGAGGAGGATGCTGATGATTATGAGGTCCTGAAGAGTGCACTGATAGATGGGTTTGGCTTAACCACTGAGCAGTACAGGTTGAAGTTCAGAGATACCCAGAAGGCACAGACTCAGGACTGGACAGACTTTGTAGATTGTGCATCCAAGGCTCTGGAGGGTTGGCTGGTTGGCAGTAGGGTTACTGATTTCAAAGGATTTTATAATCTAATGATGAGAGAACAGATCCTTAATAATTGTCAAAACCAGCTTTTACACCAGTACCTGGTGGACTCTGATCTGACCTCTCCCCAAGAATTGGGAAAGAAGGCAGACAAATGGGTCAGAACCAGAGTAAGGCCTAAGAATCAGGGTGGTGACCACAAGAAAGATTCTACCAAGTCCCAAGAGAAAGGTGGGGATAAATCTAAGGATAAGTCCACTACAGGGCCCCAAAAGTCCTCTTCTGGGGGTGGGTCCCAAACTCCTTCCTCTCCTGAAAAGAAACCCTATTGCCATGTCTGTAAAAAGCCTGGGCACTGGAAATCTGATCCCAGTTGTCCCAGGATTGGCAATAAAGAAAATGTTCCTCCAACAACTACTACCACCCCTCCTGGTACTACCAGTAGTAATCCTCCAGTTGGGAGTAGTGCACCCAAAAAGTTAGGTGCTTTTGCAAGAGGAACAGAGGTGGGCCCTAGTTCAGACAGGACCCCTCAACAGACTCCTCAGATTCTGATGGTGGTATAGGATTTGCCACCTTTACCGTGGGTCCCACAGCATTGGGCAGGTACAGACTGGAGCCAATAATTAATGGTCAGAAAGCTGTGGCATTTAGGGACACAGGGGCTAGTGTCACCATGGTGGCAGGGAAACTAGTCCCCCTCACCAGCTTTTACCTGAGTTTAAATACCAGGTGACCAACATTGATGGTGTCAGAACAGAGCACCCCATGGCCATAGTCAATCTCAGCTGGGAGGGGGTCACAGGCCCAAAAAGAGTGGCAGTGTCCCCAACCTTACCTGTAGATTGCCTGATGGGCAATGATCTGGAAATTTCAGCCTGGGCTGAAATTGAACACCAAACCCATCTGAGGATGTTGGGTGTCCCTGTAAAGGTTAGTGGGGCTGTGATGGCCACAGCCCCAGCCCAAGATTTTGGAGAGATGGAGCCTGGAAGAATGGCCCACTCTCCCCCAGAAGAGAGCACAAGGGTTGAAGAAAAGTCTTCTTCCCTCCAGACAGTAGGTAAGGGTCAGCCTCCTCAGGGAACTGACCCTCCCCTAGTGAAGGAACTGCCACAGAGGTAGTCAGGCCTGGCCTGGCCCCACCCCTGATGGCAGAGGACCCTTCCAAGGTGGTACCCAGTCTGGAGCAGGTAAACTGCCCTCTCTACCCTGCCTCAGTCAGCCCAGGGCTGCAGAGGTCAGGGAGGTCAGTGGACCCCCAGGGCCCCCTGTCCAGAGGAACCCCCATCAGCAGATTAGGGGCACCCAGTCTAGTAGCCCTAGCCAGGTGAAAATTCCTCAACCCACTGAGGGATCCCCCATACCTTTATGTAGGGACCACCCCCAGAAGGACTCTGTTAGGCAAGGGCAAACCTGGAACCAAAAGGTTCCAAACATGCCATGTCCCTCCAGTGTTCCACCCAAAGGGACCCAACCCCCAGCTGTAGGCAGTCAAAGGTTGACCCTTAGAGCAAAGTGCAACTCAGTCATGGAAAGACAGGCATACATGGTGACCAGTGATCTGAGGAAGCTGAGGCCAACCTTCCTAGGGCCTCACTTCCCTACTCAGACACCCCACCAGCCTTGTACTTTACCAAAGCACACCAGAGGTAGTGATTCCCCATGGTGGAGACCCTCTCATACCCTTAGGGTGGGGGATTGCTTAGGGGACCATAAGACAGGGGGCAACCATGCTAGTGCAGGTGCTTCCTTATATGGCCACTTAATCAATAAAGGCTCAACTGGTCAAGGTTAGCCTTATCTCCTTTCGTTTGGGGGGGTTATGTAGGAAGGTGGAATCTGACTATATGGTTGCCCCCACTTTTTTCCTGGTGTTTTGCTGGTTTATGACTTAGTTGGACTGGGACCCTGCTATTCAGGGCCCCAGTCTATCTGCTCTCTCTAAACGACATGGAGTGCACTCTAGGTGCACTAGTGATTGGATACTGTGGTGCCTTATGAGTCCCTAGTATATGGTACCTTAGGTGCCAAGGGCATAGGTACTTCACAGGCCTACCAGGGGCTGCAGCATGTGTTATGCCACCCCTGGGAAGCAGTCTAAATCTGACACCACAGGCCTGCTACTGCAGCCTGGGTGAGGTGGTGCTAGCACCCCTCACTGATATATAGGTTTCCTATATCTCTCCTGCACACACATATAAACCTATCAGTCACCCCTAAGGCAGGCCCTATCAATCCTGAGGGCAGGGTGCTTGGCTTCTATGTGAGGGGGTGCCTCTGCCTGAGCAGGGCCCCTCTGCAGCTCTCAGAGTCTATTCTCTGGTGCTGTTTGTGGATGCGGTTAAACCATATACTATTAAGTGCATTATATCCTCGCGGTAAATGCTAACTTTGGAATGGCTGCATCAAAACATGTCGTGTTTGGTGTCAAACATCTTGGAATACTACCCCCCGCCAATCTTGGCGGCGGGGGTAGCATTCCACCCTTCTAGAGGGATAAGACATGTACCTGCTGTGGAAACGCGGTAGAATCCTAAAGAGCCCTGGCATCACAAAATGGATGCCACCAGTCACAGACACTGGGCTGCCCTCCTGCTGATGACCGAAACTCGCAGTGGAGGAAGCCCAACAATAGGCATCCTGTCACAGGGAGGTGTAACCACCTCCCAGACAGGGTTTAGTGTATTGGGGCTGGGTGGGTGCACTCTTAGAGTGCTTTGAAGTCCTGCACTGGGGGAGCAGAAGGCTCCTCTGTGCATATGCCAGTTCAAACCAGCTCAGGGGCTACCTGCCCCTGCTCTGGCGCGAAACTGGACAAAGGGAAGTGGGTGTAGCCACCCCTCCCTTGACCCTCCCATAGGTGGGGGTCATAGAGCTAGTCCATCCCCTCTTTTCAGTATAAGAGGGGGAACCTTGCCATTGCAAGGCAGATAAACCCTGGACGACGCTCTACAGAAGAATCCTGGCCCTTCGACGTTCCACTACCTTTGGAAGACAGAAGAATCTCCCTTGGAGTCAAGGAGTGACTCCCCTGCTTGGCAGGCACCAAAAACGACAACGACGGTCGCAAACTACGCCGCTCCCGCCGGAGTCCGAAGTCCCTGTAGCCCAAGAAGTGGATTTCCTGACTTCTCCAAGGCCATTGTGAGTCCCCAGCGAAGCTGAGGCAAGTGGACCCCACGAGTGACGAGGAACCGCGACCCCTGGGTACCGTGCACTATTGTCGAGTGCAACCCCTTCACAACGTTTTACGAACTTGTGCTTTGGACTGCGTGTGGTCCCGACCTCCAGCAGGAATCCCTCCGAAGATCTAAGGCCTACACCATCTCGAGTGACCGTGGGACCCTGTTGAGTGATTCCGCCCGAGGTGTCTTTGCGATCCCTTGCCCGCCGGCTTGTGGGTCCCCAGAAGACTTCTTAAAGAAACCAAAGGGCTCCCCTGGTTGCTCCAGGCCTGCCCTGACTTACCCTCGCTGGGTGACTCCCTCAGACCTTGCTGGTCTGCGCCAGCGGCTTTTCTTCATCTCCCCGAGACTTGCTGCTGCCAAGGCTTGTTGGCTCCAATCGAGTTGCCGACACCGCAGTCAGCTGCAGACGTTAAGGGACCCACCGAATCCAGCTCCTGGTCGTCGTCGACACCTCCTGGACCACGTGGCTGAAGAGTCAAGGCACCCTCAACCGACCAGAATCAACCGACGACGGTGGGCATCCATCTTCCTTGCCCCGGGTCACTGCCAAGTGACTTTGAACACTGTCCCCTCTGCTTTCAGGTCATCCTTCTTCAGAATCCAGGCTTGGATTCCACCGGACACTTCTTCAGCTCCCGCAAGCAGCAAGACTTCTTTGTTCGCCATTGAAAACGACGCCGCGACCCGACACCAAAGGACACCTATGCACCCGGCTTCCCTGGGTGAGGTAACTCCAGCACTACGGTGCTCCTGTGGGTGTGGGCCCTAGAACTACTTACCCTGTAAGTGACTTGCTTGTAGGTTCTCCCGAAGTATCCTAAAACTCTTTATTCCCAACCGCGACTTGCCCCATTGAAGTTAACGGCGATCCGCGCCTGTGTATCCACACTGCACGCGTCCCCCGTGGGTCCTTTACTTACCTGCCTTGGGTGGTTTTGTGAGGCCCCAGCACTTCTGAAGGCCCTAGGCCTTGTCTCCCTGCAAGTCGTTGTCCCTAAGTCTCTTACTTAGTATATGGTCTGGTACGCCCCTAGGGCCCCAGCCATATTTTGTGCTTAACTTATTGTGAAACGTTGATTTGTGCATATGTTTGTCTTCTAATCTCATAAAGAGATTAGTAGAGAGTTATTTAGAAATAAATACATATATATTTGATATATATACCTGTGTGGTGTCTTTTCATTTGGTGATTCAAGAGATTATATGGTAAAACAAGCTGCTTTACATTCCTTCAAGACTTAGCCTGAAGGCTGCTCTCCACAGCTACCACTAGGATAGCTTTCTTTAAAAGGTTGTCTTAAACCTATCTACCATAAGAGTCGATTTGCCCTGGTGCAAGGTGTCCACTTTAATTAGTGAACAGCATATACCAGGCCAACTTCTCACAAGAGTCAAGGCAACCGTGAACGACCTGAATCCTGCGACGACGGTGGGCATTCATCTTCCTTGCCCCGAGTCACTGCCAAGTGACTTTGAACACTGTCCCCTCTGCTTTCAGGTCATCCTTCCACCGAATCCAGGCTTGGATTCCACCGGACACTTCTTCAAATCATCACAAGCAGCAAGTCTTCTTTGTTCACCATTGAAAACGACGCCGCGACCCGACACCAAAGGACACCTGTGCACCCGGCTTCCCTGGGTGAGGTAACTCCAGCACTACGGTGCTCCTGTAGGTGTGGGCCCTAGAACTACTTACCCTGTAAGTGACTTGCTTGTAAATTCACCAGAAGTATCCTAAAACTCTTATTTTCCCCGTGCGGTTCTCGCACTGACTCGTACAGGGTTCGCGACCTCCACCCCACCAACGCTACAACCCAGCAGCACTCCCAGCAGCACTCCACGCACTCAACCCAGGCCGCAACAACAACTGCAAGCTAGCATCACCAGCCGACACCCACGGACCCTTTAGCTGTC